>WNNG01000622.1:0-86881 GCA_018208015.1 Medicago ruthenica | reverse complement strand
CTTCAAGGGCAATAAGAATCAACGGATACTTCCAGTTTCATCAAAGAATTTTCGAATGACTATTTGTAACACCCATAATGAGATTGCCTAGGATCTCATACAAGCGTTAAATTTCGTAATGGATACATTAAAACTACAATACAAAAATTTATGTCTGAATAAAATACATATGCATAACAAAAGTCATTACATCAGGTATATATAATACATAACATGTCTGATAATATACATGTACTAACTGGCGAGTACAAAATATCTAAAGTAGTCTGGTACATGATACTACATAAAATGGATATCCGAGTACATAACATAATATTATAACATAGATCAGAACATAAAACTAGCACTGAAAATCAAAAGGATTGGGATGAGACATAATGTTTCAATAAGTTTCACCTATCCTAGGCTGTTGGCAACCACGGGGAGACCTACGATTGCCATATTCTAAACTCAACCCATTCTGGGTTTATACGGTTCTTGTCTGCTTCACTGAGTAATCCGGGAAGACTAGATTACTATCTGTACTTTAATGTTATATCATAATTCTTGTCTTATTACAGTTAGAAGAGTTAGCGTATAACAAACAATTATTATCTTGGTTCATTTTACGGAATGCATCCAAGTGGAGTAACCCCGAAATACATTCTCCTGATAACCGGTTAAAACTCCTATCTGAGGCTAGTCACCGGACACCACTTGTCGTCGTGCGGGTCACCCTTGTGGAATGACCCGTCCCACTGGCGTGAACCTCCCGTATCCCACTAGCGTGAATAACAAGGACACACGACTTAACTGATATATTTTAATTAATTTATGATCTGCTACGTGAACTTCCCGTGTTCCACTGGCGTGAACAATGGGAAACACGTCTGAACTGATATATTAATTAACTCTAAAATGATATGTGAACCTTCCGTGTCCCACTGGCGTGAACAACAGAAAGCACAACTTAGGGTATTCTGATAACTATTATATCCTGAGGTTAAAGACGTAGTGGTCCCGTCTTTAACACCTAAAATGTCCCGGGTCAGTGGACTACCCAAATAATATAATTATTTACTACATAAACAATAACTCTCTCAACTATAATGCATTGCCTTATCCTTGTTCACCCGTAATTTTATCTGTTAAAGCCCTTGTGGATACGTCAAAATGGTATTTCTTAGGAAAATACGGTTTTCATATAAAACGGTTGCAAAAAGCCTCGCCTAACGCGCACCAGCTCACTTAACGGAGCTCAACAGCTCAAGATGAAACTGTCAAGCCTCACTGGGGCGAGCTAGCCCTCGCTATGGCGAGATGAACCTGAAGCAAAAACGTTGTGCTCGCTGCAACGAGCTCCAGCTCGCTGTAGCGAGCATGACAGTACAGGAAAGTCCCAAAAACATGATTTTTCTCCATTTTGGCTTATCCAAGCTTACCTAGGCCTTCTAACCGCATTAGGAATGATTTTCAATAGCAAAAAGACGGATTAACTCATGGGTAAACAAGGAATTGACATGCATTAAAGATTGGGTACTGAATATCAAACTTTTTCTAAGTAATGGATTTTCACCCAAACTAACCCAATGTGGGTTTTAAACGAAAGGAACTCACCTTGCTTGCTCTGGTTCCTCCCCAAAGCCCTAGCTCCAAACTTGATCTTGCTTCTAAACACCAAAATACCCACAATCAGTTCCAACCCAAACATGCATGAAGTTTCAACAGCTTAAACATTATGACACCAAGAATGATGAAGATGATGGCGTGGCTGGAGTTGGACAGAAATGGGGAGATTGAAGCTTGCCTTAGGAATTAATTGCGATGGGGATTGATATGCAAAGCTTGCATGTGGATTCTTTTGGCTAATCTGATGAAGATTGAGGCAATGGAGAGGGACAGTGTGATATAGTAGAGAGAAATGGAAGGGGAAAAATTCTGACGAGAGAGGGAGGAAGGAAGAAAATGAGAGAAAAAGAGTTTGTTGGGCTTTATATAGCCTCATGCTCTTTTTACCAAAATGCCCTTTTTCCTTAAAACGTCTCAGACACATCGTCCCGACACTGATAAATAATTAAGTCTTAAGCAGGATGTTACACTCTACCCCCCTTAAAGAAGTTTCGTCCTTGAAATTTAGAATTTACCAGTGGATAGATATGGATAGCTCTTCTGCATCTCTGATTCTAGCTCCCACGTAGCTTCACTGTCGGGAGAACCCTTCCAAACCACCTTAACAATTGGAATCTCTTTGTTCCTCAAGGACTTGACATCATGATTGACAATCTGTTCTGGTTCAGGCTGAAATGTCAAGTCTGACTTCAAGTCTATAGTCTCTAATTTTACTAGCTGGAATGGATCGGGAATGAATCTTCTCAATTGTGACATGTGGAACACGTCATGTAACCCAAACATAGTCGGTGGCAATGCCAACTGATAAGCTGCCGATCTGACACGTTTGAGTATCTAAAATGGCCCAATAAACCTCGGACAAAGCTTATTCATTCTGTAAGCTCCACGTAAACCCAACTTAGGTGTAACCTTCAGGAACACATGATCCCCTTCTTCGAACTCTAAAGGCCTTCACCTCTTATCTGCATAAATTTTCTGACGGCTCTGCGCAGTTCTCATCTTATCTTGAATAAACTTAATCTTCAGGGTGGTCTCATGAATAATCTTCGGTCCCAAGATTCTCTTATCTCCGATGTGAGCCCAACATAACGGCGTTCTGCACTTCATGCCGTACAAGGCCTCAATCAAAGGCAAGTGGTTATTCAAACTTCCTCCATCTTCTAAAACGCACGCACGTAGCATGTCCTCCAATGTCTGGATAGTCCTTTCGGACTGACCATCCATTTGAGGATGATGAGACGTACTCATTTTTAGTCTCTTTCCCAAAGCCCTCTGAAAAGCCTTCCAAAAATGTGAGGTAAAGATTGGGTCTCTATCCAACACAATACTAGTTGGAACGCCATGCAGTTTCACAATCTCTACAACAATTCAGAATACTAAGAGGCTCTGTATGTGGACTTAACCGGCAAGAAATGAGCAGACTTGGTTAACCGGTCTACAATTACCCAAATCGAGCCATGCCCCCGCTGGGTGCGAGGTATTCCACTCACAAAGTCCGTGGTTATCTCTTCCCACTTTCATTGAGGAATCTCCAAAGGTTCAAGCATCCCTGCAGGCCTTTGGTGTTCAATCTTCACTTGCTGAAACACAATGCGCCGTGCCACAAATTCCGCAATATCGGTTTTCATGTCAGGCCACCAATAAACCTTTCTCAAGTCTTGGTACATCTTAGTGGCACCCGGATGAATGCTAAAATTGCTCTTATGGGCTTCTTCCAAAATTAATCTCTTCAGGTCTGCATCGTTTGGAACACAAACCCTTCCTTCAAACAATTGTATGCCGTCTGATGCCATAGAAAACTCTGATTGACCAACCCTCCTCTGGAGGTCCAAATCCATACTCTGAGCCTGTGCAATCCTGGACCGCAGGTCGCACGTGATTTCCAGCTTATGCAACCAATTGCCACCATCCACCTCAGTGACATTGAGATTAAGATCCCTAAATTTCTCATACAAACCACAAGTATGCATCATCACCTCGGCCTTTACTAAAGCCTTCCGACTTAAGGCATCTGCCACTACGTTTGCCTTTTCTGGGTGATACTTCAAATCAAAGTCGAAGTCCTTCAGATATTCCATCCATCTTCTCTGCCCCATGTTCAGTTCTAGCTGATAAAACAAATACTTCAAGCTCTTATGGTCACTGAACAGATCAAACTGCGCACCATATAAATGATGTTTCCACACCTTCAATGTGAAGACTATGGCTGCCAACTCAAGGTCATGAGGGGGGTAATTCTCCTCATAAGTCTTAAGCTGTCGGGAAGCATAGGCTATCAAATTATCTACTTGCATGAGCACACTACCTAGACCCTTGGACGATGCATCACAGAACACGATGTATCTCTTCTCGGGATCTGGTATGGCTAACACTGGTGCGTTAGTCAATTTCTTCTTCAAGGTCCTAAAACTCGTCTGGCATTCTTCATCCCAAATAAAAGGCACATCTTTCCTGGTAAGACGTGTCAAAGGTAGGGCAATTTGGGAAAACTTCATGATGAACCTCTGGTAATAACCTGCTAGTCCAAAGAAACTCCTAACTTCAGCCACATTCCTGGGTCTACTCCAATTAAGGACAGCTTCAACCTTAGATGGATCTACGTCACTCCTCCCTGGGAAATGACATGTCCCAAAAACTTAACTTCTGATAACCAAAATTCACACTTACTGAATTTGGCATATAATTATTTCTCTCTGAGTACCTCCAGGACAATTCTCAAGTGTTGGGCATGTTCCTGAGGATTCTTGGAATATATCAGAATGTCGTCGGTGAAGATAACAACAAACTGGTCTAAATATGGCTGGAAAACTCTGTTCATAGAGTCCATGAATACCGTTGGAGCATTAGTTACACCGAAAGGCATAACAAGAAATTCATAATGTCCAAAACGCGTTCTGAAAGCCGTTTTGGACACATCCGAAGACTTAATACGGATCTGGTGATAACCCGATCTAGGATCAATCTTAGAGAATATTGTTGCTCCTTTAAGCTGATCTAGAAGGTCTTCAATCCTTGGGAGAGGATACTTGTTCTTGATTGTCACCTTGTTCAATTGGCGGTAGTCTATACATAGCCTCATACATACCATCTTTCTTCTAGACTAGTAAAATTGGCGCACCCAAAGGGGATACACTAGGTATGATAAGGTGCTTATGAATCAATTCTTCTAGCTGAGATTTCAACTCTTTAAGCTCTGAGGGTGACATTCGGTACGGTGCCACTGACACTGGCTCCGCTCCAGGAATAAGATCAATGGAAAACTCAACTTCCCTTTCTGGGGGTAAACTAGACACATCAGATGGAAAAACATCAGGATACTCATTAACAATTGGAATGTCACTGGGACTTAGCTCTGGTTCTATAGTCACTGTGAGAATGACATAGAAACCCTTATCTTTGGCACAAATGAACTGGATTAACTAATGAGTGTGATTAATCAATTCTCATAAAGCCACTCCTTCTGTCGTATTACTTGTAGGCATGTAAATGCTCTTCTCGGAGCATCCAATGTACACATGGTTAGCAGAGAGCCAATCCATGCCTAGAATCACATCAAGTTGCCTCATGGGAAGACACACTAAATCTATATAGTATATCTTGCTGGATACAGTGATAAGGCAGTTTTTACACACATAACTTGCTACGATTCCGCCATCAGTAGTGGTGGATACCGTCATAGGAGGAGTCAATGGTGACAAAGGTAATTGCAGTGTTTCTACACACTTATATGAAATAAAGGAACAAGTCGCACCACAATTAAAAAGAACTTAAACTGGGTTTTGACCGAGATAGCACATACCTGCCATCTAGAGAGTACACTCTGCCTTTGCTTGGTGTAGTACCTTTAGCTGCTCCCTTACCACGCCTATTAGGGCAATCAGACAAGAAATGTCTCAGTTGCTTACATCCGTAACAAACTTCGGCACCTACCTTGCATTCTCCTCTGTGAGCTCTTGAGGAGTTGGATTGTTTTCCCTTCTGAGGGGAACCCTTCGGCTTCAACTTATCAAGGTACTTATCTTTATCCTTCCTCTTTTCATATGCCAAAGCTTACTCTCTAGCAGTCTTTGCAAAACCAGCTTCTGCTACCAGACTATCATGCACCAATTCATCATAACTACTAATCTTCTGAAGACTCACAGCAGTGTCAATTTCACCTCTCAACCCACACTTATACTAATTAATATTCCAGTTCCCATTACTTGCATACTTATTGTGGGTAGAGTAGCATGACAACTCTTCAAACTTCTTGGTAAACTTCGTAACAGACATATTACCTTGTCTCAATTCCAGAAACTCTTGTTCTTTCTTCACCTTATACGATAATGGCAGGTACTTTTCCAGCATCACTTCTTTGAAATTTGCCCAATTATCCACATCATTTGCCATCAGCCTACGTTGGGTAGTTTCCCACCAATCTTCCGTTGTGCCTCTGAACTGATTAGTCGCATACACTACTTTGTCTGCATCTGAGCACTCAACCATTTGGAAGATCTTCTCCATCTGTTTCAACCACCTATTGGCCTCTTACGGATCACCCTCACCATTGAATTCGGGAAGATGATTCCTATTGTATTCCCGAAAAACTGGGTTACCAACAATTAGGGGTGGTGGAGGCTGCTGATGGAAACCTTGCCCCTGATGCATCATCTCTGCCCATTGTTGTTGAAACTGGGCCTGCTGCTAAACTTGTTGCTACATCATCTGCATCATCTGCTGATGCTGCATAGCATTCTGAGCCTGCTGCTCCTGCATTGCCTGCTGCTGCTGCATCATCATCTGAGCCCAGAAATTTAACATTGGGATCTCCACTTCCTTCATTTTCCTGATTGACTCTAGGCCTTCCCAGTCCTCTTCGTCTCCCAGACATCTTATCCTAGTTGTCATATACAAGTCAAAGTGATCAAGTTTAACCATATATAACATTCAAAATAAATATCCTGGATCCAAATGGTCCATGTACTTGGATTGTATTTTAATGACCCAAGGCACGATCTGAATCGACCTGCTCTGATACCAAATTGTAACACCCATAATGAGATTGCTTAGGATCTCATACACGTCTGAACTGATATATTAATTAACTCGAAACTGATGTGTGAACCTTCCGTGGCCCACTGGCATAAACAACAGAAAGCACGACTTAGAGTATTCTGATAACTGTTAAATCCTGAGGTTAAAGACGCAGTGGTCACGTCTTTAACACCTAAAATGTCCTGGGTCAGTGGACTACCCAAATAATATAATTATTTACTACATAAACAATAACTCTCTGAACTCTAATGCATTGCCTTATCCTTGTTCACTCGTAATTTTATCTGTTAAAGCTCTTGCGGATACGTCAAAAAGTTATTTCTTAGGAAAATAGGGTTTTCATATAAAATGGTTGCAAAAGCCTAGCCTAACGCGCACCAGCTCGCTTAACACAGCTCAACAGCTCAGGATGAAGCTGTCAAGCCTCGCTGGGGCGAGCTAGCCCTCGCTATGGCGAGATGAACCAGAAGCCAAAATGTTGTGCTCGTTGTAGTGAGCATGACAGTACAGGAAAGTCCCCAAAACGTGATTTTTCTCCATTTTGGCTTATCCAAGCTTACCCAGGCCTTCTAACAGCTTTAGGAATGATTTTCAACAGCAAAAAGACGGATTAACTCATGGGTAAACAAGGAATTGACATGCATTAAAGATTGGGTACTGAATATCAAACTTTTCCTAAGTAATGGATTTTCACCCAAACTAACCCAAAGTGGGTTCTATACTAAAGGAACTCACCTTGCTTGCTCTAGTTCCTCTCCAAGCTTCCTATTTCAGAATCAAAGCCCTAGCTCCAAACTTGATCTTGCTTCTAAACACCAAAATACCCACAATCAGTTCCAACCCAAACATGCATGAAGTTTCAACAGCTTAAACATTATGACACCAAGAATGATGAAGATGATGGCGTGGCTGGAGTTGGACAAAAATGGGGGGGATTGAAGCTTGCCTTAGGAATTAATTGCGATGGGGATTAAGATTCAAAGCTTGCATGTGGATTCTTTTGGCAAATTTGATGAAGATTGAGGCGATGGAGAGGGAGGGCGTGAGAGAGTAGAGAGAAATGGAAGGGGATAAATTCTGATGAGAGAGGGAGGAAGGAAGAAAATGAGAGAAAAAGAGTTTGTTGGGCTTTATATAGCCTCAGGCTCTTTTTACCAAAATGCCCTTTTTCCTTAACACGTCTCAGACACATCGTCCCGACACTAATAAATAATTAAGTCTTAAGCGGGATGTTACATTATCCAATAGAATTATCCATATCAGGCAATGGCCTAACGACTCTTAATGCGTTGACACTCTTCTCCAACGTCTCTCAAATACCTGCCTATATAAGGAGCTGAAGACCATGAAGAAGAAAAACAAGACTCTGCTATTTTAACTGTGCCATTACCATGCCAAATCAAATAGCAAAAAGCCCTTATGATTTTTGTTTCAACTTTTGTATCTTAGAAATCGTAAAAGTCTAAAGAGTTTGTTCATATTGTTCAGTTTACACCAACATTTGTATATCCGGTGTAAGAACAAATTTGATTTTATTTGCTATAAACAAATAGAAGTCTCGTGCTTGCAAAGCTTGTGCACCATAAGTCTCTTGGTGAAACCTTGAGCACCGAAATTCTCATTCAGTTGCGATTGAGCATATAAGTCTCTTAGGGAAGTCTCTTGCCTGCGTGCTTGAGCATTAGAAGTCTCTTGGAGTTGTCCTTGAGCAGTGGAAGTCTCTTGGTAGTGACCTTGAGCAAAGAAGTCTCTTGCAAGGGTGCTTAAGCATTGGGAAGTCTCTTGGAAGAGTCATTGCGCAATTGTAATCTAGTGAGATTATAGTGAAATCCATTCGAAGTGCAAAGGGACTGGACTACTCTTGTGTTGTGGGAGGAACCCGTATAAATTGCTTGTGTCTGCTCTTTCTTTCTTTCACTCTCTCTCCCTATCTTTTATCTTTGTGTTCTATTTTTCGCTGCACCAGACTCTGTATCAAAATCTGTACACATCAAATTCTGAACAACTCGTAACACTCAGAAAAAAGAAAACCAGAAAAAGTCAACACAATTCAACTCCCCCCTTGTGTTTTTCTCACCTTTAGTTGGTATCAAAGCACGGTCTGTGCTTTGCCACTTAACCGTGCCACAGTCAAAGATCCAGTGAGAAAGACATGTCAGCTTCCACTTCCACTTCTGATCATAACACTGATCACAACCCTTCCACCTCTGTAATAGCCCGATATTCGATATTAGTTTATTTATATTATTTTATTTAATTATTGTTTTATTAATTGGGAAAATTGGTGAGTTAGTGGATTTTTAGAGTTTAAGGGTGTTTTGGTCATTTACGGGTTAAATGTATTTTTGTAAAGTGTTAAGAATTAGAAATTTGAGAATTTAGAGAATAGAGGTGTAAGAGTAAATGGGAGGTTTAAGTGGAATGAAAGAGTAGTGTTTATTTTGGTGAATGAGAATTTACTAAGCCTATTAGTATAAGTGTAATACCCCGCTTATAAGTAACTGTTATCAATGTTAGAAGATTGATGAGCAAGCAATGGCAATTTCGTAAATTGGTAGTCTGGGAAGGAAAGATTTTAAAAAGGAAAACCAAGATATTTTTGCCATTTTTCCTCCCACCATTCTCTCTCTAACAAAGTCTGATTTCTCTCCTCCCTCTCTCTACAAATTCGACCTCCTCAACCCCTCTCCATTCCATCAAATCTTCATCCAATTCTTGTGAGAATTCTTGCCAGCAAGCTTGATTTGGGAGTTTAGAACAAGAGAAAATAAGAGGAGAAACAAGGAAGAATCAAGAGGATAAGCTAGGGTTTGGAGTTCAGAACTTAGCAAGCATCAATCAAGGCTTTGGTGAGCTCCCTAGGGTTTTAGAACCCGTTTGAGTAAGTTTGAGTGTAATTATAATTTTGAGTAAAGTTTAGAAAATATACCCTAATTCTTTGTTGTGTCAATTCCTTGTTCAACTATGTTTAAATTGTTCATATGCTAAAGAAAATCCTTTTTAATACCTTTGGGAAGCTTGGGTAAGTTGGAATGGTTTGGAATGATGAAAAAATGCAATTTCTGAGTTTTCTGAACTGTCATGGTCGCTACAACGAGCTGGAGCTCGCTACAGCGACCAGACACGTTTTTGAGTTCTGCCTACAGTCGCTATAGCGACCAGCCCGTGGCTATAGTGACCACACCAGAACAGCCCATGACGGCTTAGCTGTTTTGGGTGTTCTGGTGCGCGTAGGCGTGGTTTTTCGCATCCGATTTCTCCCTAAACATTTTAGAAGCAATAACTACCAATCTAACTTGTCCAAGAAGCTCCCAAATGGATGTAATTATAAGGAACAAGGTTTGTACAATAACATAGAAATGTTTATAATTGTGAGGTCAAAGTCTAGACGAGTACAGGAATGTTTCCAATAACCAAGCAGTGGCTTATGAGAACGATAAGCCTATGACCATATGTTCATATGTCAAGTATTGGGAGATTGTCTTCCTTAAGAAATGCATTAAATATGCCAAAGCTATAGTAGAGTAATAGAAGTACTTACAAGTACTTAAGATGAGAATGAGAATGATCCAATGTTCTAAGTTAAGGACCTTTTTATAGGTTAAGCATTTAAGATTATTTACTTCAAGAATGAGAATTAAGTTAATTAAAGGAGTAGATGTGTCTCTTGTATGCTCGATAGTTAGTATAGAAGGGGTTCCAGTTTATGCTGGAATGGTAAAGTTACCGCTCGTGAGGGCAGCTACACATCCAAGTCAAGAAAGTTAATGTGTCTCCTGTAGTCTCCCTAGTTAGAATACAGGGGGTTCCGGTGAAGTTATCGCCTTAAATGGCAGCTGGAACGGTGAAGTTACCGTCCGCGAGGACAGCCACACAAAAGAAAGAGGAGTCCGGTGTTAGCCTGATACGATTGGAATTTCACCGGTAAGATGGGAGATGTACTTCGGGGTTACTCCACCCGGATGCACTCCATAAAATGAACCAAGATAATGTATTGAACGCTAACTTCTAACTTAAAAGTATGAAAAGATGAATACGTATATTTATTATATGTTGAGAGATATGATAAAGTAGTCTTCAAAGAAATGAAAGTGATCATAGGATATCCCCAGATCACTAAGTATGAGTTTGAACATAAGATAAAGACTTAAAGCGATCCTAGTTCTCCCTTGATCGCGAGACATATGTAGGAAATGATGGCGATCATAGGTATCCCCGGATTGCCAAAGTTAGTGCATGGCGACCCTAGGACTCCCCGAGGTTGCCAACAGTAGGTAGGGCCGGAGCTCACTAAGACATTATGTCTCATCCCTTTCCTTCTTGTGCAGGTTCACAGGAAACACGACGCAAAGGTAAAGAGAAAGCTTTGGATTGATCGTGCTGCTTTTATTGTACATGGATGTTTGTTCATAGATGTTGTATTATGATGTAAATTATCAAGGATGTGTTGTATCGAATTTTGGATTGTATTAAAGACTCATGTATTTGTACTATCTATAAGCAAACTTTCTGTATTGTATTTAATGTATCCAGTACGAAATTTTAATACTCGTATGAGATCCTAGGCAATCTTTATATGGGTGTTACAATTTGGTATCAGAGCAGGTCGATTCAGACCGTTCCTTGGGTCATTAAAATACAATCCAAGTATGTGGACCTCTTGGATCCAGGACATTATTCTAAATGTTATATTCAGTTAAAATTGATCACTTTGACTTGTATTTGACAGCTAGGGTAAGATGTCTGGGAGAAGAAGAGGACCAGGAAGACCTCGAACTAATCAGGCCAGTGTTGATAGTGGGGAACCTCATATGACTTTCTGGGAACAGATGCTGCAACAGCAGCAGGCCTGGCAGCAGCAGTACCAGGAGCAACAAGCTCAAAATGCATTACAGTATCAGCAGATGATGCTAATGATGCAACAACAAGCTCAGCAGCAGACTCAATCCCAACATCAATGGATGGAAATGATGAATCAAGGGCAGGGATTCCATCAACAACCACCACCTCCTCCCGTTATCGGTAATCCGGTTTTCCGTGAATTTAATAGGCATCATCCTCCTGAGTTTAATGGAGAGGGCGATCCCCAGGAAGCTAAGAGATGGCTGAAGCAAATGGAAAAGATTTTCCGGATGGCGGAATGTGCGGAAGCTGACAAGGTGGTGTATGCCATGAACCATTTCAGAGGCGCAGCGGAAGACTGGTGGAAATCCGCTCAACATAGAATGCTGGCCAATGATGAGGAAATAAATTGGGTGAACTTCAAGGAGGTGATGTTAGAGAAGTACTTGCCCCTATCCTACCGAGTGAAGAAAGAACAAGAGATTTTGGAGTTGAAACAGGGTGGTATGTCAGTTGCACAATTCACCAAAAAGTTTGAAGAGCTGTCCTATTACTCCACTCATAATGAATACGCTGAGAATGAGGTTTGGAAGATGAATTAATACAAGCGAGGCTTAAGGGGTGAAATTGATATTGCTGTGAGTCTACAAAGAACCACAAGTTATGATGACTTAGTGCACGACATCCTAGTTGTTGAAGCAAGACTTGCAAAGACTGTGCGCACCTCGTTTTTTTCCTCGGGAAAAAGACGCGCAAATCCTCCGAGGACGTCCTCGAACGCTCGGAGGGCCTTTGTGAAGCCGCCACCAAAGTTTTTGTGTAAAGGGAACGTTGATAAACCCTTAAGTTTTTTTTGTTTAAAGGGAAACGATAATAAAACCCTTTGACGATGAGGATAAGGATTTGGTCATCGCAACCATTGTCGGGTTCGGGAGTCGATTACGCAAGGGGAAGGTATTAGCACCCCTCACGTCCGTTGTACTCAACGGGAACCTTCTATTTGGTTAAAGCTTGAATTGTTTTTTTTTTATACTTTGCGTGCATGTTCATTTATGTTAAAAATATAATAAAGGGGGGAAAAGAGATAAAAACAAACGAAAAAGAAAAAAAGTTTTTATTATTGTTGTGCTTGACAAGATGTCGATCTTGCTCCTACGTATCTCCCGGTAGTCGGAGAATTCAAAGCATACGTAGTTCTTTGGTAGAAAAACGTATATGTGTTGGTTGATTTTAATTGGACGATGTTTTAACCGAATTCTTGCGATTAAACGTAGCTTGTATGCTCGCACTTGGAGACTTATTAAGCGTTCGTTCGCGAATCACATTAGAATTGTTAAAAGGTACGTCCGTTAGGGTAGAGGGTTGAATTGGTCGCTATGGGACCAAGAGAGGTACAATGGACTCATATAAGTCAAACATTGACCGAGTGGACTCCGAAGAGTCGGGCGATTGTTCGATTGATCCACTGAGATCAAGAACGGGTACAATGGACTCGGACGAGTCGAACATTGACCGAGTGGACTCTAACGAGTCGAGGGGTTGAGTCTAATGGCCAACGGGGGACCAAAAGGCTTGGATTGACCACAAGGGGCCAAGATTTGGTTTGGTTAGGGTTGTACATATTAAAAAAGAGAATGACGATTGTCCGAGCGACGAGACATATGTCACGCATTCGTACAATCGGGGCGATGGAGAGACATACGTCACACCATCCCTTTTTCATTCATGTTTTTGGATTGAATTCTTTAGAAATCCCAAGGTATGTCAAAACATATGGTTTGAAAACCCAAAAATGGGAAGGTTTAGCAAGTTTGCTAAAAACGCGCAAGTTCGTCTCATTTTGCGAAAATGCGAACGTAAAACGGTGTATGTTCATCTTTGAGTTTTGAACATCATGAACAATATTTATTGTTCAAGTTTGGATTGAAAAGATGAACATAGCTTGTTTGTTCATGTGGTTTTGAGAATTTGGGAACATAACTTGCTTTGCAAGTTACCCACAAAATGGTTATACGAACTTGTGATTTTGCCAAAATTATGCAAAAACCTTGTTATGGTTTGAAGAACATGGGTTTAAAAACTCTTAGGTTCTAAGCTCTGGGGCTAGAACCTCAAAAATTGGTTGGTTTGATACAAAAACTCAGGTTCTGAGTTCTGTCATGGTCGCACTGCGACCATGACTTCGCACTGCGAAGCATGCGAAATTTTGGGTTCAGAAGCTGTTTCTGAACTTTTGTTCAGAAACAACTTCTGAACACACTCAAGACCTTATAGATGGGTGAAAAACTTTGAGTTTTTGGGGTGAAAAAGGTTGGACAAACCAGTTTTGATGTTTTGAAAACCTTGGGATTTCTTTGAAATTCAAAAAGGGTTTTTTAGGATCAAAAGGTTTTGAGCCAAAATGGCTATGCAAACACAATTGAAAATGCAAGATAAAGAGCTTAGTAACTTACAGAACTCCTTAGCAAAGCTCCAGCTGCACTTGGTTTGATTTGGTTGAAAGATTGTGCAAGAGGTTTGAGTATTTGTGATGGTTTTGGAACTTTGTAATGCTTTGTGTGGATTGGTTTTTTTCTGGTTGTTTGGGGAGATTTGTAGGTTGAAATGAGTAGAGTTTCTGCTCTTTGAATGCTGTGTTAACTGTGTTTGTTCCTTTGGGCATTGCCTTCTATTTATAGGCCAAAATCAAATCTTTGTCATCATTACACAATCCCAAAATTCAGCTGATTTGTGGCCAAGATCAAACTGAATCCCTTTGCATTAAATGCTAATGGATAGAGGCAACCCTGCCTTGTACCAAGGGGCAAGATCCAGCCTGATTTCAGCCACAAATTCAACTTATTCTAGAAGGTAATGATGAAGAACAAAGCTGATTTGCAATTGGCTAATGCTTGGGGATCAATCCTTGCAATCTCAATGGTTGGTCAATAAAAACGTGCACTGTGATGTGCAGAGATTGAGGGATGAAAAGGTTAAAATTGGCTGGTGTGAGAGGGTGAAAAGCTGCTGCAAAACAGAGTAGGCACTCATGGCTTTTCAAGTGAGAAATCCAGCTGGTTTGACTGGTTTTTGGGGCAGCAAGCAGGAGGAAAGTCCTCAAGCAGGTGGCTGGCAACCTTGTGGTGGTTAACAGGTCACCTGGGAGGTACTAGAGCTGCCCAAGGGCAAGCCCACTTGCTTGTCACATGCTAGGTTGGAAGAAAAAGCTTCCAACCTTGGCATTAATGGCAAGTCCTTCAACTCTGGCTTTGCTTGGCCCAATTAGCCATGAATGCTACTTAAAATAATTATGGAAATGATATGCAACAAATTCTGGAATTAAATCCAAGAAACCAAAAATCTGCAGAAAAATCGCAGACTTCGCAGTGCGAAGTGGGCTTCGCATTGCGAAGTCCTCAATTTTGAAATGTTGACTTTTCTGTTGACTTTTGTTGACTTTTGACTTTTTCCCCTCTTTGATTTTTTTTGATTTTTTTGGTTTTAAAATGCGTAGGACAAAATTAGGGTACTACAGCTGCCCCTACTTAATTGTGTCTTCGCATAGAGTACGTGAGTGCCGAGGGCATCTCATGAACTCTTTGCGGAGATCAATTAAGTAAAAAGAAGGACCCGAATTTTGTCCTTCGCGAAATGCAAATGTAAGGGTTGGTAGGGGTTGATCGTATCCAGCCGCTAACACTGGAGGTAGATCCACTGGGGGATGAAGGTAATCTTATCTAGGCACTGCTTCTAGAGGTCGATTCCTGAGGGTGGTGATTTACTCTAGGATGTCACTAGAGGTGGAACATTGAGGTAGGTGATCTTGTCTAGGTACTGCTTCTAGAGATCGATACCTAAGATGGAGGTTTACTCTAGGTACTGCTTCTAGAGGTGGAACAATGAGGTAGGTGATCTTATCTAGGTACTGCTTCTAGAGGTCGATACCTAAGCTAGGTGATCTTATTCAGGTACTGCTTCTGAATGTCGATTCCTAATGAGCTGTGATCTTATTCAGTCGCTAACACTGAAGGTCGATACACTGGGGGAGGTGATCTACTCTAGGTACTGCTTCTAGAGAGGGATACCTAAGCTAGGTGATCTTATTCAGGTACTGCTTCTGAATATCGATTCCTAACGAGCTGCGGTCTTACCCTAAATAGGTGCCCCTGGTTGAATGTTGATGGATGCTGGTGAATATGTGATACTTGCTGGAGAATCCTTGTTTAAGGATGCATGCTTTATGGAATGAAATGCATATGTATGAATGGTTTTAAATATGCATGCATGAATAAAATGATGTTGGTTGGGTGCCGAGCAGAGTCGGTCTTTGTTTGTGGTTGTGTTCATGACAGTTGGGCTCTCTTTTTGTGTTTTGTTTGTTTTTTTTGGTTGGCCGGTTTGGAAGGACAAGGTCCTTTGCCTACATACCCAGATGGGATCAAAACCGGTGTAGTTCGAGCCTAAGCCCGAAAATTTGTGTTTTTTGCCAATAATGATTGGACTTTTGTTTGGGGTTGAGACTCCTTGGGGAGTATCAATGAGGTTTGGCTTATGGGGATATAGGATCATTTTGGAAGCATGATCGATATCCAGCCTTTGTTGGTGTTTGGATGTTCAGGGTGTTTGTTGGGGAATTTTGTTCCGCTTGACCCTTGGGGTTCTTGCGCTCCGCGTGCCGCGAGTTACACACTTGCCTTAGCTAAGGAGCATAAGTCTTTGGGTGCAATATTTTGGTGGGAATTACCGCAATTCTTTCAGAATTCACGAAGATTCAAAATAAAGCAAAGTTTGTTTGTTTTTTTTCTTTTTGGAAGAAAATTCTTTGGTTTATTTCCCATGTTTTAAAGCATTTTCATCATGAATAAAACAAAATTTTATGCGCTACTGAGAACATAAAATAACAAAAGGAAATTTATTCAATGCAGATTTGACCTCTCGAATGGGTAAAAAATACACAAAGTGAGAAGTGAGATAGAGAAAGACAAGAAAAAGCAAAAAGAAAATTGGTTTTGGCACAACACATGCTATTTCCTTATGACTTCGATATTTTCGTTTGTTGGAAGATGCTGACGAGGCCGATTCCTCTCCTCTTGAATCTTGTCCGGAGCTTGGATGCTGCAGTCATTGCCTTTCTTCTTTTTTTGTTAACCCCTAACTTTTGCCTGGATCGCTCTTTCGAGTTTTTCAATCCACCGGGGTGTATTTCCTTTTTTGATGTCCTTAATTTTTGCCTAGACCGCCTTTTCAGGTTTTCAATCTAGCAGGACGCTCTCTATTGCCTAAACCGCCCTTTCAGGTTTTCGATTTAGCGAGCTTTTCTCTTTTTTTTCTTTAGGCATAATACCTCTTGACTGCATCGGAGTTTATTGATAGTGGAAACTCCTCTCCGTCCATAGTGGTGATGATCAGGGCTCCGCCTGAGAAAGCTTTCTCTACTACGTACGGCCCATCATAGCTGGGAGTCCACTTCCCTCGGGGATCTTTGTGGATAGGTAATATCTTCTTGAGCACTAGGTCTCCTTCTTTGAACTCTCGAGGACGGACCTTCTTGTCGAATGCTCTCTTGAGCCTCCTTTGATAGAGTTGTCCGTGACATATTGCCGTCAGACGCTTCTCCTCTATGAGATTCAGTTAGTCGAACCTTGTTTGGACCCATTCAGCTTCTTCTAGCTTGGTTTCCATCAAGACCCTTAGCGAAGGAATTTCCACCTCTACGGGGAGAACAGCTTCCATACCGTATACTAAGGAGAAGGGGGTTGCCCCAGTTGAAGTGCGAATGGCTGTTCTGTAGCCATGTAGCGCAAAGGGAAGCATCTCATGCCAATCCTTATATGTCGTCACCATCTTTTGGATGATCTTCTTTATGTTCTTATTGGCTGCTTCTACCGCACCGTTCATCTTTGGTCGGTAAGGGGAGGAATTATGGTGCTCAATCTTGAAATCTTTGCATAACTCCTTCATTGTCTTGTTGTTTAGGTTTGCCCCATTATCGGTGATGATTTTGTGGGGAGTACCATAACGGAAAATGATTTCCTTTTTGATAAATCGGGCTACCACTTGTTTGGTTACGTTTGCATACGAAGCTGCTTCTACCCATTTGGTGAAGTAATCGATGGCAACGAGGATGAAGCGATGTCCATTTGACGCTTTGGGCTCGATCATTCCAATCATGTCTATGCCCCACATAGAGAAAGGCCAAGGTGAAGTCATGACGTTCAGTGGAGTTGGTGGCACATGCACTTTGTCGGCGTAAATCTGGCACTTGTGACAAGTCTTGGCATAGTGGAAACAATCAGCTTCCATGGTTAACCAATAGTAGCCCGCCCTTAAGATTTTCTTTGCCATTGCATGCCCATTAGCATGGGTTCCAAAAGATCCCTCGTGGATTTCTTTGATGAGCATGTCCGCTTCATGTTTATCCACACATCTGAGTAGGACCATGTCATAATTTCTTTTGTAGAGGGTATTTCCACTGAGGAAGAACTGGGATGCCAATCTTCTGAGGGTCCTCTTGTCGGTGTGCGAGACATTTTCTGGATACTCTTGCTCTTCGAGGTATCGCTTGATGTCGTAGAACCAAGGTTTGTTGTCAAGTTCTTCTTCGACTAATGCGCATACAACTGGTTTGTCTCTACGATCCATCCTTATGATTGGTGCTTCATTGTAAGAATTTACTTGGTACATTGATGATAATGTAGCCAAAGCATCTGCTACCTGATTTTCTTCTCGAGGTATGTGGTGGAAATTGATTTCATCAAAATGCTTGATCAATTCTACAACCCGGGCTTGGTAGGGAATTAAATTAGGATGTCTTGTTTCCCATTCTCCTTTGACTTGATAGATGACCAAGTCTGAGTCACCGTATACTTCAAGGTTTTTGATCCTTAGATCAATTGCTGCTTCGAGGCCTAGGATACATGCTTCATATTCTGCCATGTTATTGGTGCAGTCAAAGCACAACCTTGCTGTGAAGGGCTGGTATCCATTTCTTGGGGAGATTAAAACTGCTCCGATACCGTGTCCCATGGCATTCGAGGCGCCGTCGAAAGCGAGCTTCCATTGAGCTCCTGGTTCTGGTCCTTCATCATCGCTTGTGACTTCTTCGTCATTCAAAGCTACGACATCTTCGTCTGGGAAGTCAAATTGTATGGGCTGATAATCCTCCAATGGTTGGTGAGCAAGGTGCTCGGATAAAACACTCCCTTTGATGGCTTTTTGAGCAACATATTGGATGTCATACTCAGACAGCAGCATTTGCCAACGGGCTATCTTCCCTGTGAGGGCAGGTTTTTCGAAGATGTACTTGATGGGATCCATCTTCGATATCAACCAAGTTGTATGGGTCAACATGTATTGCCTTAGACGTCGAGCAGCCCATGCTAAAGCGCAGCAAGTCTTTTCAAGTGAAGTATACCTTGTTTCACAGTCGGTAAACTTCTTGCTTAAGTAGTAGATTGCGTGCTCTTTCCTTCCCGTTTCATCTTGTTGTCCTAACACACAACCCATTGATCCTTCAAGTACGGTTAGGTATAAGATGAGGGGTTTACCCGGAACCGGAGGTATTAAGATCGGTGGTTCTTGCAGGTATTGTTTGATCTTGTCAAACGCCTCTTGGCAATCCTCGTTCCAATGAACGGCTTGGTTTTTCCTTAGCAGCTTGAAGATTGGTTCGCAGGTAGCTGTCATGTGTGAGATGAACCTGGCGATGTAGTTCAATCTTCCTAAGAAACCCCGGACTTCTTTCTCGGTATTTGGCGCTGGCATTTCTTGGATGGCCTTTACCTTATCGGGATCCACTTCAATACCTCTTTGGCTGACGATGAAGCCCAATAACTTCCCGGATCTAACGCCAAATGTGCACTTGTTAGGATTTAAGCGCAGCTTGAATTTTCTTAGGCGTTCGAAAAGCTTTTGTAGATGGACTAGATGATCCTCCTCCGTTTGGGATTTGGCAATCATATCGTCGACGTAGACCTCAATTTCCTTATGGATCATGTCGTGGAAAAGAGTCACCATTGCTCTTTGGTATGTTGCCCCGGCATTTGTTAATCCGAAAGGCATTACCTTATAGCAGAATGTTCCCCATGGGGTGATGAATGTAGTTTTCTCCATGTCTTATGGAGCCATCTTGATTTGGTTATATCCCGAGAAGCCATCCATAAAGGAAAAGACTGAGAATTGGGCTGTGTTGTCCACCAATATGTCGATGTGTGGTAGCGGGAAATCATCCTTTGGGCTTGCTCTATTCAAGTCCCGATAATCCACACACATTCTCACCTTGCCATCTTTCTTCGGAACTGGCACAATGTTGGCAACCCATGTTGGATACTTGGTTACGGCTAAGAAGCCGGCATCGAATTGTTTTTTGACCTCCTCTCTGATCTTGAGAGCCATATCGGGTCGAGTTCTTCTCAATTTTTGCTTCACTGGCGGGCATTCCGGCTTGAGTGGCAGCTTGTGTACAACGATGTTAGGGTCTAAACCCGGCATGTCTTGATACGACCAAGCGAATACGTCCACGTACTCTTGCAGAAGCTTGATCAACTTTCCTTTCACATCCTCGTGCAGGGAGGCTCCTATCTTGACCTCTTTCTTATCCTCTTCGGTCCCCAAGTTGACCTTTTCAACTGATTCTTGGTGAGGTTGTATTACCCTATCCCCTTGATTTGCAAGTCTAGACAATTCTTCAGGCGGTTCATAATCGTCCTCTTCATCATCTTCCGTTTGATTAATCGGGCAATCGAAGTCATAAGGGTTTAAGGTAGTGTTGTTTTTGGAGGGTGGATTTGTAGATCTGCATGAGTATGATTTTTTTTAGGCTTTTTGTAGAAAAATTTTTTTTAAAACAAATGCAAAAAGAAAAAGACTCAAATGAACATAAAAGATTGCTTTTATTCATGATTGTACACAACTTTTAAAACATGGGGGCCCCACACGACTAATCATTTGCCTTGGGCAGAGCTAAATGATTTTTTTATTTAAAAGTAAAAAACAAACAAACATGGTTTATTACTTGATCCTGGTAATGATCTCGGGAACTGCGATAGCCCTCCAATTGTTCAAAGCTTCATCCGAAGCGCAACGATACACCAAATCAGGCACGTCTTCGTCTACATCTTCGAGTAGAGCCACTTGATCTTCATGGATAAACCCCGCACTGATGAATGTTTCCGAAATGGGGGGAACCCCTTGCTTTGGAGGCTTTGAGAAAGTTTCGGCCGATGGATGATACCCCAACCCGAAGCGATTTTTCTTCTCCGGTATGTCCACTAACTTGCCCCATCCGGTGGGTCGGCTTTCTTCTAGGGCCTCTCTTATCGCCCTCCATGACGACATGGCTGTCCTAGCCTCCTCCTTGGGCTTTGAGCTCAATGTCACGACATTTGCCACTTCCAAAGATTGGAATGGGACGTCCACAGCTTCTTCATCCGTTTCTATGTAACGGAAAGACGAGAGATGGCTTACCATCATGTCCTCTTGCCCGGAAACTACAATCATTTGGTTATCAATGATGAACTTCAGTTTCTGGTGCAGGGTAGAGGTAATGGCTCCGGCCGCATGGATCCATGGTCGTCCGAGAAGACAACTGTATGTTGGATTAATGTCCATGACTTGGAAGGTTATGGTGAAAACCTTAGGTCCGATTTGGACTGGTAAGTCGATCTCCCCTATAACGGCTCTTCTTGACCCATCGAAAGCTTTTACGACCAAGGCGCTGGGCTTCATTACGGTCCCTTCACATGAGAGTTTGAAGAGGGTAGTCTTGGGCATGACATTCAATGATGACCCCGTGTCCACTAGCACTCTTGAGAGGATGTGGTCCATGCATTTCACGGAGATATGTAAGGCGCGGTTATGAATGTGCCCCTCGTCGGGTAGCTCATCGCCATTGAAACCCAAGTACCTACTTGAGGTAATATTTCCGACTATCCCGTCGAATTGGTCCACAGGAATGTCCTTGGTGACATGTGCCTCACTGAGGATCCGCAGCAGTGCTTCTCGGTGTGCTTCCGAGCTGAGTAGTAAGGATAGCATGGAGATCTTGGAGGGAGTTTGACCTAGCTGGTCAATGATCTTGTACTCGCTCTTTTGGATTATCCTTAGGAACTCTTCGGCCTCTTTTTGCGGGATTGTCTTTTGAGAAGGCCCCGCTTGGTTCTCTTTTTCCTCCACGCTCTTTTCTTTGAGCGGCTCCTTTGGTAGTACAGCTGGCGTCTTCCCGAGTTCTTTCGGAGCGAAGATTCTACCACTTCTAGTCATTCCTCCAACACCGGTAATGTTAGTGATGCTGGGCTCGATTTTGGCTAGTGGTTTTCCTTCCACATAAGCTGTAACGACCCTATTTTCGTATATTATATTTTTATATATTTTATTTTATGGATTTACATTTATAAATATTTTCTAGTAATCGAGGAATAATTATTTAGCGCGAAGATAAGTTCGTAACCAAGTTTTTAAGGTTTTGGGCCTAGAGGGTGAATAGTGTTGGGCTTTTAAGTTTATGAGTAGTAATGATCAAGTGGTTATGATAGTAGTAAGCTTGGATTGGATTGAAAGGCTAGGATGAGTCCTTGAGAGTTAGTAAGAATGGATGGCCAAGATTGATTGGATTGGATTATAAGAGAATAACACTAAGACTTTTTGAATCACTATTCATTTCTTTTTGGAGAGGAAGAAAACGTGGAAGAGGAGAAGAGAAGGAGAAAGCAAGAGGAAAAACCTAGGGCTTGTGATTTGAAGCTTGAGTTTGCTAGAGAACTTTGATTTCAAGGTAAGAGAGTTAGTATTACTTGATTACAAGTGATTGAGAAGGGGAGAATGTCTATTTCTCCATCCCAAACTTCTTTTCACTTTGTCTAGGTTTTGTTAGAAAGTTTTTATGGTTTGAAGTTGTTAATGATTATGTTGTGCTTGCTTGAATGCTAAGTGATGATGCTAGCATGTTTTGTTGAAGTTATTGTGTTGTGAATTCATAAGAAAAGTTATGAAAAGTTATTGTTTTGAACCCTAATTTCTTTGATAGATGTAATCCTTGTTTGTGATGGTTTATAAATGATGTTTTATGATGGAAAGTTGTTTTTAACAAGTTCTGGAAGTTGGGTAACCTTGAATGGGCTAAAATGGTGGAAAAATCACATTTTTACATGACTGTGTACTGATACGGTCGCTTGTAGCGACGGAACATCGCTTGTAGCGACCAGGCAGGATGATTCCCTGCCTACCTGCGCTTGTAGCGACCACACGGGCGCTTGTAGCGACCAGGCTCGCTTGTAGCGACCGAAGGTTCGCTGGTAGCGACCAGGCAGGATAATTCCCTGCCTATTCGCGCTTGTAGCGACCAAGGGCTCGCTTGTAGCGACCAACCCTGGACAGGCCAACTTCGTTGAGTTGTTCTGGAGGTCCTGGTGCGCGCGGGGATGGCTTTTTGCTACTGTATTCTCAAAATATGTTTTGGAAACCTTGCACACCATTTTAACTTATTCTTAATGTTTTTCTAAAGATTATCTGTTTCAAGAAAAGCTTGAATAAAACCCTAGCATGTGTGTGGGATTATCAAAGTGTGTGGGTCTTTCTTTGAAACCCTTTTTGTGTGAGATTTTAATATGATAGAATTGGTTTATTTGAGATTGTGAATATGGTTGAGTATATACATATTTGTATTATGATTGGCCATGAGTGCCTTCTTGTTGAAGTTAGCATGAGTATTGGTAGTGTACACACATATTTGAGCATATGTAGGTGTAAATATCAATAATTGTTAAGTGGACATACATGCATTTCATGATGGTATGTATGCTCTTTATGAGTAAGATGAAATCCAATTATTATTGGTCATATGCACGACCGTCCTTTTATGGCGAATGAGAGGTGCAGTCGATGAAAGAAGGGATATAAGTTTATCCAACAGTCCGCCATGACTCTAAAGCTGAGCAAGAATTGGTACCACATGCATTAGAGTGCATTGTAAGAACATGCATCCTTTGTGACATTAGTGATCATTTGGAAACTATGTGTGCATAATGGTTGTTAAGTGATAATTGTTATTGATGAGTGTCGTGCCTTGTCGATTACGTGTTGTGTTTTGATTATGTATAATTATGTGATATTTATACATGTTTATTGTTTGTGATACTAACACTCTCTGTTATGTGTTATTTGCTGGATCTTTGGGGATCCAGATTATCAGGTTGGCGAGGCTATCGTTGAGGAATAGCCCTTTGCTGTTAGAAGCTGCTTAGTGGTGAGGGCATAGCTTAGCTATCCTTACATTTTTGGTACTAGGTGTTGTATCCTAGTTAGAGTCTAGGGCTCTGATATTTGTAACACCATTTTGGGTATCTAAACGTTATCTATAGATTTGGCAATGGTCTCTGTTGTAGAATTGCCTCTTTTGAAATCTTATGTATAAATATTTGTATATTTAATGCATGTTTGGTTATAAGCTGTGTTTGTTATTTTTCCGCTGCTAATTGTGAATCATAAACACTTTGATCTCTGTTGATGTTTATGAAAAGGAGTTTTCTTCATGTTGTAACTTCCTATGTCCTTAACGTTTTCTTTATTAAAGTTAATAATCGGCGATTAAGGGTTAGGGTGTTACAATAGTTGGTATCAGAGCAGGTCGATCCATTGGATCAATTAAGTTAGTATACCCTTTGTGTAACATGTGTTTTCTTAAACACTTTGTTCTCACTTGTGTTATGTGATGTTTGGTAGTGTGTGGATATGACGCAACGAGCACTTGCGGACGCGATGGAGCGGATGGCTGATGCCATGGCTCAGGATGCTGCTAGTAGGACTGCGGATAGAGCGGCACAACAAGCTAGAGGAGGCGGAGAAGATGAGCTGAGACTCGAGAGGTTTATGAACAACAAACCGCCTATCTTCAAGGGAGGATACGATCCAGATGGAGCTCAGACGTGGTTGGAAGGAGTTGAGAGAATTTTTGGGGCTATGCGTTGTCTGGATGCGCATAAGGTATTGCTGGGAGCGTATGTTCTCCATGATGAGGCTGATCATTGGTGGGGAAATGCTAGTCAGAGGTTGGGAGCTGGTGGAGCTTTAGTTACTTGGGCTCGTTTCCGGAGAGAGTTTTTAACCAAGTATTTTCCGGCAGACGAGAGGAACCGTAAGGTGATTGAGTTCATGGAGCTCAAGCAGGGGAGTTTATCTGTTTCTGAATATGCGGCCAAGTTTGAAGATTTATGTCGTTTTGCTCCTCATTACAACACGGTGGAAGCTGAGGAAGACAAATGTGTAAAGTTTGAAAATGGGCTGAGGCCAGATATCAAGCAGTTGATTGGGTTTAGTGAGATCCGGAATTTTCCGATGTTGGTGAATAAGAGCCGAATATGTGATAAGGATGGTAAAGCTAAAGCTAATTACTACAAAGCCGCGAATGAGAAGAGGGGAAAGGACATGGCTAGAGGTAAACCGTATGGCAGAGGTGGAAAGAAACCAGATGAAGGTGGGAGTAGTGGTGGTAAGTTTGGAGGTAATAGGAATTGTTTTAAGTGTGGGCAACCGGGACATCGTTTCTTTGAATGCCCGAAGTATGATGGGAAATGTTTCAAGTGTGGTGATCCTAACCACAAAGCTGATCAGTGCAAGAAGGGTATTGTGTGCTTCAACTGCAAAGAAGCGGGTCATAAGAGCAATGTGTGTAAGAAGCCTAGAGCGGCGGGAGGAAAAGTGTTTGCTTTAGATGGTGGTGATGCGAAGGCGGACAACTTGATCAGAGGTACATGCTTTATCAATAATACTCCTTTGTCTGCTATTATTGATACGGGTGCTACCCATTCGTTTATTTCTATGGATTGTGTTAAGAGGTTGGGTCTTAAAGTAGAGAATATGATGGGACGCATGGTTATTGAAACGCCTGCGAGTGGTTCAGTATCGACTACGTTAGTCTGTGTTGATTGTTCAGTCATTATGTATGGTCGACATTTTGGTATGGATTTAGTTTGCATTCCGTTGAGCGGAATAGATGTTATTTTTGGTATGAACTGGTTAGAATTTAATCAGGTTCATATCAACTGTGGTAAGAGGACGGTTAAGTTTCCAAAACCGGAGCCAGAGTTGTGTTCGAAGCTTATGTGTTGTCGAGAAGTGGTAAGATCAGTGAAGGCTCAAGAGGACGTGTTTGCTATGTTTGCTTCGTTGAGGGTGGAAGAGAAGATTGAGATTGATGAGTTGCCGGTGGTGCGTGATTTCACAGATGTTTTTCCAGATGACATTTTGGATTTACCACCCGAGAGAGAGGTTGAATTCGCAATTGACATAGTACCTGGTACTAGTCCAATTTCAATGGCGCCGTATCGTATGTCAGCTGCTGAGCTAGAAAAGTTGAAGGAACAATTGGAGGAATTGTTAGAGAAAAGGTTTGTAAGACCGAGTGTATCGCCGTGGGGTGCGCCGGTTCTGTTGGTAAAGAAGAAAGATGGTAGTATGCGTCTGTGCATCGATTATCGTCAGTTGAATAAAGCAACTATCAAGAACAAGTATCCACTTCCGAGGATAGATGATTTGATGGATCAGTTAGTGGGAGCCTGTGTGTTCAGCAAGATTGATTTGAGATCGGGATATCACCAGATAAGAGTTAAGGCGGAGGATATACCGAAGACTGCTTTCAGGACAAGGTATGGTCACTACGAGTACGCCGTTATGCCTTTTGGAGTTACTAATGCGCCTGGAGTGTTTATGGAATATATGAATCGTATATTTCATTCCTTTTTGGATCGATTCGTGGTGGTCTTCATAGACGATATTTTGGTATACTCGAAGACGGAAGAGGAACATGCCGAGCATTTGAGGATTGTGTTAGAGGTGTTGCGCGAAAAGAAGCTTTATGCAAAATTTTCTAAGTGTGAATTTTGGTTGCATGAAGTTAGCTTTTTGGGTCACGTCATTTCAAGTGGTGGTATAGCAGTGGATCCTGCTAAGGTAGAAGCCGTGCAAGATTGGGGAACGCCGGAGTCTGTTACTGAGATCCGAAGTTTTCTTGGTTTGGCCGGTTACTATCGGAGGTTCATTGAAGGATTTTCAAAGTTGGCGTTGCCGTTGACGCAGTTGACTAGGAAGGGTCAAGCTTTCATTTGGGATGACAAGTGCGAGCAGAGTTTCCAAGAGCTGAAGAGGAGGTTGACATCTGCACCTGTGTTAATTCTGCCGAATCCGAAGGAACCGTTTGTGGTTTATTGTGATGCGTCGAAGATGGGTCTAGGTGGTGTGTTGATGCAGAGGGGACAAGTCGTTGCTTATGCATCAAGACAGCTGAAGATTCATGAGAGGAACTATCCTACGCATGATTTGGAGCTAGCTGCTGTTGTGTTTGTTCTCAAGATTTGGAGGCACTACTTGTATGGGTCAAAGTTCGAAGTTTTCAGCGATCACAAGAGTCTGAAATACTTGTTTGATCAGAAGGAGCTCAATATGAGGCAAAGAAGATGGTTAGAGTTTCTTAAAGATTATGATTTCGAGTTGAGTTATCACCCGGGTAAGGCTAATGTGGTAGCCGATGCGTTGAGTAGGAAGTCTTTGCATATGTCTTCTTTGATGGCGAAGGAACTGAGATTGATTGAAGAGTTTAGAGACCTTAGTTTGGTTTTTGAAAGGACAACCAGAAGCGTGAAGCTAGGAATGTTGAGGTTGACAAATGATTTTCTTGAAGAGGTTGTGGAAAAGCAAAAGTCTGATGTGAGATTGATGAAGCTTAAGACGCTCATCGAGCAAGGGAAGAAGGTAAATGTTGAGATCGATGAGAAAGGTGTGATGAGGTGTCAGGGAAGGTTATGTGTACCTGATGTGCCTGAGCTGAAGCGGATGATCTTGGAGGAAGGTCACAGAAGCAACTTAAGTATTCATCCTGGTGTTACTAAGATGTATCAAGATCTGAGGAAAATGTTTTGGTGGCCAAGGATGAAGAAAGAGATCGCCGAGTTTGTTTTTGCGTGTTTGACTTGTCAGAAGTCCAAGGTGGAGCATCAGAAGCCGTCGGGGCTATTGCAACCTATGTTTATTCCAGAGTGGAAATGGGATAGTTTGCGATGGATTTTGTAAGCGGTTTGCCGAAGACGTCGAAAGGTAACAATATGATTTGGGTAGTTGTCGACAGGTTAACAAAGTCTGCTCATTTCATAGCTATCAAGACCGGTATGCTAGTACCGAAGTTGGCTGAGATTTATGTTGAGCAAATCGTGAGATTGCATGGGATTCCGTCGAGTATTGTATCAGATCGAGATCCCCGTTTTACTTCAAGGTTTTGGGAGAGTTTGCAAGAAGCGTTGGGGACTAAGTTGCGGATGAGTTCTGCTTATCACCCGCAGACGGATGGTCAGTCGGAGAGGACAATTCAATCATTGGAGGATTTGTTAAGATCGTGTATTTTGGAACAAGGAGTGAGTTGGGAAGCTTGCTTGCCATTGATTGAGTTTACGTATAACAACAGTTTTCATTCGAGCATTGGTATGGCACCTTTTGAAGCGTTGTATGGGAGAAGATGTAGAACACCTTTGTGTTGGTTTGAGTCGGGGGAGAGTGTGGTGCTTGGACCTGAGATTGTGCAACAAACGACCGAGAAGATCAAGATGATCCAAGAGAAGATGAGAGCGTCGCAGAGTCGCCAGAAAAGCTATGCCGACAAGAGAAGAAAGGATATAGAATTTCAAGAAGGAGATCATGTGTTTCTAAGAGTTACATCGACTACGGGTATTGGAAGAGCTTTGAAATCGAAGAAGTTAGCATCAAGGTTCATTGGTCCATATCAGATTTTGAAGAGGATTGGGAAGGTGGCGTATAGGATTGCGTTACCGCCGTCGTTGTCGAATCTACATGATGTTTTTCACGTGTCTCAATTAAGGAAATACGTATCGGATCCGTCACATGTGATTGAGTCGGACGAGATACAAGTGAGAGAGAATTTGACGGTTGCAACGGTACCCTTAAGGATTGAAGGACAAGAGATGAAGAGGCTCAGGAATAAAGAGATTTCATCGGTGAAAGTCGTTTGGGGAGGCCCAGCCGGTGAATATGCGACGTGGGAGCTCGAGAGCAAGATGCGGGACTCCTATCCAGAGTTGTTTTCAGGTATTTTCGAGGGCGAAAATTCTTTTTAGGGGGGTAGAGTTGTAACGACCCTATTTTCGTATATTATATTTTTATATATTTTATTTTATGGATTTACATTTATAAATATTTTCTAGTAATCGAGGAATAATTATTTAGCGCGAAGATAAGTTCGTAACCAAGTTTTTAAGGTTTTGGGCCTAGAGGGTGAATAGTGTTGGGCTTTTAAGTTTATGAGTAGTAATGATCAAGTGGTTATGATAGTAGTAAGCTTGGATTGGATTGAAAGGCTAGGATGAGTCCTTGAGAGTTAGTAAGAATGGATGGCCAAGATTGATTGGATTGGATTATAAGAGAATAACACTAAGACTTTTTGAATCACTATTCATTTCTTTTTGGAGAGGAAGAAAACGTGGAAGAGGAGAAGAGAAGGAGAAAGCAAGAGGAAAAACCTAGGGCTTGTGATTTGAAGCTTGAGTTTGCTAGAGAACTTTGATTTCAAGGTAAGAGAGTTAGTATTACTTGATTACAAGTGATTGAGAAGGGGAGAATGTCTATTTCTCCATCCCAAACTTCTTTTCACTTTGTCTAGGTTTTGTTAGAAAGTTTTTATGGTTTGAAGTTGTTAATGATTATGTTGTGCTTGCTTGAATGCTAAGTGATGATGCTAGCATGTTTTGTTGAAGTTATTGTGTTGTGAATTCATAAGAAAAGTTATGAAAAGTTATTGTTTTGAACCCTAATTTCTTTGATAGATGTAATCCTTGTTTGTGATGGTTTATAAATGATGTTTTATGATGGAAAGTTGTTTTTAACAAGTTCTGGAAGTTGGGTAACCTTGAATGGGCTAAAATGGTGGAAAAATCACATTTTTACATGACTGTGTACTGATACGGTCGCTTGTAGCGACGGAACATCGCTTGTAGCGACCAGGCAGGATGATTCCCTGCCTACCTGCGCTTGTAGCGACCACACGGGCGCTTGTAGCGACCAGGCTCGCTTGTAGCGACCGAAGGTTCGCTGGTAGCGACCAGGCAGGATAATTCCCTGCCTATTCGCGCTTGTAGCGACCAACCCTGGACAGGCCAACTTCGTTGAGTTGTTCTGGAGGTCCTGGTGCGCGCGGGGATGGCTTTTTGCTACTGTATTCTCAAAATATGTTTTGGAAACCTTGCACACCATTTTAACTTATTCTTAATGTTTTTCTAAAGATTATCTGTTTCAAGAAAAGCTTGAATAAAACCCTAGCATGTGTGTGGGATTATCAAAGTGTGTGGGTCTTTCTTTGAAACCCTTTTTGTGTGAGATTTTAATATGATAGAATTGGTTTATTTGAGATTGTGAATATGGTTGAGTATATACATATTTGTATTATGATTGGCCATGAGTGCCTTCTTGTTGAAGTTAGCATGAGTATTGGTAGTGTACACACATATTTGAGCATATGTAGGTGTAAATATCAATAATTGTTAAGTGGACATACATGCATTTCATGATGGTATGTATGCTCTTTATGAGTAAGATGAAATCCAATTATTATTGGTCATATGCACGACCGTCCTTTTATGGCGAATGAGAGGTGCAGTCGATGAAAGAAGGGATATAAGTTTATCCAACAGTCCGCCATGACTCTAAAGCTGAGCAAGAATTGGTACCACATGCATTAGAGTGCATTGTAAGAACATGCATCCTTTGTGACATTAGTGATCATTTGGAAACTATGTGTGCATAATGGTTGTTAAGTGATAATTGTTATTGATGAGTGTCGTGCCTTGTCGATTACGTGTTGTGTTTTGATTATGTATAATTATGTGATATTTATACATGTTTATTGTTTGTGATACTAACACTCTCTGTTATGTGTTATTTGCTGGATCTTTGGGGATCCAGATTATCAGGTTGGCGAGGCTATCGTTGAGGAATAGCCCTTTGCTGTTAGAAGCTGCTTAGTGATGAGGGCATAGCTTAGCTATCCTTACATTTTTGGTACTAGGTGTTGTATCCTAGTTAGAGTCTAGGGCTCTGATATTTGTAACACCATTTTGGGTATCTAAACGTTATGTATAGATTTGGCAATGGTCTCTGTTGTAGAATTGCCTCTTTTGAAATCTTATGTATAAATATTTGTATATTTAATGCATGTTTGGTTATAAGCTGTGTTTGTTATTTTTCCGCTGCTAATTGTGAATCATAAACACTTTGATCTCTGTTGATGTTTATGAAAAGGAGTTTTCTTCATGTTGTAACTTCCTATGTCCTTAACGTTTTCTTTATTAAAGTTAATAATCGGCGATTAAGGGTTAGGGTGTTACATAAGCCACAGGTTGGTAATTCCATGGTACCCTCTTTGTGCTTTCAAAAGAGAAGGGTGCAGGTACGTGGAATGTTATGGGTTGTATTGGCATTGGTACCTCTCTCCTTTGGTATGGGATCTCGAGAGGTTTTGGGCCGTTAGACTCTAAGGTAGCAATGTCCGTGCCCTCCTTTATGTAGCCAATTTGGATCCAACCTTGGTCCATTAACTCTTGAAGACAGTTCTTCAACTCTTTGCACTCATCCGGGTTGACCTTGCAGGCTTCACAGTTGGCGTGCATTTCCTCGAATAATCCAAAGCCGGTTAAGCGCTCCCTTATGGTTGACAGGGGAGTCCTAACATTGGCTACCCTTTTGACTGGACCAAAGTCCTCTTGTTCCTCCACCGCATTTACAGAGGGACCCGCATGCCCCGGCAATGGGTTGTTCTTCACATTGGGGCTTTCCTCTTTGAAGGATAACAGTTTCTTGTCAATAAGATCCTGCACCTTGTGTTTGAAAACCCTACAGTTTTCGATATTGTGCCCCACGGATCCTGCGTGGAAATCACATTTGGCATTTGCGTCGTACCATTGTGGATATGGTGGCGACATTGGTGGTAGTAGTCTTGTCTCGACCATACCCTTTTGGATTAGGTATGGCAAGATCTGACCATAAGACATGGGTACAGGATCAAACTGCCTATTAAAGTAACTGTTCCTTGAGCTCGCCTGATTCCTTGGTGGGTACCCGCCTTGTTGCTGTTGCTGTTGATTTTGCTGCGGCAACACTACTGGTTGTCGAGGTGGATTTGCGGGAATCACTTGAGGTGAGTAACGCCCTTGAGTCGTTGCTGCTGCCACATAAGGATAGTGGTAGTGAGGCATTTGATTTGGTGGCGGGTAGGATGGTCCCATTAGAACGACATTTGTCTCCCCCTCTTTCTTTTTGTGAAAGTTGCTGGGGGGCTTTCTAGCTCCACCTTGAGCTTCTGAAGAGCCTTGGATTTTTCCTCTCTTCACTCCATCTTCTATTCTTTCACCGACCATGACTAGATCGGAGAAACCGGCAGACGTACTTCCGATCATCTTGTCGTAATATGGGCCTTGAAGTGTGCCCATAAAGGTGTCGACAAGTTCTCTCTCCAATAGTGGTGGTTGTACACGAGAAGCTAGTTCTCTCCACCGCTGAGCGTACTCCTTGAAGGACTCGTTGCTTCTTTGCAGGAGGTTTTGTAGTTGCATCCTATTTGGAGCCATGTCCAAATTATATTTGTATTGCTTTAGGAAGGCATCGGCTAGATCCTTCCAAGTTTGGACATGGGTACGCTCGAGCTGCATGTACCAATCTAAGGACGCTCCGCTTAAACTATCTTGAAACACATGCACCATGAGTTTCTCGTTCATTGCGTAAGCCGCCATCTTCCTACAGAACATCCTTAGATGGTTCCGAGGGCATTGAATTCCTTTGTACTTCTCAAAGTCCGGCGCTTTGAACTTCGGAGGAATTACCACGTCGGGCACTAGGCACATATCCAAGGCATTGTGGGCACCGTATGAGCTGAAACCCTCGACAGCTTTCAACCTCTCTTCCAAAACTCGATACATTTGGGTGGTATCATTGTCTTGGTGGGTGGTGTCGGGAGCAGATTGCCTTAGCTGGCTATTCTCCACATCATGGGGAATTACTTCATGCTGAGTAGTGGAGGTTCCTTGAGGACGACGCTCTTCATTCCTTACGGGGATTGTGAACGGTGGCGGAGGTGGTCCTTGACCCTCATTCTCAAAGGGTGGGGTATAACCCACAGGTAAACCATAAGGAGGCCATTGCACATTGGATGCATCCGTTGTTGGGCGAGGGTGGCTTTCTCGTGCCGACAGAGCTTGCATTAACTCTAGCATCTGATCCATTTTTCCTTTCATTCCATCAACTTCCTCTCTCAAAGCCGCTTGAGTTTGTTCCAAATTGTCCATGATCCTTTGTTTGTTAGCTCGTGTTCCGTACGAGTGTTGAATATCTGGTTCTTGGACCGAGGGCTTTCGGGGTTTCCGGGCTATGATTGCTTTGAACTGTTTTTAGGGAAATGAATGAGTTTTTTTTTTTGAAAAAATGCATGAAGATGCATGTGGATGTATGTATGCTTATGAGTATGCAAAATATGCGTGTTTTTATTTTGCTTTATGGAGTTTAAAGGTGCACGATTAATATTAGCAAATTCGAAATATTAAAGACCGAGAAATTGATTATACTTCAAAATATATTTGATTAAATAACATTTGTTTACAAAGTGTAACTAATGCTATTACAAATCAAATAGCCGCTCGCTTCTCGGCTTTGCTCATTTCCTCCCTATAGAAATCTATGGTGTCCTTGCAGAACTTCATAAACTTCTGGATCTCCACAGGGATGACAAAGTAGGGCATGACCATCTCGGCCTCCGCTAGCCTCTTTGGAAGTTGGGTGATCACCAAATTTGAGAATGCAACCAATTTAGTGAAATCCTCACTTAATCGGGTGGCGTCTTGCCATACATACTCAATCACTTCCTTGCGCTGGTCTAGCTTGACTCTTGCACTTCTAATCTCATCGTGTAGTTGTGCAATGTGGTCCCCATGAGCTCTTGCAATCTTGTCGAAGTACTCTTCGAATTTCTTGATGTCTTCTTCGAGATGATCGCACTTTAGCCTCCCTTGATGAGAGAGACTCTCATGTCTTTGTCGCTGGACGCGCTCGGCTTGAAGCTGCTCTTTGTAGTCTTTAACTACTTCTTGGAGCTGTTGATTTTTCTCTTGAAATCTCAACCTCCATTTTCGTTGAGCTTCGATGGCTAATTCGCCAAACTTCTTGAGCTCTTGGTTGGAATGTAAGATTCTTTCCAACTCTTCGTCCTTGGCAACAAGGTTGGCATCCGCACTAACCAAGCCGCCTCCTATCCAATCCCTTTTCCCTTCGGAGGTTCTTAGCCGTTTTTGGCATACTAGGAGAGAATGTGATACTTCATCACGATCTCTCTTCGTCCTAGTAATTTCTCCTAAAGCTTGGAGGTGCTTCAATTCTAAGTCTCCGTTTTTGTTTTGGAGTTCTTGAATTTTAGCCTTGAGGTCCTCCACTTCTTTGTTGGGAATGATTGCAATAGGTTTAGGTGTAGGAGGTTTTGGAGGGTTTGTGACCACGAAGGGTAACTTGATTGCTTTGACCCTCTCCTTCACCCATTGAGTATAAAGGGGTTTGGCGACACAGTTTCTCTTGCCGACCCTTCCCTTGCGTACTTGGCTCCATGCTCCCCGGATTCTCTCTAGCAATGCCGGGTCTTGATCGCCTTCCCTTAAGTAGAAAGCTTCCAACAAAAGGTCATTAGGTTTATCTTCCATTGAAAAACCTAGTTGTCGGAGAGAGAGGACCGGATTGTAATTAATACATCCCTTAGTACCAATGAGGGGTACGTTAGGGAAGTCCCCGCAGCTGAGGATAATTTCCGGGTCATCTAAGTTTGGTGAAAACCAATGGATGTCCTTCTCGGCGAGAGTTGTCATCCGTTGCGACCATTTGAGCTTGGCCCGGTTTTCCACAAAGTCTCGGTTCCTTGGCATGTGGGACATCATCCAAATTTGCACCACGGGAGTGCAACAAGTAATTTTGCGTCCCCTTGCTTGTTCATGCCTTGAATAGAGGGTATGATAAAAATCCGCTAAGATTGTAGGAACTGGATTTTTAGTCATAAACACCTCTAGAGCCGGAAAGTCTACGAAATCATCCATGTTGGGGAATAAGACAATCCCGTAGACTAAGAGGGCTAAGATGGCGTTGAAGGCCATTACCTCTTTGTTGGCTAGTAAATCCCGAGCTTTGGCTTCCAAAAACTTTCTTGAAAAGCCCTTAAGGTTCCCTCTAACTTCCAAGTTAGATGCCACTTCTTGGGTGTCGAGGTATAAGGATTCGGCGATGGCTTCAAATGTAGGATCCTTTCCCGGACCGAGATAGAGTTCATGACCTTTCATGCTACAACCCAAAATCTTCTCAAACTCTTCCAAAGTTGGCGCTAGTTGGAAGTCTTGAAATGTGAAGCACCGTAGAGGTGGGTCGAAGAATTGCGCCAAAGTGGTTAAGGCGGTTGAATCTATTCTCACGGGTAAAAGATCAAGGATTAGCCCATAGCTTGCCTCGAAGATGTTCTTGTGGACCGAAGAGAGCCTCTTGCTTAGAGCTAATAAACTTTCCACCCTAGGAGCTTTAATTTTGAAGGCGAGCGTATTCTTGTTCCCGGAATCCATATTTCTCTTTTGCTAATATTTGTTCGTTCTTTTTTTTTAACTCCTATAAAGCAAAATGATGCGAAAATTACTTTCATGAATGCAAATGTTATGCAAGGGTATAGGTTTATGAAGGTTCGGAACTTCCCCCCATCCTCACATGTAGGCTCTAAATTGGGAAATCTCCTAAGAAGAGGTCCTTAGAGTCATAGACCTCACATGGAATTAGGGTTGTCTATGGACATACGTCGACATGACTTCAATTAATTCCACGTGAAAATCTCATCTAAGCGGGGTTGGACATCCCACCTCACGGACATACGTCAACGCGGGCTTCCGCACACAACCTCCTTCTAACTTAGTGTTTTTCTCAAGCTCGGGTAGAGAGCCTCACACGTCCGGCATTAACCCGAACAATGTGGAGTAACATCACTCAAGTAACCCCCACATTTGATATATATAATATGAATATAAAGCAAATAAAGCAAATATAAACATAAAGCATAAATATAACATGCATGAATAAAATAAATAAACATGGCACGCAAAGAAAATAAAGCAATTGTCTTTAACCCAAATAGGTTAGGCTTGACTCGCTAGTGGGAACAGGGTCCCCAGTGGAGTCGCCAGCTGTGCGCACCTCGTTTTTTTCCTCGGGAAAAAGACGCGCAAATCCTCCGAGGACGTCCTCGAACGCTCGGAGGGCCTTTGTGAAGCCGCCACCAAAGTTTTTGTGTAAAGGGAACGTTGATAAACCCTTAAGTTTTTTTTGTTTAAAGGGAAACGATAATAAAACCCTTTGACGATGAGGATAAGGATTAGGTCATCGCAACCATTGTCGGGTTCGGGAGTCGATTACGCAAGGGGAAGGTATTAGCACCCCTCACGTCCGTTGTACTCAACGGGAACCTTCTATTTGGTTAAAGCTTGAATTGTTTTTTTTTATACTTTGCGTGCATGTTCATTTATGTTAAAAATATAATAAAGGGGGGAAAAGAGATAAAAACAAACGAAAGAAAGAAAAAAAGTTTTTATTATTGTTGTGCTTGACAAGATGTCGATCTTGCTCCTACGTATCTCCCGGTAGTCGGAGAATTCAAAGCATACGTAGTTCTTTGGTAGAAAAACGTATATGTGTTGGTTGATTTTAATTGGACGATGTTTTAACCGAATTCTTGCGATTAAACGTAGCTTGTATGCTCGCACTTGGAGACTTATTAAGCGTTCGTTCGCGAATCACATTAGAATTGTTAAAAGGTACGTCCGTTAGGGTAGAGGGTTGAATTGGTCGCTATGGGACCAAGAGAGGTACAATGGACTCATATAAGTCAAACATTGACCGAGTGGACTCCGAAGAGTCGGGCGATTGTTCGATTGATCCACTGAGATCAAGAACGGGTACAATGGACTCGGACGAGTCGAACATTGACCGAGTGGACTCTAACGAGTCGAGGGGTTGAGTCTAATGGCCAACGGGGGACCAAAAGGCTTGGATTGACCACAAGGGGCCAAGATTTGGTTTGGTTAGGGTTGTACATATTAAAAAAGAGAATGACGATTGTCCGAGCGACGAGACATACGTCACGCATTCGTACAATCGGGGCGATGGAGAGACATACGTCACACCATCCCTTTTTCATTCATGTTTTTGGATTGAATTCTTTAGAAATCCCAAGGTATGTCAAAACATATGGTTTGAAAACCCAAAAATGGGAAGGTTTAGCAAGTTTGCTAAAAACGCGCAAGTTCGTCTCATTTTGCGAAAATGCGAACGTAAAACGGTGTATGTTCATCTTTGAGTTTTGAACATCATGAACAATATTTATTGTTCAAGTTTGGATTGAAAAGATGAACATAGCTTGTTTGTTCATGTGGTTTTGAGAATTTGGGAACATAACTTGCTTTGCAAGTTACCCACAAAATGGTTATACGAACTTGTGATTTTGCCAAAATTATGCAAAAACCTTGTTATGGTTTGAAGAACATGGGTTTAAAAACTCTTAGGTTCTGAGCTCTGGGGCTAGAACCTCAAAAATTGGTTGGTTTGATACAAAAACTCAGGTTCTGAGTTCTGTCATGGTCGCACTGCGACCATGACTTCGCACTGCGAAGCATGCGAAATTTTGGGTTCAGAAGCTGTTTCTGAACTTTTGTTCAGAAACAACTTCTGAACACACTCAAGACCTTATAGATGGGTGAAAAACTTTGAGTTTTTGGGGTGAAAAAGGTTGGACAAACCAGTTTTGATGTTTTGAAAACCTTGGGATTTCTTTGAAATTCAAAAAGGGTTTTTTAGGATCAAAAGGTTTTGAGCCAAAATGGCTATGCAAACACAATTGAAAATGCAAGATAAAGAGCTTAGTAACTTACAGAACTCCTTAGCAAAGCTCCAGCTGCACTTGGTTTGATTTGGTTGAAAGATTGTGCAAGAGGTTTGAGTATTTGTGATGGTTTTGGAACTTTGTAATGCTTTGTGTGGATTGGTTTTTTTCTGGTTGTTTGGGGAGATTTGTAGGTTGAAATGAGTAGAGTTTCTGCTCTTTGAATGCTGTGTTAACTGTGTTTGTTCCTTTGGGCATTGCCTTCTATTTATAGGCCAAAATCAAATCTTTGTCATCATTACACAATCCCAAAATTCAGCTGATTTGTGGCCAAGATCAAACTGAATCCCTTTGCATTAAATGCTAATGGATAGAGGCAACCCTGCCTTGTACCAAGGGGCAAGATCCAGCCTGATTTCAGCCACAAATTCAACCTATTCTAGAAGGTAATGATGAAGAACAAAGCTGATTTGCAATTGGCTAATGCTTGGGGATCAATCCTTGCAATCTCAATGGTTGGTCAATAAAAACGTGCACTGTGATGTGCAGAGATTGAGGGATGAAAAGGTTAAAATTGGCTGGTGTGAGAGGGTGAAAAGCTGCTGCAAAACAGAGTAGGCACTCATGGCTTTTCAAGTGAGAAATCCAGCTGGTTTGACTGGTTTTTGGGGCAGCAAGCAGGAGGAAAGTCCTCAAGCAGGTGGCTGGCAACCTTGTGGTGGTTAACAGGTCACCTGGGAGGTACTAGAGCTGCCCAAGGGCAAGCCCACTTGCTTGTCTTATGCTAGGTTGGAAGAAAAAGCTTCCAACCTTGGCATTAATGGCAAGTCCTTCAACTCTGGCTTTGCTTGGCCCAATTAGCCATGAATGCTACTTAAAATAATTATGGAAATGATATGCAACAAATTCTGGAATTAAATCCAAGAAACCAAAAATCTGCAGAAAAATCGCAGACTTCGCAGTGCGAAGTGGGCTTCGCATTGCGAAGTCCTCAATTTTGAAATGTTGACTTTTCTGTTGACTTTTGTTGACTTTTGACTTTTTCCCCTCTTTGATTTTTTTTGATTTTTTTGGTTTTAAAATGCGTAGGACAAAATTAGGGTACTACAAAGACCTCGAAAGAAAGAGCAGTAGCTTTTGAAAGAAGGAATAGTAGGATGCCGGATAAATATCATGACAAGCTTAAGCCAAAAGGATCCCCGCAGAGAGGAAAACAATCTGGTTCAGCCTTAGCTTTTTCTGCTTGCAAGAAGTGTGGGAAGAATCACAAAGGAGAGTTCACAAAGGAGAGTGCATGTTAGGTATGGGTGTCTGCTACGGGTGCAAACAACCTGGGCACTTCATACATGAATGTCCAAATAAGCGTGGTAAAGGAACAGCTGAAGGAACCACCACCAGTAAAGGTAGGGTGTATTCCCTGGATGGTCAGAAGGCTCTAGTTAACGAGGATCTGATTGCTGGTATGTGTTATCTTGGTCAGAATCCTGTTAAAGTTCTTTTTGATTGTGGCGCAACTTGTTCTTTCATTTCTTATAAGTGTGTTGAAACGCTGCAATTACCTTTATCCCCATTGAATCCTCTGATAAAGGTGTCTACCGCTACTGATGGCGGAATAGTGGCGAGTTATGTTTGTGAAAACTGTCCTATCACTGTGTCTAGTAAGACATACTATGTTGATTTAGTGTGCCTCCCTATGGAGCAACTCGATGTGATCTTAGGCATGGATTGGCTCTCCGCCAACCATGTGTACATTGGATGTTCCGAGAAGAGTATTTATATGCCCACGAGTGATACGACAGAAGGTGTGGCCCTAACTAAATTGATTAACCGCACACATCAGTTGATTCAATTTATTTGTGCTCAAGATAAAGGATTTTATGTTATGCTCACTGTGACTTCAGAACCAGAACTAAGTCCCAGTGACATTCCAATTGTGAATGAGTATCCCGATGTATTTCCTTCTGAAATAACTAGTTTACCTCTGGAACGTAAAGTGGAATTTTCTATTGACCTTATTCCGGGAGCAGAACCAGTATCGATGGCACCGTATAGGATGTCACCTACCGAGCTTAAAGAGCTGAAATCTCAGCTAGAAGAGTTAATTCAGAAGCATTTTATCAGGCCCAATGTGTCACCTTGGGGTGCTCTAGTTCTGTTAGTCAAGAAAAAGGATGGAAGTATGAGGCTGTGTATAGATTACCGCCAAGTGAATAAAATGACCATCAAGAACAAGTATCCTCTTCCAAGGATTGATGATCTCCTAGATCAACTCAAGGGAGCGACGATATTTTCTAAGATTGATCTTAGATCGGGTTATCATCATATCCACATCAAGTCATCAGATGTGTCTAAAACGTCGTTCCGAACGCGTTACGGGCACTATGAATTTTTAGTTATGCCTTTTGGTGTGACTAATGCACCAGCTGTATTCATGTATTATATGAACAGGATATTTCAACCTTACCTAGACCAATTTGTGGTGATTTTCATAGACGACATCTTGATATACTCCAAGGACCCTCAGGAACATGCTCAACATTTGAGAATTGTTTTGAATATCCTCAAGGACAAGCAGTTGTACGCCAAGTTCAGTAAATGTGAATTCTGGTTATCTGAAATTAAGTTTTTGGGTCACGTCATTTCTCAAGAAGGAGTAGCTGTTGATCCGTCCAAAGTTGAAGCCGTTCTCAGTTGGGATAGACCCAAGAATGTAGCTGAAGTTAGGAGTTTCTTAGGCTTGGCTGGTTATTACCGAATGTTTATTATGAAGTTCTCTCAGATTGCCTTACCCTTGTCAAGCCTCACCAGGAAGGATGTGCCTTTTATTTGGAACGAAGAGTGCGAAGAGAGCTTCAGAATCTTAAAAAAGAAATTGACTAAAACACCAGTGTTGGCAATACCGGATCCTGACAGGAGGTACACCGTTTTCTGCGATGCATCCTCCAAGGGACTGGGTAGTGTGCTTATGCAAGGAGAGAATGTGATAGCGTATGCGTCCAGACAGCTCAAGACTCATGAAGAGAATTACCCCACCCATTATCTTGAGTTAGCAGCCATAGTCTTTGCATTGAAAGTGTGGAGGCATCATTTGTATGGTGCACAGTTTGACTTATTCAGTGACCACAAAAGTTTGAAATATTTGTTTGATCAACGGGAGTTGAACATGAGGCAGAGAAGGTGGATGGAATATCTAAAGGATTTCGATTTTGATTTGAAATATCACCCAGGAAAGGCAAATGTGGTAGCAGATGCTTTGAGCCGAAAGGCCTTAGTCAAGGTTGAAGTGATGATGCATATGTGTGGTCTATATGAGAAGTTCAGGACCTTAATCTCCATGTCACAGAGTTGGAAGGTGGCATTTTGTTGAACAAGTTAGAGATTTCTTGCGATCTACGGTCTAGAATTGCACAAGCTCAGAGTATGGATGTGGACCTTCGAAGAAGAGTTGGTCAATCAGAGTTTTCTTTGGCACATGATGGCACACTATTGTTCGAAGGAAGAATTTATGTTCCGAATAATGAGGAATTGAAAAGGTTGATTTTAGAAGAGGCGCACAAGAGCAATTTCAGTATTCATCCGGGTACCACCAAAATGTATCAAGATTTAAAGAGAGATTATTGGTGGCCTGTTATGAAGACGGACATCGCGGAATTTGTATCACGATGTATTGTGTGTCAGCAGGTAAAGATCGAACATTAAAGGCCTGCAGGAATGTTGGTACCCCTGGAAATTCCTCAATGGAAATGGGAAGAGATAACTATGGATTTTGTGAGTGGATTACCTCGAACGCAGTGAGGACATGACTCTATTTGGGTAATAGTAGACCGGTTAACCAAGTCTGCTCATTTCTTGCAAGTTAAGACTACTTACCGAGCCTCTCAGTATGCCGAACTATTCATCTCAGAGATTGTAAAACTTCATGGTGTTCCTGTTAGTATTGTATCTGATAGAGATCCGATCTTTACATCCCACTTTTGGAAAGCTTTTCAAAGGGCTTTAGGAACGAGATTAAAGATGAGCACGTCCCATCATCCTCAAACAGACGGACAATCTGAGAGAACAATTCAGACATTAGAGGATATGCTACGTGCGTGTATCCTAGAAGATGAAGGAAGTTGGAATGAACACCTACCTTTGACTGAATTTTCTTATAACAACAGTTACCATTCCAGTATTGGAATGGCACCTTATGCAGCGTTGTATGGTAGGAAATGTAGGACGCCACTTTGTTGGGCTGAGGTCGGAGATAAGAACATCTTGGGACCAGAGATTATTCGGGAGACTACTTTGAAAATTAAATCCATTCAGGATAAGATGAGAACAGCCCAGAGTCGCCAGAAAAGTTATGCAGATAAGAGGCGAAGGCCTTTGGAATTTGAAGAATGAGATCATGTATTCCTCAAAGTTACACCTAAGTTTGGCTTAAGAGGAGCTTTCAGAACCAAGAAACTTTGTCCAAGGTATATTGGGCCATTTTAAATACTCAAGCGTGTTGGTCCAGCAGCTTATCAGTTAGCTCTGCCACCGACCATGTCAGGTTTACATGATGTCTTCCATGTCTCACAATTAAGGAAATTCATTCCCGATGCTTTTCAACCAGTAGAGTTGGACAGTATTGACTTGAGATCAGATTTGACATTCCAACCTGAGCCAGATCAGATAGTTGATCGTGATGTTAGATCCTTGAGGAACAAAGAGATCCCAATTGTTAAGGTTGTTTGGAAAGGTTCACCCGATAGTGAAGCAACGTGAGAGCTAGAATCGGAGATGCAAGAGAATTATCCGCATCTATTTTCAGGTAAATTCTAAATTTCGAGGACGAAATTTCTTTAAGGGGGGTAGATTGTAATATCACGCTTATAAGTAACTGTTATCAATGTTAGAAGATTAATGAGCAAGCAATGGCAATTTCGTAAATTGGTAGTTTGGGAAGGAAAGATTTTAAAAAGGAAAACCAAGATATTTTTGCCATTTTTCCTCCCACCATTCTCTCTCTAACCAAGTCTGATTTCTCTCCTCCCTCTCTCTACAAATTCGACCTCCTCAACCCCTCTCCATTCCATCAAATCTTCATCCAATTCTTGTGAGAATTCTTGCTAGCAAGCTTGATTTGGGAGTTTAGAACAAGAGAAAATAAGAGGAGAAACAAGGAAGAATCAAGAGGATAAGCTAGGGTTTGGAGTTCAGAACTTAGCAAGCACCAATCAAGGCTTAGGTGAGCTCCCTAGGGTTTTAGAACCCGTTTGAGTATGTTTGAGTGTAATTATAATTTTGAGTAAAGTTTAGAAAATATACCCTAATTCTTTGTTGTGTCAATTCCTTGTTCAACTATGTTTAAATTGTTCATATGCTAAAGAAAATCCTTTTTAATACCTTTGGGACGCTTGGGTAAGTTGGAATGGTTTGGAATGATGAAAAAATGCAATTTCTGAGTTTTCTGAACTGTCATGGGGCGAGCTAGAGCTCGCTACAGCGACCAGGCACGTTTTTGAGTTCTGCCTACGGTCGCTATAGCGACCAGCCCGTGGCTATAGCGACCACACCAGAACAGCCCATGACAGCTTAGCTGTTTTGGGTGTTCTGGTGCGCGTAGGCGTGGTTTTTCGCATCCGATTTCTCCCTAAACATTTTAGAAGCAATAACTACCAATCTAACTCGTCCAAGAAGCTCCCAAATGGATGTAATTATAAGGAACAAGGTTTGTACAATAACTTAGAATTGGTTAGAATTGTGAGGGCAAAGTCTAGACGAGTACAGAAATGTTTCCAATAACCAAGCAGTGGCTTATGAGAACGATAAGCCTATGACCATATGTTCATATGTCAAGTGTCATACCCCATTTTTTGACTTATATTTTTATCTTTTATTATCTCATTACATATTTTTACCTTTTATTATTTCATTCTTGTTATAGTATTTTATTTGCATTTTATCATTATCATTATTAGCATTTCCATTATCCTTAATATTATTAATATTATTGTTATTTTTATTTTTCTTTAATAATATCATTATTATCTATTATTATTAAGATTTCATTTAGTAGTAATATTAAACTTTTCATTTATTATTATTATCATCATTCTCATTACTTTTTATTTTATTTGCATTTTGCATTGCCATTTTCATTTTCATTATTATTATTATTTATAATTATTCATTTTCCACCTTTTTATTTTAAATACAAAAAAATCAAAAAAAGGGGAGTTCGCAGTGCGAAATCACCTTCGCACTGCGACCTCTGCGAATTTTTTTGCAGAATTTTATATGTTGAGTTATCCTTTTTGCTTTCAATTACAATTGTTATTATTAGTATTATTACTATTATTATTGCTATTTTGTGACTGATTTGGTGCAGCAAGGCAAGAATTAATGTGTGACATTAAAGGTAAAAGGAAAGAAGGATTTTCTTCCAACCTATCATGTGATCAAACAAATTGGCTGCCCTTTGTAACACCCCAATTTTATATTTTAAGTTATTCAATAAATTTTAATAGGTGTGACGTTGTGAATATTATTATTAATGTTGTTTTATTTGAAAGTGATGTAAATGTTGAGAGGGTTGAATTATATTGGTGAATTAATTTATGATACCAGAATTTAAATAATATAGAAAGAGAATTGAAAAACAAGTAGAAAAGAATAGGAGGTGTAGAAAATAGGTTTTTAATAAGTGGGGGAGGGGAAAAGCAAAAGAATAGTGAATAGAAGAGGAAAGTTATATGTAGAGTGGCTAGACCAAATATAAATAAGAGTTTTGGGAAATTAGAACTCAGTTTTGCTGAACGTAGAAACAGAGAGAAGAGCAGCCGTCAGAGAAAGGATAACCTAGCTACAACGAAGTCAAGCCAAACCAGAGATTTCAGAGGAATCAAGGTAAGGGGGAGAATCTTTGCACTTTAGGGTATCTTAATATATGTAAGGGGGGGGTTTTATCATCGTTATTATAATTGATTTAAGGCTTAGATAATTGTGGGATTATCATTCAATAATCTTGAGTTTATGATTCTAAAAACTTCATTTAACATGTTGTAGGTTTAGTTTTTGAGAATTGGAGAATTAGGGCAAGAGTGATAATTGATGACTTATGTTATGTTGTTGTTGATTTGTGGTTATTGATGATTGTTGTTGTTAATGTCATATTATGAATTGGGTATGAATTATGTTGAGTTATTGTTGTTGATTGTGATGATTTTGAATGAATGAGAAGTTTGAATAATATAAGTTGCTTTTCCTGAGTTTTCTTATCTCTGCCCCGAATTTTGAAATAAAAACTGGTGTTGATCGGTACAGAATTGGTCTTAGGTGTAAACACAAAAGTTGTAGGTATGGATGTTAGTTTTCTAATGCCGTTGGTCTGAAGTCAAAACGATTTATAGAACTTGAGTTATGGTCAAATTACTGCACGTAGGTCACAGTGAATTTTTATGGACTTTCTGCACAACTTTTCCGAATTTGAAACGAAAACTGGTATTGATCGGTACAGAATTGGCCTTTGGTGTAAACATGAAGGTTTTAGATAATTTTGTTAGCTTTCCAGAGGCTTTGGTTTGACGTGAAAATGACTTTTAGTTGTTGAGTTATGATGAAAATACTCCAAGGAGGTCTTAGTGAAATTGTACGGCGACAGCATTCTCTGTTTCATGTTTTTGCGTCTTTTTCACACGTATCTGTTTTAAATTGGTCTTTGGTATAAACATGAAAGTTGTTGATAATTGTGATATCTTTCTAGTATCCTTGGTTTGACATGGAAATATGTTATGTATAATTTGTTATGGTTTTACAAAATTGTATGATGAATTGTTGATGTTTGAATACAATGTTATATGATGAATTGTTGATGTTTGAATACGATGTTATATGACGTTGTTTATGATTGATGCATATGAAATTATGATATGAAGTCGCTGTCATTGTCGTTACCACAGTTGTCGAATATGTTGATTTGCAGAGCTAGTAGTAAATAACAGGAATACTAGTAACTAATATATATAGTAGTAGAGATAAATTGGTAGCAGAAAAATAGTAGCTTCATCAATTTGGCAGAGAATAATTAATAAGGTTTATTAGTAGACGTAATTTAGTAGAACTTCGTTAATAATAGTTGGTAATTTTGTTTATAGTAGAAAAATGATTTTTGTATAGCAGTGAAAGAGTACCTTTATGTTAGTTAAAAATATATGCTTACACACCTATGCTTATATATGTATGAATATATATGTATGATTAATTTTGTGTATAAACAATTAGCAGTGAAGGAGTACCATTATGTTAGTTAAAAATAACGTATCCTAATTTCTAAGTAATACCTATATGTATATGAATGTTATAATGAATTCATTCCTACTATTTTTTTAAATGTGTTTGAGATGAATTTCATGCCCTTTATGGATGTGTCTTGGAAACCATAGTTACTTCTTAAGATGAATTATTAGATGATGTGTAATTGATATGTTATTTAATGATGTGTCAATAATAAAATATTTGACGGTGTCTATGTTTACTGATGATGGGAATGATGATGAGTGAGAATATTAATGACATGAATGATGATGTATATTCATGAAGACGATGTTTTCTTATGATGATGATATGAATGACGATGATATGTTTGTCCCGGTGTCGTGCATAATAGGAAGAGTTTGCGTCTATGGTTGTAAGTTGTTGTTGGTGTGTTAACATTTAATACTTGATGAGTCTTGAGCCTAAAAAGGTGAAGTAGTTTAAGCAGTAGAAGGAGAAGTGTGAGGGATGTAGATGAGTAGTTCACGGCGGAGTGATAATGACGTGATTAATCCATTGGGGTATTTTTAAAAGGTCTAATATGGTAAGCTGATTAAGAGAGTATACAATATGAAAAGATAAAGAAGTGAAAAGAGACGATGATAAGAAGGGATATAACGTAGGTGTCTTCCGAGTAAGTGATGAAGTTAAATATAATCTTCTTAAACAAATAATGAGCTTAGGAATATTGTTAAGTTGAAGAGTAAAAGAGTCAAGGTAATTAAGGAACTTAAGATGAATGTTAGGTAGAAACATATAGGGCGTGTATTGAGTAGTGAAAGATAATAGGAATGAGGATAGCGGTGAATAAGACGGGAATTGATTAGAAGAGAGCGAGATGAATAGGAAAGAAGATAAGAGGTAATAGTCATAATGTTTGACGATAATAATAATAACCGGTATCGAGAGAATAAAACCTTAAATTATAATGAAGTTTTAGTGAGGAAAGTTGCTGACGTAGAAAGTATCGATAAGGTGAGATAATAACCTTGAATTAGAATGAAGTTAAGGTTAGGGAAATGGTCGAGGTTATAGATGACGACAAATGTGAGACGAGGATTAAGGTATAAAGTCGTAATAATGAGAGGGATAAGTAGGAAAGAGTTATTGACGATGGTGAGGTGAAACCTAGTTGTATAGAGAGGAGACGTTATATGTAATGTTAATGGAGAAGTAAACATCTTAAAACTAAGAAGGAGGAATAGGGTGTGCTATCAGGATAAAATATCTAGAGAGCCTAGAATATGTTGACGTAGAAACGAGTCGTGCTTAAGGGTTGGATTGATGAGGAGATAATGTAGAGATATAGACGGTAATAGAGAGTAATGATGAGAAATCATATGACTATGACAAAGAGTGATGACGATTGATATTATTTACAAGTGTATAAATAAATATGATGAGAAATGATGATACTTGCGTTAATATGATGATGAGAGTGATGATGTTTATATTATAATGATGATGAGAATGATGATGTCTATATTACTATGATGATGAGAGTGATGATGTTTATATTATAATGATGATGAGAATGATGATGTCTATATTACTATGATGATGAGAATGATGATGTATATATTATAATGATGATGAGAAGAATGACGATGTCTATATTATTTTGATGATGAAAATGATGATGTTTATTTATGAAGACGATGAGAATGATGACGGTGTGTTTTGCATTGATGTTGTGCATATTAGGGAGAGTCTTGCATTTATGAATGTGAATTCATGATGACGTGATGATGTGTAATACCTGATGAGTCTGTCACCATGCATGCATATAGAGTCGTGTCAAGGAATTATGAAGATGAAATGACGATGAAAGTCCAGTAACATATCTCTGGCAATTTATGACGACGAAAGTCCAGTAACATATCTCTGGCAAATTATGACGACGATAGGTGTGGTACCACATTCATATAGGTCTTAGGGTGAGTCCATATGCATTTAAATGATGATACTTATACTTGGTGTTTTTAAGTGTGAATTGAATGAGATGATGATATGTATGATTAGTTGAGAAGAATATAATAAATGTCGATGATCATATGACGACAGAATATTGTTATTGTTGTATTATAATGTTGTGCGTGCTTTTCCCTAATATTATGTTACGGCAGGATTTCTCACCCCTTTGTTGTTGTTGTGTTGTTTTCTTTGTGGTGATTGTACTCCCGGGTACAGACACTCAGGTTGAGGAAGTTTAGCTGTGGGACGACTTAGAAGGTGGAGATGGAATACGTCTTCCGTCTAGTTTTCATTTTATTTAGTAATCTATTAAGCATGTAGTCGCTACGAGCTCTGATTCTTGTAACACCAGGGTTGGGGTTGACGTTGAAATTAATTTGTTTTTAAGTCGAGAACTTGGAAATATTGATATTTCTATTTATGATGTTGAATAACAAGGATAATCAATATTAATGAAATCAATGAAATGTTTTCTGCTGTTGAAATTATTATTTAAAGAAAGTGTTTATGTTATATGTGATATATTGACGAGTTTTGTAACATCCTCTTTATTAAATATATAATTATTATTTAATAATTATCGTCGGGAAATAGGGTGTTACACCCTTGGTCAGCTCTTGTCCCTCCAAATTGACCCATCTTCCAACCTGAGCTTGCCAGCCAGCTGCTTGATCCCTTTCCTTCCCTTTTTCTCTGCCAAAACCAGCCAAACACAAGTGGTTTTTACTTGCAAAAAGCTGTTTGTGCTGCCCTGTTTTGAGCTGGATTTCTCCTCCCACACACCAGCCCACATGCTCATTTTGCTTCCCCCAATCTCCCTGTACATGGCAGTACACATTTTCATTGCTTGACCTTCCAAGATTGCAAGGATTGATCCCAAGAATCACCCCTTTTGCAGCTGCCCTGTTTTTCAGTTTTTCTCATCATTACCTTCTAGAATCAGCTGGATTTGTGGCTGAGATCAGTCAAGATCTTGCCCCTTGGCACAAGGCAAAGCAACCTCTATCCATTAGCATTAAATGCAAAGTGTTCTAGCCTGAATTTAGCCCAAATCAGCTAGTGTTCTAGGATTTTGTTCATCATTACATGGATTGCATTTTTTGCCTATAAAAGGGAATGCAAGGCACTATGATTAAAAACGATCAAGACATTGAAAAACCAGAGTCACACACACAGCCAATAGACACGAAATCCACACAAAAAACCACCACATTGCAGCACCAAGTCAGTTCATACACAAAGCCAAAACCAATTAGAACATTGTTCTTAACCACCAATCAAGCAAGCAAGCCACTCCCAAACTATTGCTAAAGCATTGCTAGGAGTTCTGTAAGTCTCCTTTAATCTTTATTTTGCATTGTGTTTGCTATTTTCATCTTTTGTTTTGTTCAATTTTGCTTTGTGCACAAAAACCCCTTTTGAAACTCAAAAAGGACCTCAAAGGGACCAAGCTTTGAAACTGAGTTTTTACACCCCATTTTCTTCCATTTTGCCAAGCTTTTTAACCCCCTTTAGGTCCTGAAGCTTGCTTAGAAGCAGTTTCTGAACTTCTGTTCAGAAACAGCTTCTGAGTTTGAAAATTCGCATACTTCGCAGAGCAAAGTATTGCTCGCACTGTGAACACACCAGAACCTGACTTCGCAGAGCCAAGTTCTGGTTGCTCTACGAAGTATGTGAAACTCAGAACATGAATCAGGCATTTAAATGTCAAATTTTTGGGGTTCCAGCCCTTGATTCAGAACCTAAAGAGGGTTAAAACCATTTTGGTCCAAACCCAATTCATAATTATGCACAACTTTGAAGATTTCACAAGTTCGTGCGATAAATTTTGAGTAACTTGTGAAACAAGTTATGTTCTTTAATATTTTCAAAAACCAAGTTTGAGCAACAAGCTAAGTTCGTCTATTTCAAAACAAACTTGAACAACCATGTTGTTCATGATTTTCAATCCAAACGCGAATTTAAGCCGAGCTTGCTCACTCTTTTAAAACCAAGCTCGAATTGAGCCGAACTTGTGAACATTCCAATTTTGTGCATGTCTTATGAATTTGTTTCTCATCCAAACTTGAACTACACTCGTTCTTGAGTTTCGATAGCTTAAGTAACGAGCAATGTTCATGATTTTAATAAACTCGAACAACAAACTTGTTCGTGATTCCCCTTTTTTTTCCTAACCTTACCTTTAATGTTTTTTTTCCCTTTGAGATTCCTTAGAGTCCCGACAAAACCAAATTTGAATGAAACGGGAATGGCTTGACGTATGTCTCCCCAAACCTCGGTTGCACGAATGCGTGACGTATGTCTCGTCGCTCGGGCAACCGTCATTCCACCCTTGACGCGTCTAGCACGCTCAACCTTCCCTTGGTCCCCTTGTGGCCATTTTTACCCTTTTCTTGGCCCTCGTGGTCAATCCGAACCTTTCGCGCCTTTGCGCGTTTATTTTAACCATTTTTACGCCTTGCGCGAATTTATCGCCTCCGCGCGTTTGTCAATTATTTTCAAGCTTTTTACGCCCCTGTGCGTTTGCCTTTTTATTTTATTTTTCAAAACATTCACGCCTTGCGCGAGTTTATCGCCTTAGCGTCCATCTTTCATCATGTTAAAACTTTGTACGTCTTCGTACGTTCTAAAACCTTTGTTCAAGTCCGAGTGCAAAATCCTTTTATCAAATCATTTACTTTTATGCATTGTCGTCAATGGCCAGTTCGGCAACAACCCGAATAGTTGACATTTACTTTCATTACTTTCTCTTTTTTCAATCTTTTTTCGCTCGGACGCGATCAAATCTTTTTTAACTAAAACGAACCAACATACAAACTTTTTCTACCAAAGAACTACGTACGCTTTGAATTCTCCGACTACCGGGAGATACGTAGGAGCAAGATCGACATCTTGTCAAGCCCATTAATAAAAAACCTTTTTCTTCCCTTTCGTTCATTTTTATCTCTTTCTTCATCTCACATTATGTTTTTATATTTCTTTTATATATGTTTAAACACGCAAGTAAAACATCGAAACATTTTAAGCCTAAGCCGACTAAGAGGTTCCCGTTGAGTACAACGGATGTGAGGGGTGCTAATACCTTCCCCTCGCATAATCGACTTTCAAACCTAAAATCTTTTTCAAAGGGTAATTTCGAACTTTTTTCCTTTTCTCCCCGAAAAATTAAAAGTTCAGTCGTGATTTAAATTTAGTGATTCAAAGCTTCCCAATAGCTTGACATCCGAAATTCGACGCGACAGAAATGGCGACTTCACTGGGGAGTACATGCATAAAACATTTTGTTTGTGCATAAACGAGTCAAGCCTATCTTAGTCGGCTTTTAGGCTAATTTGTTTCATTTTACTTACATGTTTATTTTTCTTGTCATTTACTTGTTTATTCTTTATGCTCTACATTTATATATATATATCATTTTTGCTTCATATTCATATATATATCAATTGTGGGGGTCACTTGAGTGATGTTACTCCACATTGTTCGGGTTAATGCCGGACGTGTGAGGCTCTCTACCCGAGCTCGAGAAAAAACTAAGTTAGAATGGTGGTTGTGAGCGGAAGCCCGCGTTGACGTATGTCCGTGAGGTAGGATGCCCAACCCCGCTTAGAGGAGATTTTCATATGGAATTAATTGAAGTCATGTCGACGTATGTCCACAGACAACCCTAATTCCATATGAGATCGATGACTCTAAGGACCTCTTCTTAGAAATCTTACCTATAGAGCCTACACGTGAGGATGGGGGAAGTTTCAAACCTCTGTATGCCGTACCTTTGCATATCACCCATCCGCATTCATTCATAATTACTGCATTTTGTTTCATTTTATCAGGGACAACCAGTATTTTGTTATTACTTTTCTTATATATAACCATGGTTTGGGATGTAAGGGACCAAGTTGTTAAAAGGTAGTAATTTTGAAAACTCAGAACATGATTGACTTCGCAGAGCAAAGCTACCTTCGCACAGCGAAGTTAATCTTGAGGTTCGCAGAGCAAACTTACTTCGCAGTGCGAAGCATGCGAATTTTGTCAGCCCAGTTTTCAAAATTCACTAACCCTCATTAACTCCCTCCAACCACTCATCTCCACTATCTCTTATCTAACTGTTATTTTATTATTAAACTCGTATAACTAAAAAAAAAGCAACTTTTCATTTTCATAAAACAACTCTTCAAAAACTCAAAAAAAGCATACCCATTTCTCCATTTTTCTTCTTCTTTCCTAATCCAAGTATTAATCTCTCTTCTCTGCAAGCAGTAAGGTATGATTTCCTCCTCTATATCCTGCCTTTTACTTCTGATTCGTGTTTTGGGTCTTAGGTTTTTGCTAAGTTTTTTTAAGCTTCCATTTTTAGGGTTTAAGGTTGTAATTAGTTCCTTTTCCTTCTTGCCTTGCTAGAATAAGTTGTAATTTAGTAAATGTATGCTATGGGTAGTTAAAGTAGACTCATTTCCTTTCCCATCTTTAAGTAATTCTATACGAATCCACTTTACCCATTTTGTAGAAATTGGATCAAAACCAGTTGCCATGTTAGTTGTGTTCATTACCCATGCATTTGTTCTTGATCATTCATCTAACATGCTTTGTTTGAAGTTTAGTTTAAGAGTATAGGGTAGCTTTCTAGGGATTTTCTTAATTTGTTCTGTCAGGGTCGCAGAGCAAAGATGAACTTCGCACTGCGACCCATTTTTCTGGGCAACCCAGATTTTTCGCATAGCTTCGCACTGCGACCATGAGTTCGCAGTGCGACTGTAGCAGAAACAGAACCTTTGTTTTTCTTATCTTTTCCTTCCAATTCCATTTGTTTCACCTCATATCACTTGCAATCATACTGACTTTGCTTTTTTCTTGTAGATGGCACCAAGACCAGCGGGAAAACGCTCGAGGGGTGAGGCATCAGGATCTCGACCCCAAGGGGGATTCGACGACTCTCGCTTCCTAAGTCTCCGGAACCAAGAGAGGTACGAAGAGCTTCTCGGCACGACGTTCTGGCCTGAGAGACAGTTCATCATAGGCGAGCAGGGCACCTGGCGAGAGTTGGCCCGGTTGATAAACCAACGCCGTTGGGGAGTTTTGGTGAACCCTCCCCTAAACCTTAACTATGACATCATCCGGGAATTTTACCCAAACGCCATTCCCGTGGATCCGGAGGGAGAGTTCACATATCAGACCATGGTGCGTGGTCGGATCATTAGATTCGATCGCGACGCCATCAATACTAATCTCCACAACCCCTTCCAATTGGAAAATGATGAACTTTGTGCTTTCCATAAGCACCAAAACCGTGGTAATTGGAACCACGATCTTTATGCCCAAACCATCTTCCAATCCGGAAAGGGGTATGAGCTCAATGCGGCGGGGCAGCCTACCAAAGCCCTCAAGAGCAACCTCACCACCTACGCCCAAGTCATTTTCCACCTTATAATCCACAACATAAAACCCAAAAGCCATACCTCATCCACCACCTTGGACGTCACCCCCCTAATCTACTATATCCTCACCGGTAAACAAGTAGATGTGGCCAGGGCAATTTGCCAAGAGATTAAGATCCCCTTTTTTTTCCTAACCTTCCCTTTAATGTTTTTTTTCCCTTTGAGATTCCTTAGAGTCCCGACAAAACCAAATTTGAATGAAACGGGAATGGCTTGACGTATGTCTCCCCAAACCTCGGTTGCACGAATGCGTGACGTATGTCTCGTCGCTCGGGCAACCGTCATTCCACCCTTGACGCGTCTAGCACGCTCAACCTTCCCTTGGTCCCCTTGTGGCCATTTTTACCCTTTTCTTGGCCCTCGTGGTCAATCCGAACCTTTCGCGCCTTTGCGCGTTTATTTTAACCATTTTTATGCCTTGCGCGAATTTATTGCCTCCGCGCGTTTGTCGTTTATTTTCAAGCTTTTTACGCCCCTGTGCGTTTGCCTTTTTATTTTATTTTTCAAAACATTCACGCCTTGCGCGAGTTTATCGCCTTAGCGTCCATCTTTCATCATGTTAAAACTTTGTACGTCTTCGTACTTTCTAAAACCTTTGTTCAAGTCCGAGTGCAAAATCCTTTTATCAAATCATTTACTTTTATGCATTGTCGTCAATGGCCAGTTCGGCAACAACCCGAACAGTTGACATTTACTTTCATTACTTTCTCTTTTTTCAAACTTTTTTCGCTCGGACGCGATCAAATCTTTTATAACTAAAACGAACCAACATACAAACTATTTCTACCAAAGAACTACGTACGCTTTGAATTCTCTGACTACCGGGAGATACGTAGGAGCAAGATCGACATCTTGTCAAGCCCATTAATAAAAAACCTTTTTCTTCCCTTTCGTTCATTTTTATCTCTTTCTTCATCTCGCATTATGTTTTTATATTTCTTTTATATATGTTTAAACACGCAAGTAAAACATCGAAACATTTTAAGCCTAAGCCGACTAAGAGGTTCCCGTTGAGTACAACGGATGTGAGGGGTGCTAATACCTTCCCCTCGCATAATCGACTTTCGAACCTAAAATCTTTTTCAAAGGGTAATTTCGAACTTTTTTCCTTTTCTCCCCGAAAAATTAAAAGTTCAGTCGTGATTTAAATTTAGTGATTCAAAGCTTCCCAATAGCTTGACATCCGAAATTCGACGCGACATCAAGTATTGGGAGATTGTCTTCCTTAAGAAATGCATTAAATATGCCAAAGCTATAGTAAAGTAATAGAAGTACTTACAAGTACTTAAGATGAGAATGAGAATGATCCAATGTTCTAAGTTAAGGACCTTTTTATAGGTTAAGCATTTAAGATTATTTACTTCAAGAATGAGAACTAAGTTAACTAAAGGAGTAGATGTGTCTCTTGTATGCTCGATAGTTAGTATACAAGGGGTTCCAGTTTATGCTGGAATGGTGAAGTTACCGCTCGTGAGGGCATCTACACATCCAAGTCAAGAAAGTTAATGTGTCTCCTATAGCCTCGCTAGTTAGAATACAGGGGGTTCCGGTGAAGGTACCGCCTTAAATGGCAGCTGGAACGGTGAAGTTACCGTCCGCGAGGACAGCCACACAAAAGAAAGAGGAGTCCGGTGTTAGCCTGATACGATAGGAATTTCACCGGTAAGATGGGAGATGTACTTCAGGGTTACTCCACCCGGATGCACTCCATAAAATGAACCAAGATAATGTATTGATTGTTCAACGCTAACTTCTAACTTAAAAGTATGAAAAGATGAATACGTATATTTATTATATGTTGAGAGATATGATAAAGTAGTCTTCAAAGAAATGAAAGTGACCGTAGGATATCCCCAGATCACTAATTATGAGTTTGAACATAAGATAAAGACTTAAAGCGATCCTAGTTCTCCTTTGATCGCGAGACATATGTAGGAAATGACAGCGATCATAGGTATTCCCGGATTGCCAAAGTTAGTGCATGGCGACCCTAGGACTCCCCGAGGTTGCCAACAGTAGGTAGGGCCGGAGCTCACTGAGACATTATGTCTCATCCCTTTCCTTCTGGTGCAGGTTCACAGGAAGCACGACGCAAAGGTAAAGAGAAAGCTTTGGATTGATCGTGCTGCTTTTATTGTACATGGATGTTTGTTCATAGATGTTGTATTATGATGTAAATTATCAAGGATGTGTTGTATCGAATTTCGGATTGTATTAAAGACTCATGTATTTGTACTATCTATAAGCAAACTTTCTGTATTGTATTTAATGTATCCAGTACGAAATTTTAATACTCGTATGAGATCCTATGCAATCTTTATATGGGTGTTACAATAAGTGACCCAAACCCATAATATAAATAGAATAGTGTGTGTTGTGACAAATTAGGTCAAGCTCATTTTCCATAAACATAAGAAAAGGCTAGAGAGAGAGGAGAGAAAGAAGAGGAGGCTTGGAGAGGAAAGAAGAGAAGAGAGAAGAAGTAGATTTCACCTTGTGGAGCTAGCTTTTGTGAAGATTAGAGGTAAGGGGGAAGATTATTTTTACCATTTAGGTTTTATGAGCAATTGGGTAGTTGTGGGTATTTTAACATAAAAAGACTCTAAATGGGTCTTACAGTTCCAACATTGGTATCCAGTTGGATGATATATTGGTAATGAGAAATACCCACTTGACTTGGAAGCCACTCAAAAATCTACTACTATCACTCAACAATATTGTCCTAACTTCAACCTTAAGGACATGGTTGATTTTAATAGGGGTGAACATGTGTCATATGATCCAACAATTATGAAAATAAAGCTAATATAAAATATTATTTTAACCTTCAATATATAAAAGGAGCAACTGTCCACAAATCCTAACTCAATCGATAAAAATGTCGAAATTGGTAGGCCGGACGTTGTAACCAAGGTTCGAATCTTAACTCCTCCACTTATATGTGTGTGTTCATAATGCTATTGTTATTTTGTTTATCTGTTAAAAAAGAGCAACGGTTGATAAGGAAGGGGGAGAAAAAATTGATACATTTCTCCTCTCTTCCTTTGATAGTCTCCTGTAGTTTAGTATTCTACTATTTATATTATATTCCACAAGTGGATTAATTCCATCTTACTTTTAATTTTGGTTTTATTGTAATTTCATTTACTCTTTATTTAATCCGTTACATTTTCAGTCGCATATAAATCCCCAACCCTTACTCCTTATAGTTGACTTGTCCATTACCATCAACATCAGCCTCTTTGATAATCTCATTCACTTCTTCATTGATCACCTTTTTGCCAAGAGTTGTTATGGCATGACTAAGCTCAGCTGCAGAGAAGAAACCATTTTGATCTATACAAATATTAGGTGAAATTATTCAAACATATGCATTTGACTTAGAAAAATAAATTATAGGCTATAGAATGATTCACTTGGAATAGGAGGCGGACGAAAACTGGAGAAGAGATAATAACAAAAAAAACAAGACAGAAATAAATACGATTTTGAATAAGGCATATCACTTTTTGACTATGAAATTGGTATATATCAAAAGAAATAAGGGTTAATAGGCTTTTACCTCCTGCCAGATAAGCGAAATTTGGTTTACCTCCTGCCAGATAAGCGAAATTTGGTTTACCTCCTGCCGCATCTGCAAAAATACACAGTCATATGCACTGAGGGTCTAAAACTAAAGAATCTTTAAATTAATTATAAGGGGATCTCTAATTTTTTTTTTACAAGAGGGTAAACCAAATTTCACCTATATGGCAGGGGGTAAAAACCTATTAACGCAAGAAATAATAATTTGGTGTTAAGCCTCTGGTTTTTAAGAAATGAGTGTTGGAAATCTATAGTTTGGTTGGGAGGTAAGTAATAAAATGATATTTGTGATCTATAATATATACTACATGCATCACTTACCATGACCGTATAATTTTTTTTTTTTTTAATCTGCTGGTTCTTAAAGGAAGGGGTGCTAATAATTCATAGATTTTTGAAATATATGCATTTGACTTACAAAATTAAACTATACGCTACTGGAACTAGAAAGACTCACGGATAATAGAAGACGGAGGCGGATCAATAGGAGGATAAGGCATTGTTTGAGCTAAAACTTGATAAGAGAGAATAACAAAAAGACCAACAAACACATACGCTTTTGAGTAAGCCATGCTACTTCTTGGAAACGACAATTCAATAATGTTTGATAAAGAATAATGAAGTAGTCTCTATAAATAGGGTAAGAACATGCTTTATTTATGGAGCCAAGAGTCAGGTTTATATTTTAAATTAAGCAAAATATGTGGCAAAAGCAATATATGAATGAGATGTAAATGTCAATATGGAAATTAAAATTGGAAACGAAAGCGCTATAAACCTTTCAGAAACTCTTCCAACATGTCCATTTAAAACCCCTTTTAAAAAAATAGTTTTCTTGTGGTCGTATATTTTGAATTAAGACTTCTAAATATACTCAAAACTTTATTTTAAGGTGTTCTTTTAAATCATCACAAAAATGTAGAAAACCCTTCTTATTTTTTATTATATTTACGTGTGATGCAATAACCTTGTTCATTTGACATTGTATGTTGGAACAAAATTGGTTTGTACAATTCCTCTAAGGTTTTGATGATAACAAAGTACTGAAGAACAATTGAATTTGCTAATATTTGTTTAAGTGTGCAGGACCATAGAATAAAATCTATTGATGAATTGAACATGTATAAGAGCATCAGAAGGACTAGAGAAACTTAAAAGACTATGGTAGAAGATCTGAAAAATTGTCATCCAGAAGTTAGCATCTTGGATCAGAAGATACGATGCTACTCAGAAGCTGAAAAACCTTATCAGACTCTGAAGATCATCAGACTCAGAAGACCCCATCAGACTTGGAAGATCTTCGTCAGACTTGGAAGACTTTCAGACTCAGAAGATCTTGAGGGACCCAGACTCCACGTCAGATTTGTCGTCTTTTGTAGTTGTCTCTATCAAGGATCTGATAGTACAATTTTGTCTTCTTCTGACCACGTGTATAAACGAACAAAGAGAATGAACATATAATTTATGTTTCAACAAAGGAATTTCAAATGACTATTCAACAAAATTATCCATATCAGGCAATGGCCAACCGTCCTTGGTTTGAAGCTTCTCAACGACTCTTAATGCGCTGGCACTCTTCTCCAACGTCTCTTAAATCTTTGCCTATATAAGAAGCTGAAGACCTGAAGAAGATTAACAAGACTCTGCTATTTTACTGTGTCATTACTCTGTCAAAATCAAATAGTGCAAAAACGCTTAGGAATTTCTTATCAAAGTTTGTATCTTAGAAATTCTAAGTTGTAAAGTATCTGTTTTGGATTGTATTGTTTATACCTTTGATTGTATATCAAGTGTAAGATCATTTGTTAGTTGTAAACAAAAGAAGTCTCTTGCCTGTGTGCTTGAGAAGTAATAGTCTCTTTCAGTTGTGATTGAGCATTAGAAGTCTCTTTCGGTTGTGATTGAGCATTGGAAGTCTCTTGCATGTGTGCTTGAGTAGTGGAAGTCTCTTTTAGTAGTGATTGAGCATTAGAAGTTTCTTGCTTGTGAAGCTTGAGCATTTGGAATTCTCTTGCAAGTGTGCTTAAGCATTTGGAAGTCTCTTGGAAGAGTCCTTGAGCAATTGTAATCTAGTGAGATTATAGTGAAATTTATTGGAAGTGTAAGGGGACTGAACTACTATTGTTTTGTGGGAGGTGTGCGCACCTCGTTTTTTTTTCCTCGGGAAAAAAGACGCGCAGATCCTCCGAGGTCGTCCTCGAACGCTCGGAGGTGCCTTTGTGAAGCCGCCACCAAAGTTTTTGTGTAAAGGGAACGTTGATAAACCCTTAAGTTTTTTTTTGTTGTAAAGGGAAACGATAATAAAACCCTTTAGACGATGAGGATAAGGATTAGGTCATCGCAACCATTGTCGGGTTCGGGAGTCGGTTACGCAAGGGGAAGGTATTAGCACCCCTCACGTCCGTTGTACTCAACGGGAACCTTCTATTTGGTTAAAGCTTGAATTGCTTTTTAATACTTTGCGTGCGTGTTCATTTATGCTAAAAATACAATAAGGGGGGGAAAGAGATAAAAACAAACGAAGAAAAAGTTTTTATTATTATTGTGCTTGACAAGATGTCGATCTTGCTCCTACGTATCTCCCGGTAGTCGGAGAATTCAAAGCATACGTAGTTCTTTGGTAGAAAAACGTATATGTGTTGGTTGATTTTAATTGGACGATGTTTTAACCGAATTCTTGCGATTAAACGTAGCTTGTATGCTCGCACTTGGAGACTTATTAAGCGTTCGTTCGCGAATCACATTAGAATTGTTAAAAGGTACGTCCGTTAGGGTAGAGGGTTGAATTGGTCGCTATGGGACCAAGAGAGGTACAATGGACTCATATAAGTCAAACATTGACCGAGTGGACTCCGAAGAGTCGGGCGATTGTTCGATTGATCCACTGAGATCAAGAACGGGTACAATGGACTCGGACGAGTCGAACATTGACCGAGTGGACTCTAACGAGTCGAGGGGTTGAGTCTAATGGCCAACGGGGGACCAAAAGGTTTGGATTGACCACAAGGGGCCAAGATTTGGTTTGGTTTGGGTTGTACAAGTTAAAAAAGGAATGACGATTGTCCGAGCGACGAGACATACGTCACGCATTCGTACAATCGGGGCGATGGAGAGACATACGTCACACCATCCCTTTTTCATTCATGTTTTTGGATTGAATTCTTTAGAAATCCCAAGGTATGTCAAAACATTTGGTTTGAAAACCCAAAAATGGGAAGGTTTAGCAAATTTGCTAGAAAACGTGCAAGTTCGTCTCATTTTGCGAAAATGCGCACGTAAACGGTGTATGTTCATCTTTGAGTTTTGAACATCATGAACAATATTTATTGTTCAAGTTTAGATTGAAAAGCTGAACATAGCTTGTTTGTTCATGTGGTTTTGAAAATTTGGGAACATAACTTGCTTTGCAAGTTATTCACAAAATGGTTATACGAACTTGTGATTTTGCCAAAATTATGCAAAAACCTTGTTATGACTTGAAGAATATGGGTTTAAAAACTCTTAGGTTCTGAGCTCTGGGGCTAGAACCTCAAAAATTGGTTGGTTTGATACAAAAACTCAGGTTCTGAGTTCTGTCATGGTCGCACTGCGACCATGACTTCGCACTGCGAAGCATGCGAAATTTTGGGTTCAGAAGCTGTTTCTGAACATTTGTTCAGAAACAACTTCTGAACACACTCAAGACCTTATAGATGGGTGAAAAGCTTTGAGTTTTTGGGGTGAAAAAGGTTGCACAAACCAAATTTGATGTTTTGAAAACCTTGGGATTTCTTTGGAATTCAAAAGGGGTTTTTTAGGACAAAGAGTTTTGAGCCAAAATGGCTATGCAAACACAATTAAAAATGCAAGATGAAGAGCTTAGAAACTTACAGAACTCCTTAGCAAAGCTCCAGCTGCACTTGACTTGATTTGGTTGAAGGCTTTCACAAAGGTTTTGAGGATTTGTGATGAACTTGAACTTTTGTAAGCTTTGTGTTGGATGGATTGTTTCTGGTTATTTGTGGAGGTTTGTGAGCTAAAATGAGTAGAGTTTCTGCTCTTGGAATGCTGTGTTTTCTGTCTTTGAACAAGTGCTTGTAACCTTGGGCATTGCCTCCTATTTATAGGCCAAGATCAAATCTTTGTCATCATTACACAATCCCTTGATTCAGCTGATTTGTGGCCAAGATTAAGCTGAATCCCTTTGCATTAAATGCTAATGGATAGAGGCAACCCTGCCTTGTACCAAGGGGCAAGATCCAGCTTGATTTCAGCCACAAATTCAACTTATTCTAGAAGGTAATGATGAAGAACAAAGCTGATTTGCAATTGGCTAATGCTTGGGGATCAATCCTTGCAATCTCAATGGTTGATAAAGGAAAACGTGCACTGTATTGTGCAGAGATTGAGGGGTGAAAAGGCTACTTATGGCTGGTGTGAGGGGGTGAAAAGCTGCTGCAAAAACAGAGTAGCAATCATGGCTTTTCAAGTGAAAAAACCCAGCTGGTTTGACTGGTTTTAGGGGCAGCAAGCAGGAGGAAAGTCCTCAAGCAGGTGGCTGGCAACCTTGTGGTGGTTAGCAGGTCACCTGGGAGGGACTAGAGCTGCCCAAGGGCAAGCCCACTTGCTTGTCACATGCTAGGTTGGAAGAAAAAGCTTCCAACCTTGGCATTAATGGCAAGTCCTTTAACTCTGGCTTTGCTTGGCCCAATTAGCCATGAATGCTACTTAAAATAATTATGGAAGTGATGTGCAACAAAATCTGGAATTAAATCCAAGAAACCAAAAATCTGCAGAAAAATCGCAGACTTCGCAGTGCGAAGTGAGCTTCGCATTGCGAAGTCCTCAATTTTGAAAAGTTGACTTTTCTGTTGACTTTTGTTGACTTTTGACTTTTTCCCCTCTTTGATTTTTTTGATTTTTGTTTTAAAATGCGTAGGACAAAATTAGGGTACTACAGCTGCCCCTACTTAATTGTGTCTTCGCATAGAGTGCGTGAGTGCCGAGGGCATATCATGAACTCTTTGCGGAGATCAATTAAGTACAAAAGAAGGACCCGAATTTTGTCCTTCGCGAAATGCAAATGCAATGGTTGGTAGGGGGTTGATCGTATCCAGCCGCTAACACTGGAGGTAGATCCACTGGGGGATGAAGGTAATCTTATCTAGGCACTGTCACTAGAGGTCGATTCCTGAGGGTAGTGGTTTACTCTAGGTACTGTCACTAGAGGTGGAACATTGATGGAGGTGATCTACTCTAGGCACTGTCACTAGAGGTTGAACATTGATGGCGGCGATCGACTCTAGGCACTGTCACTAGAGGTCGATACCTAAGGATGGTGATTTACTCTAGGCACTGTCACTAGAGGTGGAACATTGATGGAGGTGATCTACTCTAGGCACTGTCACTAGAGGTTGAACATTGATGGCGGCGATCGACTCTAGGCACTGTCACTAGAGGTCGATACCTAAGGATGGTGATTTACTCTAGGCACTGTCACTAGAGGTGGAACATTGATGGAGGTGATCTACTCTAGGCACTGTCACTAGAGGTTGAACATTGATGGCGGCGATCAACTCTAGGCACTGTCACTAGAGGTCGATACCTAAGGATGGTGATTTACTCTAGGCACTGTCACTAGAGGTGGACCATTGATGGAGGTGATCTACTCTAGGCGCTGTCACTAGAGGTCGATACCTAAGCTAGGTGATCTTATTCAGGTACTGCTTCTGAATGTCGATTCCTAACGAGCTGTGATCTTATTCAGCCGCTAACACTGAAGGTCGATACACTGGGGGAGATGATCTACTCTAGGTATTGCTTCTAGAGGTCGATACCTAAGCTAGGTGATCTTATTCAGGTACTGCTTCTGAATATCGATTCCTAACGAGCTGCGGTCTTACCCTAAATAGGTGCCCCTGGTTGAATGTTAATGGATGTTGGTGAATATGTGATACTCACTGGAGGATCCTTGTTGAGGATGCATGATTTATGAAATGAAATGCATGTGTATGAATGGTTTTAAATATGCATGCATGAATAAAATAATGTTGGTTGGGTGCCGAGCAGAGTCGGTCTTTGTTTGTGGTTGTGTTCATGACAGTTGGGCTTTCTCTTTTTTGTTTGTTTTTTGGTTGGTCGGTTTGGAAGGACAAGGTCCTTTGCCTACATACCCAAATGGGATCAAAACCGGTGTAGTTCGAGCCTAAGCCCGAAAATTTGTGTTTTTTGCCAATAATGATTGGACTTTTGTTTGGGGTTGAGACTCCCTGGGGAATGCCAATGAAAATTGTTTTATTGTGGGCCAATGAATATTGGGCTTTGGTTTGTTGTGCTTGACAAGATGATGATCTTGCTCCTACGTATCTCCTGGTGGGATGGAGAATTCAAAGCTTACGTAGTTCTTTGGTTTGCCAATGAATATTGGACTTTTGGTTTGCCAATGAATATTGGGCTTTATGTTTGCCAATGATTATTGGACTTTTTGTTTGGTTGCCGAGCGAGGTCGGGCTTTTTGTTGGTTGCCGAGCGAGGTCGGGCTTTTTGTTGGTTGCCGAGCGAGGTCGGACTTTTTGTTGGTTGCCGAGCGAGGTCGGACTTTTTGTTGGTTGCCGAGCGAGGTCGGGCTTTTTGATTTTGGTGATCTCACTGGGGATATAAGGATCATTTTGGAAGCATGATCGATATCCGGCCTTAGTGGATGAAAAAGATGTATGGGGGGTGTGCTTTATTTGGGAAATTTGTTTCCTCCGACACCCGGGATCTTTGCGTTTTACGCGTCGTGAGCTACGCACTTATTTCTGCTGAAGAGCATGAGTCTTAAAATGACTGATGCAGAGCTTCAAGTTTTGAGTCCTCTGATGCAATAACGGGGACCAACGAAATTCTTTCGACATTTAAACGTCCAAGTAAAAAAACACACACACATTTTTTTGCAAGTTTTTTTTATTTCCCATATTTCAATGCATTATCTATCATGAATAAAAACACATTTTATGAGCAAGTAAGGCCGCATAACAATGAAAAGGTTTAAAAATGATTTTGATTCAACGAAACTTAGTCCCTTGTATGGGTAACTATTCGTGAAAATGTAATCCCTATAAGAGGTGATTACTAAGATAGGGAGAAAAGAAGAAACAAAAAGGCAAATGAAAATTTGCTTGGGTTTCACGTGCTACTTTCCCTATGACTTCGAAATAACTCGCTTTCGAAAAATGATAATAAGGTTGATTCTTTCCCTCTTGAATTCTGTCCGGACCTCACGTGCCGCAGTCTTTTGCCTTTTCTCTTTTTTTTTTGAAACCCCTAACTTTTACCTGGACCGCTCGAGTTTTCAGTCCACTGGGGTATATTTCCTTTTTTTGATGTCCTTAATTTTTGCCTAGACCGCCTTTTCAGGTTTTCGATCTACCAGGACGCTCTCTATTGCCTAAACCGCCCTTTCGGGTTTTCGATTTAGCGAGCTCTTTTTCTTTTTGGCATATATATTTTTTTGACTGCGCCGGAGTTTATTGATAGGGGGATCCTTGTGGATGGGTAATACCTTTTTTCAAGCATTAAGTCTTCTTCTCTAAATTCTTGAGAATGAACTTTCTTGTCGAGCTGTCCATGCCCCAATGTTGTGAGGTGTTTCTCTTTTATGGGGTTCAGCTGGTCGAACCTTGTTTGTGTTTGAATGCCAATGGAAATTGGGCTTTGGGTGTTTGGATGACAAGCATGGTTGGGCTTTTTTTATGAAGGGATGCCGAGCAAGGTCGGACTTTTATGATGGGATGCCGAGCAAGGTCGGGCTTTTGTGTTGTTTTTTGGATGGGAATGGCTTCCGAGCAAGGTCGGGCTTTTGTGATTGGCTTCCGAGCAAGGTCGGGCTTTATGGTTGGCTTCCGAGCAAGGTCGGGCTTTTGTTTAGCTTCCGAGCAAGGTCGGGCTTTTGTTTGGCTTCCGAGCAAGGTCGGGCTTTTGTTTTTTTTTTTGGATGGGAATGCCAATGAAAATTGGGCTTTTATTGGAAATGGGGTTTGTGGGTGCCAATGGAAATTGGGTTTTGTGAGCGCTAATGGAAATTGGGCATTTTGTTTGGAAATTGTGTGTGCCAATGAAAATTGGTCTTTTGTTGGAGATGTGAGGAATGCCAATGACGACTTGGCTTTTTGTGTTTGGGGATGCCAATGAAAATTGGGCTTTGTTTGTTTGGGAATGTAAGGAATGCCAATGACGACTTGGCTTTTTGTGGGAAATTGTGGGGAGTGCCGTAACGGCAAATGGTTTCTTTTTTTGATGAATTGGGCGACCACTTGTTTGGTCATGTTTGCATATGAAGCTGCTTCTACCCATTTGGTGAAATAGTCGATGGCAACTAGTATGAACTGGTGCCCTTTTGAAGCCTTTGGCTCAATCATTCCAAACATGTCTATGCCCCACATAGAGAAAGGTTAGGGTGATGTCATGACATTCAGAGGTATTTGTGGTATGTGCCCCTTGTCGGCGTTAATTTGGCACTTGTGATATGTCTTGGCATGGGTTTGGAAGGACTCCTCATGGATTTCTTCGGTGAGCATGACTGCTTCACGTTTATCCGCACATCTGAGTAAGACCTAATTTCTCTTGTAGAGTGTGCCCTCGCAGAGGGAAAATTGTAGTGCCATTCTTTTGAGGGTTCTCTTGGTGAGGTTGTATTACCCTATCCTCTTGATCCCCAAGTCTGGACAATCCTTCAGGAGGTTCAAAATCGTCCTTATTATCATCTTCCGTTTGGTTAATTTGGAGATTGAAGTCAAAAGGGATCGTAGCAGTGTTATTTTTGGTGGTGTATTTATGATGATTTTTTTTTGTAGGGTTGCGGAAATTTATTTGAGAACGAAAGAAAAACGAACTCTTTTGAACATAAACTGCAACTTTATTAATGACGGAAATGATTTGAAATATGGGGGTCCCATAAAAATTAATCATTTGCCTTGGGAAGAGCAAAATGATTGTTTTTTTTTTGAAAAACAAGATAAATTACTTGGACAAAAAAAAAAAAAAAAAAGATTTCCGAAATTTCGATGGCCTTCCGGTTGCTCGGATCTCTTCCGAAACGCTACTGTACACCGGGTCGGGTACTTCCCCTTTTTTTGGTGTTTGGTGAGGGAATGATGTGTGGGGTTTTCTTTGAAATGAAAATGCATGTGAACGTATAAATGCAATGAGTATGCAAAAGTATGCCCCTCTCCCCTTTTTTTTATGCAAAAAATTTTATATGAATGCAGATGTTTATGATATGCAGGGGTTTGGTATATGAAGGTTCAGAACTTCCCCCCATCCTCACATGTAGGCTCTAAATGGTGAAATCTCCTAAGAAGAGGTCCTTAGAGTCATAGACCTCACATGGAATTAAGGTTGTCTATGGACATACGTCGACATGACTTCAATTAATTCCACGTGAAAATCTCATCTAAGCGGGGTTGGGCATCCTACCTCACGGACATACGTCAACGCGGGTGTCCGCACACAACCTCCTTCTAACTTAGTGTTTTTCTCAAGCTCGGGTAGAGAGCCTCACACGTCCGGCATTAACCCGAACAATGTGGAGTAACATCACTCAAGTAACCCCCACATTTGATATATATAATATGAATATAAAGCAAATAAAGCAAATATAAACATAATATAACATGCATGAATAAAGAAAATAAATAAACATGGCACGCAAAGAAAATAAAGCAATTGTTTTTAACCCAAATAGGTTAGGCTTGACTCGCTAGTGGGAACAGGGTCCCCAGTGAAGTCGCCAGCTGTGCGCACCTCGTTTTTTTTTCCTCGGGAAAAAAGACGCGCAGATCCTCCGAGGTCGTCCTCGAACGCTCGGAGGTGCCTTTGTGAAGCCGCCACCAAAGTTTTTGTGTAAAGGGAACGTTGATAAACCCTTAAGTTTTTTTTTGTTGTAAAGGGAAACGATAATAAAACCCTTTAGACGATGAGGATAAGGATTAGGTCATCGCAACCATTGTCGGGTTCGGGAGTCGGTTACGCAAGGGGAAGGTATTAGCACCCCTCACGTCCGTTGTACTCAACGGGAACCTTCTATTTGGTTAAAGCTTGAATTGCTTTTTAATACTTTGCGTGCGTGTTCATTTATGCTAAAAATACAATAAGGGGGGGAAAGAGATAAAAACAAACGAAGAAAAAGTTTTTATTATTATTGTGCTTGACAAGATGTCGATCTTGCTCCTACGTATCTCCCGGTAGTCGGAGAATTCAAAGCATACGTAGTTCTTTGGTAGAAAAACGTATATGTGTTGGTTGATTTTAATTGGACGATGTTTTAACCGAATTCTTGCGATTAAACGTAGCTTGTATGCTCGCACTTGGAGACTTATTAAGCGTTCGTTCGCGAATCACATTAGAATTGTTAAAAGGTACGTCCGTTAGGGTAGAGGGTTGAATTGGTCGCTATGGGACCAAGAGAGGTACAATGGACTCATATAAGTCAAACATTGACCGAGTGGACTCCGAAGAGTCGGGCGATTGTTCGATTGATCCACTGAGATCAAGAACGGGTACAATGGACTCGGACGAGTCGAACATTGACCGAGTGGACTCTAACGAGTCGAGGGGTTGAGTCTAATGGCCAACGGGGGACCAAAAGGTTTGGATTGACCACAAGGGGCCAAGATTTGGTTTGGTTTGGGTTGTACAAGTTAAAAAAGGAATGACGATTGTCCGAGCGACGAGACATACGTCACGCATTCGTACAATCGGGGCGATGGAGAGACATACGTCACACCATCCCTTTTTCATTCATGTTTTTGGATTGAATTCTTTAGAAATCCCAAGGTATGTCAAAACATTTGGTTTGAAAACCCAAAAATGGGAAGGTTTAGCAAATTTGCTAGAAAACGTGCAAGTTCGTCTCATTTTGCGAAAATGCGCACGTAAACGGTGTATGTTCATCTTTGAGTTTTGAACATCATGAACAATATTTATTGTTCAAGTTTAGATTGAAAAGCTGAACATAGCTTGTTTGTTCATGTGGTTTTGAAAATTTGGGAACATAACTTGCTTTGCAAGTTATTCACAAAATGGTTATACGAACTTGTGATTTTGCCAAAATTATGCAAAAACCTTGTTATGACTTGAAGAATATGGGTTTAAAAACTCTTAGGTTCTGAGCTCTGGGGCTAGAACCTCAAAAATTGGTTGGTTTGATACAAAAACTCAGGTTCTGAGTTCTGTCATGGTCGCACTGCGACCATGACTTCGCACTGCGAAGCATGCGAAATTTTGGGTTCAGAAGCTGTTTCTGAACATTTGTTCAGAAACAACTTCTGAACACACTCAAGACCTTATAGATGGGTGAAAAGCTTTGAGTTTTTGGGGTGAAAAAGGTTGCACAAACCAAATTTGATGTTTTGAAAACCTTGGGATTTCTTTGGACTTCAAAAGGGGTTTTTTAGGACAAAGAGTTTTGAGCCAAAATGGCTATGCAAACACAATTAAAAATGCAAGATGAAGAGCTTAGAAACTTACAGAACTCCTTAGCAAAGCTCCAGCTGCACTTGACTTGATTTGGTTGAAGGCTTTCACAAAGGTTTTGAGGATTTGTGATGAACTTGAACTTTTGTAAGCTTTGTGTTGGATGGATTGTTTCTGGTTATTTGTGGAGGTTTGTGAGCTAAAATGAGTAGAGTTTCTGCTCTTGGAATGCTGTGTTTTCTGTCTTTGAACAAGTGCTTGTAACCTTGGGCATTGCCTCCTATTTATAGGCCAAGATCAAATCTTTGTCATCATTACACAATCCCTTGATTCAGCTGATTTGTGGCCAAGATTAAGCTGAATCCCTTTGCATTAAATGCTAATGGATAGAGGCAACCCTGCCTTGTACCAAGGGGCAAGATCCAGCTTGATTTCAGCCACAAATTCAACTTATTCTAGAAGGTAATGATGAAGAACAAAGCTGATTTGCAATTGGCTAATGCTTGGGGATCAATCCTTGCAATCTCAATGGTTGATAAAGGAAAACGTGCACTGTATTGTGCAGAGATTGAGGGGTGAAAAGGCTACTTATGGCTGGTGTGAGGGGGTGAAAAGCTGCTGCAAAAACAGAGTAGCAATCATGGCTTTTCAAGTGAAAAAACCCAGCTGGTTTGACTGGTTTTAGGGGCAGCAAGCAGGAGGAAAGTCCTCAAGCAGGTGGCTGGCAACCTTGTGGTGGTTAGCAGGTCACCTGGGAGGGACTAGAGCTGCCCAAGGGCAAGCCCACTTGCTTGTCACATGCTAGGTTGGAAGAAAAAGCTTCCAACCTTGGCATTAATGGCAAGTCCTTTAACTCTGGCTTTGCTTGGCCCAATTAGCCATGAATGCTACTTAAAATAATTATGGAAGTGATGTGCAACAAAATCTGGAATTAAATCCAAGAAACCAAAAATCTGCAGAAAAATCGCAGACTTCGCAGTGCGAAGTGAGCTTCGCATTGCGAAGTCCTCAATTTTGAAAAGTTGACTTTTCTGTTGACTTTTGTTGACTTTTGACTTTTTCCCCTCTTTGATTTTTTTGATTTTTGTTTTAAAATGCGTAGGACAAAATTAGGGTACTACAGGAGGAACCAGTATAAATTGATGTGTGTCTTTTCTCTCTCTCTCTCTCTCTCTCTATCTCTCTCTCTATCTCTCTCTCTCTTTCTCTTTATACCTTTATGTTATGTTTTTATTTGATGTACTAAGACTCTGACCATTGTTGAAGACTTAGAAAAAAAATTAGAAAAAACCAACACAATTCAACCCATTTCTTGTGTTTTTCTCACCTTCAGTTGGTATCAGAGCACGGTCTGTGCTCAACCACTTAATCGTGCCACAGTTAAAGATCCAATGAGGAAAACATGTCTTCTGAAAATGAACCCAGCTCTTCAGGAAGAAACCACCATGATGTTGTTCATTATGATTACAACACTCCGAACATTGAGAAGAACTATTATTCTATGAAACCTCCATTCTTCAATGGAGATATTACTCAGTTTTCCTGGTGGAAGAGTAAGATGTACAGCCACATCATTGGTATTGATGATGAGATGTGGGTCATTGTTAAAGATGGTATAAAGTTTGAAGTTGAAGAAGAAGGAATGGCTCGTGATAGAAAAAGTTTGATTGAGGCTTAGAAGAAGCTCTACAGAAAGCATCATAAGGTGCATGGAATTCTTGTAGATGAACTACCTCACTTAGAATATATGAAGATTGTCAACAGATCTACTGCCAAGACCATCTTTGAATCTTTGTGCTCTACCTATGAGGGAAACCAACAGGTTAGGGAAGCCAAAGCTATCCAATTGGTTAATTAGTATGAGCTCTTTAAAATGAAGGATGACGAGGATATTGAAATCATGTATTCATGGTTTCAAACTCTTCATTCTGGTCTTCGGGTTCTAAAAAAGAGTTATACTGTATTTGATCATGTCAAAAAGATTCTTAGGAGTCTTCCTGCCAGATTCAGGCCAAAGGATACAACAATTCAGAAAGCAAGGGACTTTGATACGCTGAGTTTGGAGAATCTCATAAGCTCTCTCAAGAGTCATGAGATTGAGCTTGTTGGAGATGAACCAGTTAAGAAATCCAAGCTTATTGCCCTGATAGCTAAGGGAAAATCTGCGGAAGCTCTTCAGACTGCTGAGTCGGTAAAAGAAGCCTCTGATGGAGATTTTGACAGTGATTCAGATGTAGAAGAGATGACATATTTGACCAAAAGATTTCAGTACCTAACTAGAGGAAAGAAGTTTTCTAGTAGAAGCAGTGGTTCAAAAAGGTTTAGGCTTCAAAAGTCAAAAGGAAGGTTAGAATGGATGTTTCAACTGCAAGAATACTGGACACGTTATTGCTTACTGTCCAGAGTTACAGGAGGATAAGTCAAGGAAAGAAAACACTAGAGAAGAGAGCTACAAACGAAAGCTCAAGGAGAGTTTTATGACAACCTGAGATGAACTCGATGAGAAAGCAGAATCTGACAAGGATGAAGAAGAAGCAGACCTGGGTTTGATGGCCACAACAACATCTAATGTTGAACCTAAATCAGACTCTGATGACAATGACAAGGGACTTCTCGAATTTTCAAGAGAGGAGTTAGTTGGTGCTTTCAAGGAACTTGCTGAAAGGTGCTTAAACAAATCAAAAGAGTTTAGAAATTTAAAGAAAAAGTTTGATTTGTTGGAAGCCAACAATAGTGTTATGGAGAAGCAGTATGAACATCTCCTGGTCAGAAACAATGTTCTTCAAAGTCTGAATGATATTGTGTTAGAAGAAAATCTAACCTTGAGAAAACACATTGATGAACTTGAAAACAAAATCAATGTTTTGGAAGAAGCTGTTGAGGATAATGTCATCAAATCTTTGGTGAAGCATAAAGTAGCCCTTCAAGAGTTTCTAGCCAACTCCATTGAAAGAAGTAGATTAGCCTCCATGATTTATGGCGTAAGCAAGAACAATGGTGAAGAAATTGGTTTTTTAGGAACACCTTGCAAGAAGAAGCAAACACCAGAAGAATCAACGAAGCCTTCAAGTTACAAGAAGGAAGATCTTTACATTCAGTTTGTGCCAGAAGGGACAAAAGCTCAGATTTGGAGTAACCCAAAGTCTGGAGTCTCAGAGTCATAAATTCTGACTAAGTCAGTGTCTGAGATTGAAAGGTTAAAAGCTCTTATGGAGTTAAAGCTACAGAATCAAAAGCCTCAAGTTCTGATTAACTCAAGACCAACTGCTAAGAACAATTCAAGGCCAAACACCTTCAAATCTAAAGTCTTGGATAGTTCTCAGCAGTCAAGCTCTAAACCTAAGGCACAAAAGAAAGAAAAACCTTTCAGGACTAACAAGAAAGGTCCCATAAAGTTATGGGTACCTAGAAATGAAATCGTTTACATTTAAGGGATTGTCCACATCAAGACACTAGATTCAATTCTAGAACTTGGATAATGGCTACTCACATTCTAAAATGGAATAAATGCATGTGTTCCAGGTCCAGAATTTGAGAAAGGAAAATATTGTGGATATTGGAGAAAACCAGGAAAAAATGACTGCTGATATGGTAACCACTAGTAACTTTCCTATCTCATCTGCATTCTTTTATTTATTATTTTTATAGAACTGAACATAATATACTTAGTATAAATTCATTGTGTGATAGTTATTATAATATGATAATGAGATAAAAGCATATGCCTAGATATCAATAACATGACATAGTCCACAATGTTTACAAGGTCAGAAGAAGGAAAATACTTTTACAAATCAATGTTTAAGTTTGGCTGATCAGAAAGCAGATTTCTTTCTGACTGTTAGTGGTGAAAATAGTTCTGGTTTAAAAGGAATATGACATGATAACCATAAACTAATCTGTTGAGAAAATTCTTTTCAAGCTTTAACAACATTTTTTTACTCCTTCAGACGTCCAGAACATCTTCATCTAAATTTGTTTGTACAGTGTAAACAAATAAGAAGAAGTGTGGATTAGTCAAGGTTGATAACTACAACATATACAGACAAGTTAATTCTTAGAACATCATGTGAATATGTTAAAATAAATGAACTAGGTGTATCTCATTCTCATAGTCTCAGATGTACTAGCTATGTCTGAATTTTGCAAAATCTATCTGTAGCAAAACCTGTGCCCAAACTTGATAGTGTATTATGTTGTGAATGCTCTAAAAGTTCACGGCATACAAAGTGTATTACTCTAAAACTAATAAAGTTGAGGTATCAATGCACAACATACATGTTAACAAAATGTTTGACATTACATATCAAAGGTAGCTTAAAGTCTTGCAGGTATACAAAGTTCAAAAGATGTCTAAGAACAAATCAAAAGAATATCTTAAGGAGAATGAAGCATGATGATGAGAGATGATTCTTCAAAGAGCAATCAAAACCTGATATTCTAATTGATCTCGGAAGAACATTGTTGGAAACAAATTGTATGATCAAAAGAAGATTTCAACAAGAAGAGCAGATCAGCAGTTTTGCAAAGGTATGACAGGTTCTTCTCATTATCTAACAGTTTTAAGATATGTTGAAGTTCAGAGTCTGATAGCACTCAAAAGTTATTCTAGTCAAAGTCTCTCACAAGCAAGTCTGATTGGAATAAGCATCTGATAACATCAAAACCTCTGAAGCTTCAGACTCAGATAAAATTTGTTATGATGTGTCATCTAAGTGGAAAGGTCTTTCAACTATTTTATTAACACCTGGCCCACTTACTTGACACTAGATTGGCAAGTTTTATCTGACATGTACCTTAACTGTTGGATAATAACAAGAAAGCAATGATGTTTTTGCGTTGAATACTGTGTCTCGCGACCCTTTTGGCATTAAACTTTGTCTTTATTCAAAATTGTGCATACAGAACGTTTTGATCAGAAACACTCTTGCACAATCATTCACACACAATCAACTCCTACACGTTCAGTTCTCAAACCTTCTATGAAAAGCAACTCCTTTTTCAAAATAACCCAAGAAATGCGAACAAGTTTAGAAAGGAACTGGGTCTAAAGGAATTTAAGGAAACATAGATAAGATCCTCTATATCTGGTGTGTATGTGGTACTTACCAAAACCATCATCTCACGTCTGATCAGAGTTGAGGAATCAGGAAAGTATTCGAAAGATACTGGTGAGAACACCATATTCTTGGATATCATGAAAAGAACTGTGTCTGAGTCTCCAGTAGAAGTGGGCAACAAAATAGACAACCTCAAAGAAGCTAAGCTCATGACACCTCTAGCAATAATGGTAATCAAGTTCATCAATGATTGTATTCAGTCTAGAGAGTCTGCAGTCTGTAATGTCAGCTGGGGTCATAGAATGTTGGCTACCTTGATTCTTGGAAAATTCCAAGTGAATCTGCCCAAGTATATCTTCAACTTCATGTGTGAAAGCATCAAGGATCAGAAGAAGGTTATTCCTTATGTTAGACTTCTGTCAGATTTGTTCTTTCAGAGCGAGTTGATTCACAAATTGGAAGAAACTAAAATTAATGAAGATTTGGGAATTATATATGGAAAGACTGTTGATGGTCATACTCTAGTAAGGATGGGTATCATAAGCAATGTGATACCATCCACTATACCTTTCCATATCAGAAAGACCAACCCAATTTTCAATGACATATTCCTCGTTATCTCAGGACATGATAATGAGGAAGTTATTAAGAACTTCATTCAGGATCAAATCAAGTTAGGTGTATTCATCAGAAGAGAAGATATCCCACATACACCAGTTGATATGTTCAGAGAACCAAGGAAGAGAAAAGCTCATGTTTTGGTAAATCAAGAACCCATTAAAAGATCTCATATTAGCTAGGCTAAGAAGAAAGTCAAGACCATGGAAGAGGAAATAGATGAAATGGTGGACTCTGTACACATTGAATCTCGTCAAACTAGAAGTAGGGAAGCAAAGGCAGCAACCTCTTCTGAAGTCGCTCATCCTAGGCAGACAAAGAAGAGGAAAGGCGAAAAGGTCCAGACTCAAACCTTACCACTGTTGTTGAGGAAGAAGAAGACGAAGAGGAATAGGAAGTACCTCTGAGAAGAAGGCAGAGGACCTTTCAGACTGTACCAAAAAGTTCAACAAAGCATGATGCATCAGACTCTATGGTTGAAAAAGAAGCATCAACAGAACATGAGATTCCATTAGAACCTGAAGTTGTTGACCATGTGCTTGTGAGGGAAGCAACACTACTCGTGGCTTTGAGTTTGAAGAGGAAACTATCTGAAGATGTTGATCAGAACATGGAAGGCAACTCTTTGATATTAATCTACCAATTAGCATTCAACATCCAGAAATTCTTTTGGCCTCTGATGAACCTGAGCAAGCCTTGAAAAATGCTAAAGCTTCTTTTGCTGTTTGCAAGAATCTTGTAAATTTTAAGTGTGGCAAGCTTGCTGCTCTCGCAGCTCTGAAAGCCAGTTTTGGTAGTAGTGCACCAAAGCCTCCATCTCAAACGAAACCCACAAACAAACCAAAGACTACATCTCAACCACCTCAAACCACTGATGTGACAGAACAATCAGCAGATGCTAAGAAAATTGTCACAACATAATCCCCATCTTACCCTGAAAATAATCGTAACTCCACAAAAAGCTAAACCTTGATAGCTGAAATTGTATCTGACACACATCAGACTACAGTTGAAGCTACTCAGACTCCAACTGATAACTTGTCTGTCTCTGCACCTATAATTTTTGTTGAAATAATCCTTGAAACAGAAACACAACAAGAGCCCTAATCTGACATTGTACTGGATGCTCAACCCCTCAATACTCATGATCCAGACATTGTTATTACCTTGCCTACCCATGTACCTTCCACAATCCCTGTAATAGATGTATTTCACAGACTCATAAATTCTAAGTCAAATTCAAATGAGTCTGTTGAACTTTAAATGTCTGCTACATCTTGATAACCCAATCCACTCAAACTGCCCAATCTTCTGACTCTAGCACTGTTATTCACAACAAAATTCATAACCCTTCTTTTGACTACAAGAAAGCTGCAACCTCTCATAAGTTCATCAGATCTGTTATTAATAAGGAGAAAGTATAGATCAGAAGAGATATAGACGTTCAAGAAGGAACAAGAAAAGCCAGAGAAAATCATCATTTGTTCAGATTCAAGAGAGATTTATGCAGAATTATTCATATTTGAAGGCTAGTCCGGATGAAATCAGCTCAAACTTGAAGATTTTGATGGATCTGCTTTTTAAGAAACCTTAGGACACCCCTTATTTTCTTTAATGTTTTATTCTTTTGCACAAGAGCTTTTAAATTGTATATTTGTGTAAACTTTGTTGTTTTATATACAACTTTTTTCTATTATCTGTTCTTCTTCCTTATTTTTTTTCTGATGACAAAATGGGGAGAAATAGTATGATAAGAGAAAGTAATATATAATAATAAGGGGAGACAATATACAATTATAAAAGTTAGTTTAAAGGGGAGGAAGACAAAAGTATTCAAAGTTATATCTAAGTCTGAACAGAGAAGTAAACCTATTTTAACTGTGTGTTCCTGGCAAGATTAAAACAATGAGTCTAAATCTGATGAGATTTAGTACTTAAGAATTCTAATCAAACGTGACTTTGAAAGAGTGATTCAAAAATCCTTTTACACTCTGATACAGGTTGAAGTTCTGATATGTTTATGTTTATATGCTCTAATGCGCTTAATTGTGATTAAGAATGAATATAATTAATCGGGATAGGCCTTATGTGGAGCTTACAAACCTCACCTTTTGGACTATCAAGATATGACTTAGAGGGAGCTTACAAACCTCACCTTATGGACTATCAGACTCAGGGGGAGCTTGCAAACCTCAGACTCTGAAGTCAACCTGTTAATTAAATTAACAACAATTGCTCCAAATACTTGTGTTTGTCATCATCAAAAAAGGGGAGATTGTTAGAACAAAATTGGTTTGTACAATTCCTCTAAGGTTTTGATGATAACAAAGTATTGAAGAACAATTAGATATGCTAATATTTGTTCAAGTGTGCAGGACCATAGACTAAAATATATTGATGAATTGAACATGTATAAGAGCATCTGAAGCACTAGAGAAGCTTAAAAGACTATGGTAGAAGATTTGAAGAAAGGTCAACCAGAAGTTAATAGCTTGGATCAGAAGATAGGATTCTACTTAGAAGCTGAAGGACCTCATCCGACTCTAAAGATCATCAGACTCAGAAGACCCCATCAGACTTAGAAGATATCCATCAGACTTGGAAGACCTCCAGACTCATAAGATCTTGAGGGACCCAGACTCCACGTCAGATTTGTCGACTTATGTAGCTGTCTCTATCAAGGATCTAATAGTACAGTTTTGTCTTCTTCTGACCACGTGTAGAAACAGACAAAGAACTTAAAGGACAAAGAGAATGAACGGATAATTCTTGTTTTAGCAAAGGAATTTCAAATGACTATTCAACGGAATTATCCATATCAAGCAATGGCTCATCATCCTTGATTTGAAGCTTCTCAACGACTCTTAATGCGATAGCACTCTTCTCCAACGTCTTTCAAGTCTTTGCCTAAATAAGGAGCTGAAGACCTGAATAAGATTAACAAGACTCTGCTATTTTACTATGCCATTACTCTGTCAAAATCAAATAACGTAAAAAAACTTAGGAATTCCTTATCAAAGTTTGTATCTTATAAATTCTAAGTTGTAAACAAAAGAAGTCTCTTGCCTGCGTGCTTAAGCAATAGAAGTCTCTTTCAATTGTGATTGAGCATTAGAAGTCTTTTTCAATTGTGATTGAGCATTGAAAGTCTCTTGCATGTGTGCTTTGTAACACCCCGATCCCTAAGACTACTATTTAAATAATAAACAAATCAACTATCGCACATCAAGGTGTTACCATACATCAAACATCTCATGCTAATTTCTCATAATAAAAAATTCCTCATACTATACTCAGATCACAGTGGAATAACCAACTCAACAAATATCATCTCGGGTCACATCATAAAAATCTCAGCAAAAGTATATCACAATATGATCATAAAGATCTCTCAACAATGATTCAGCAAGTAAAATAATACAATCCCCAAAAACTCCTAGATCAGAGCACCTAATCTAGACTCCTCGTAAATGAAAGATAAAAGAGTATGCATGACACCATCCTCAGGAAAGACTCACAATCAGCTACTCCACAACCTGCAAGTCTACACCACGAGGATGCAGGCGACAACAAAGCCACTGGAGGGTAAGATATACATTCAACATAAAGGATCAATAAACGCATGTAAGTTCAGGTAACACAACAACATCTTATAAGCATGCATCATAAAAAGCCTGGTTACAAACACCATTATTTATATTGCATTTATAATCCATTAACAGCTTGGTTACATCAATATTTTAAAACAAGACTTACACATTTTACATAGCATATCCTCATCAATAAATAATCTTCAACTCAACTATATTTCATCATTAATAATCATCAACAAATAATCATCAACTCAACTATAAGTCATCAACATATAATCATCAATGTCGCGTCGAATTTCGGATATCAAGCTATTGGGAAGCGTTGAATCACTAATTTTAAATCACGACTGAACTTTTAATTTTTCGGGGAGAAAAGGAAAAAAGTTCGAAATTACCTTTAAAAAGAGATTTTAGGTTCGAGAGTCGATTATGCGAGGGGAAGGTATTAGCACCCCTCACATCCGTTGTACTCAACGGGAACCTCTTAGTCGACTTAGGCTTAAAATGTTTTCAAAGTTTTGCTTGCGTGCTTGAACATAAAAAGGGAAAAAAGAAAATATGATACCAAGGGAAAAAAGAAAGTTTTTATTAATGGGCTTGACAAGATGTGAATCCTGCTCCTACGTATCTCCCGGTAGTCGGAGAATTCAAAGCGTACGTAGTTCTTTGAGTAGAAAAAGTTTGTATGTTGGTTCGTTTTAGTTAAAAAAAGATTTGAAACGCACAAAGGTGTAAAACGTTTAAATGATAAAAGAGACGAACGCACATTAAGGCGATGAAAATCGCACAAGGCGTAAAAGTTTTGAAGATAAAAAAAGACGAGCGCACATTAAGGCGATGAAACTCGCACAAGGCGAAAAAGGTTGAAAAAAAAAGACGAACGCAAATTAAGCTGATGAAACTCGCACAAGGCGTAAAAGGTTGAAAGAAAAGACAGACGCACATTAAGGCGATAAACTCGCACAAGGCGTAAAAGGTTGAAAAGCGAACACGCAAAGGCGCGAAAAGTTCGAATTGACCACGAGGGCCAAGAAAAGTTCAAAATGGTCACGAGGGACCAAAGAAATGTTCGAATTGACCACGAGGGCCAAGAAAAGGTTTAAACGCGTTGGACGCGTACGAAAATGGAATGACGATTGCCCGAACGACGAGACATACGTCACGCATTCGTGCAATCGGGTTTGGGGAGACATACGTCAAGCCATTCCTTTTTCATTCAAGTTTTGTTTTGTTGAAACTCAAAGGAATCTCAAAGGGAACCAAAACACTTGGTTAAAACGTAAAGGGAAGTTGTTGAAAATCATGAACATCACTTGTTGTTTAAGTTATTGAAACTTAAGAACAAGTGTTTATTCAAGTTTGAACGATGAAAAAATCATGGAAACATGCATAAGTTTGGAAAATGCACAAGTTCGGCTCAATTTGAGTTTGGTTTTAAAGAGTGAGCAAGCTTGGCTCAAGTTCGTGTTTGGATTGAAAATCATGAACAACGTTGTTGTTCAAGTTTGGTTTTGAAAATAAAGAACTTAGCTTATTGCTCAAGCTTGATTTCGAAAATTTAAGAACATAAATTGTTTTGCAAGTTACTCAAAATTTATCGCACGAACTTGTGAAATTTCCAAAGACATGCAATATTCTTGATATGGTTTGAACAAAAATGCATTTTAACCCTCTTTAGGTTCTGAATCAAGGGTTGGAACCTCAAAAATTTGGCCTTTGGAAGCCTGATTCATGTTCAAAGTTTCACAGACTTCGCAGAGCAACCAGAACTTGGCTTTGCGAAGTCAGGTTCTGATATGGTCGCTCTGCGAACATTACTTTGCTCTGCGATGTATGCGAAAAATTGAACTCAGAAGCTGTTTCTGAACAGAAGTTCAGAAACTGCTCCTGAGCAAGCTTCATAACCTAAAGGGGGTTAAAAAGCTTTGCAAATTTGGAGAAAAGGAGCACAACAACTCAGTTTTAAGTGCTTTGCAACTTTGAGATTCCTTTTGAGTTTCAAAAGGGGTTTTTTTTTGCACAAAGTGAAATTAAACAAAAAAAATGATGCAAACAACAAACAAAATGAAAGATAAAGACTTTAGGGTACTTACAGAACTCCTAGCAATGCTTGTGCGAGAGATAGGAAGTGGCTTGGTTAATTATTCTTGCAAGTTTTGAGGTTGGATGATAATGACACTAGTGCTTCAAATGTTTTGCTATGAGTGTACAATTTTTGTATTGAACTCTCTATTCTCTCTCAAAAATGTTGTAGTTTTTAGCTCTTGAAGGCTTTCAATTGTGTTTGAATGAATGTGCATTGCATTTCTTTTTATAGGCCAAGAATGAAATCTATGCAATGATGAAAAATCTCTAGGACAAAGCAGATTTGTGGGCTAAATCCAGGCTAAAATGCTTTGCATTTAATGCTAAAGGATAGAGGTTACTCGCCTTGTGCCAAGGGTCAAGACTTTGGCTGATCTCAGCCACAAATGCAGCTGATCTTGGATAGCAATGATGAGAAAAAACTGAAAAACAGGGCAGCTTGCAATTGGGTGATTCTTGGGATCAATCCTTGCAATCTTGGAAGGTCAAGCAAAGAAAACGTGCACTGCCATGTACAGAGAGATTGGGGGAAGCAAAAAGAGCATGTGGGCTGGTGTGAGGGAGGAGAAAGACAGCTGAAAACAGGGCACACCAAACAACTTTTTTGCAAGTAAAACCACCTAAGTTTGACTGGTTTTGGTGGAGAAAGGAGGGAGAAAAGGGGACAAGCAGCTGGCTGGCAAGCTCAGGGTTAATGGCTGGTCAATTGGGAAGGATGAGGACTGACCAAGGGCAGCCCAATTGCTTGAGCACATGCTAGGTTGGAAGAAAATCTATCTTACCTTTACCTTTAATGTCACACCTTTGATAAAGCTTTGCTGGATCATTTCAACCACAATTGATGATAGACAATGCTAATAATAATGATAACAATAACTATAATAAAGATAAAAGAAAGCTGAATCAAAGAAATCAAATTCTGCAAAAAATTCGCAGAGTTCGCAGTGCGAAGGTAACTTCGCAGTGCGAACTCCCCTTTTTTTGTATTTTTTTGTTTTTTCTTAAAAAATAAATAAATAAATAAAAAACAATAAGGATAATAGTAAATGATGAAAATAATAAGGATGGTAAATGATGAAAATGATAATGGAAACAAAAATAGTAATAATAATAGTAATAAAAATAAATAATAATAATAAATGATGAAGAAAATAATATTAGTAATTAAAAATAAATGATAATGATAATAATTATAAAACATTGATAATAAAGATAATAATAATATATATATAAAAAAAGCAATAGTAATAGTATTAATAAGGATAATGATAATGTTAATAAAGGCGGTAGTGCTTATGGTGATAAAATGTAAATAAAATCCAACAACAAAAAATGAAATAATAAAAAGTGATAATAAATAATGAAGTAATAAAAGATAAAACAAAGAAAAATATGAGTCAAAAAATGGGGTATGACAGATGCCCCTATTTAAGTTTCTTCATCCCGGAGATTGAAAGTGAGATTTTGAAATTGACGGGTCGAAGAGACTTAAATATAAAGTACACCATTTTTGACTGAATATTTTTCTCGAATTGAAAATGCTATGAATGTATGCATGCAATGCTGCGAATGCTCGTAATGCAAGTATGAATGCAAAGACGGCAAAGATGACCCGACTGGGGATAAAAAGAGACAAAGGGATACCCGGGCTCGTTAAAGAAGCGGGATCCGACTTTACTGGGGAACATGGTTCCACTGGGGGAAGAGTTGTCTACTACCAGAACGATAGCTTAATAAAGACAACAGATCAAGGTTACTTTGGTGGTTTCACCGGGGATTTCATCTTACCTACTACCATTATGATGGTAGCTTAATGAAGGTAAGAGAAGACAGAGTATGCTAAACACTGGGGAAAAAATATTTTACCTACTACCGTGGTGACAACAGCTTAATGAAGGTAAAATATACACATCAGCTGTTCGGGTTGTATTCTGGACTGCCATTGACGACAAGAAATAAAATTGAATGTCAACTGTTCGGGTTGTTGCCGAACTGCCATTGACGACAAGAAATAAAATTGAATGTCAACTGTTCGGGTTGTTGCCGAACTGCCATTGACGACAAAAGATAAAATTGAATGCTAACTGTTCGGGTTGTTGCCGAACTGCCATTGACAATAAGAAATAAAATTGAATGTCAACTGTTCGGGTTGTTGCCGAATTGCCATTGACGATAAGAAATAAAATTGAATGTCAACTGTTCGGGCTGTTGCCGAACTGCCATTGACGACACTGGGGATGCGGCTAACAAGCCGTTCCTTACAGAACTGCCCCTTCAACTGGGAAGATAGGACGCACAAGCAGTTCGTTAAAACTGCCACTTGGCAACAACACTGAGGAATATGCACAAGCTGTTCGTTAAAGAACTGCCACTCGGCATAACACTGGGGAGTATGCACAAGCTGTTCGTTAAAACTGCCACTTGGCAACAACACTGGGGAATATGCACAAGCTGTTCGTTAAAGAACTGCCACTTGGCAACAACAAGGTAAAAATGCACAAGCTGTTCATTTGAACTGCCACTTGGCAACAACAAGGTAAAAATGCACAAGCTGTTCATTTGAACTGCCACTTAGCATAAAAGGGTGACATCTTTGGACCAGACAGACTGGGGATGACACTTGGGGAAAGGAGTTGATGAATTGTTCATGATTGATTGGTGAGAGTCATGATGGTTAGTGCAGCCATATATGAATGATGTTGTAGTATGTTGTATGCATAAATGTACGTATGCATGAATGTATGAATGACTTGTATGATTTGTACGATTTGTACGACTTGTACTGGGAATGTTGTATGAAGGATTGACTTGCATTGGGGATACACAAGCCATTCGCTAAAGAATTGCCACTAGGTATAAGGATATGATGAAAGATGCACAAGCTGTTCGTTAAAGAACTGCCACTTGGCATAAAGGAGGTGACATCACTGGACTAGACATACTGGGGATGACACTTGGAGATTGTTTGCTGGGGGCATGATAAATTGTGAGGGAGAGCATGACATGAATATGAGATGCATGCTAATGAATGAGTTTGATATGATGCATGCATTATGCTAACATGTGGGATGACAGATGTCATGTTGGACGCTGGGGGTTGTGATTGGATGCCGAGCAAGGTCAGGCTTTGGTTGTGATTGGATGCCGAGCGAGGTCGGGCTTTGGTTATGATTGGATGCCGAGCGAGGTCGGGCTTTGATTGTGTTTGGATGCCGAGCGAGGTCGGGCTTTGATTATGATTGGATGCCGAGCGAGGTCGGGCTTTGGTTATGTTTGGATGTCGAGCGAGGTCGGGCTTTGATTATGATTGGATGCCGAGCGAGGTCGGGCTTGGATTATGATTGGATGCCGAGCGAGGTCGGGCTTTGATTATGATTGGATGCCGAGCGAGGTCGGGCTTTGGTTATAAATTGGATGCTGAGCAAGGTGGGGCTTTGATTATGTTTGGATGCCGAGCGAGGTCGGGCTTGGATTATGTTTGGATGCCGAGCGAGGTCGGGCTTTGGTTTGAAATTGCGGATGCCAATGAGAATTGGGCTTCTGTGGGTGCCAATGAGAATTGGACTTTTACAGGCAATTTTGATGTTCCCATTAATACAAGATTGCACTAAAAAAAATTGAAATAATACTAAACATATAATTTATATCATACAGCTCAAGTTAAAAATATGTTTATCAATGAACATACCTATCACACATTTAAGTAAATGAACAAATTGAATATTAATTGTGAGGGTTATTGAACACTCATCCGGCAAGTTTGCTAACATTCCGATCAAGTTATGTGTCCATCTAATCATCGTTTCTAAAAGCACAAAAGCATTGATCATAAGGTCTTTGAGGGTTGTAATTTGGCTGGGTTACGAAAGAAATGTAATATGTGGGGAAATTGAATTCAAATGGCCAAGCAAGAGGAACATTCTTTCTAATTACACACTTCCTCCTTATTCAAACCCAACTCTTGGTGATTTACAAATATTTTTCTTTGATCTTGACAACTTTTTGATTTATTGATTTTTTTCTTTTTCTCTTTTCTTTTTCTCTATTTGTTTTTCTTGTTGTCAAGATCAATTACAAAATTCACCATTACTTGATATGCACAACCTCCCTTTTCTCCCCGACTTAGTTCAAGATGATACGCTAATTGAATGTTCCTTTTTCTTTTGGCAAGGGACAATAATCATGATGGTTAAGGGTTGAAAATGAAGGAAAAATATCAGAATTTAATAATGATTTAACTATGAACTGAATTTTTTACAAACTCCGGCAATTTCATTAAGCAATTGAGCTTATGAAAATTGGTAGTTCATAGTTAATGATTCTGATTTATTAGGCTCGAAGGGGTTAACAAATACTCACTTCTCACAGGGTAGGCTTTTTGGTCAAGTGTTTCTACTCATATTAAAAAAAAATGCCTTGATCATATCAGTGCTTTCATGCAATTTAAAACAACATTCAGATTTAACATAAAAGAATCGAGTTAAACAAAAAATGCCGGTCTCCTGCATATGTATATGATGATTTTGAGGATTCCTCACATTTTGGCTGGTTCTAAATGGTTCACCGAATAAACATATTAAAAATGCAAACTGTATGGCATAACTTTTGTATTAGATACATATTCTCGTTCCAAGTTTAATCATAGAAAAACAGGAAACATGCACTTTTAGCTTTGCGCAAATTAATCAAATTTTATCATCACCATACATCTGTGGCTGAATGCTTTGGATCAATCCATATGATGTGATTGGTTGCCGATCAAGGTCGGGCTTTGATTGTGAATTGTGAGTGGAAATGCCAATGAAAATTGGGCTTTGGATGGAAATTGTATTTGTGTGTGCCAATGAAAATTGGGCTTTTGTTATGATCGGGTGCCAATCATGGTTGGGCTTTGTGAATGAATTGTGAGTGGGAATGCCAATGAAAATTGGGCTTTTTGCAGGAGATTGAGGAATGTCAATGACGACTGGGCTTTTTGTGAATTGTGGGGGGAGTGCCAAGCATGGTTGGGATTTGTGAATGAAAATTATGTTTCACGTTTATCCACATATCTGAATAAGACCAGGTCATAATTTCATCTTGTATAGTGTGCCCCCGCAGAGGAAAACTGTGATACCAATCTCTTGAGGATTCTCTTGGTGAGGTTGTTTTGGGACGATGAGCCACTTTCCTTGACGGGATGACGCGTAGTGTTGCGAATGGAATGCGAACACTGATGACTTAATTCGGATTGTAAGAAATCCTTATGATAAGAAGAGAAACGAGTTTTGGAGTCGAAGACAAATGTATGCATGATATGAATGATGCTAATGCAAATGCATGCAAAGGTTTTTTTGTTTTTTGGGAGCACATGCTCAAATTGTTAGACAATTGCAAAACTGCCTTTGCAATTCAATATAAAGTAAAATGATATGCAAAAATTATTTTCATGAATGCAAATGTATGGTATGCAAGGTATGGTATACGAATGTTCAAAACTTCCCCCCATCCTTACATGTAGGCTCTTGAGATGAGATTTTCTAAAAAGGTCCCTAGAGTCATGGATACCACATGGAATTAAGGTCGTCGTTTGCGAACTTCGCAAGACTTCAATACCTTCCAAGTGAAAATCTCCTCTAGGCGGGGTTTGGCATCCTACCTCACGGACATACGTCAACGCGGGCTTCCGCTCACAACCACCATCCTAACTTAATTTTCTCTCAAGCTCGGGCAGAGAGCCTCACACGTCAGGCATTAACCCGAACAATGTGGAGTAACATCGCTCAAGTAACAAACCCCACAATTGATATATATTGATATGAAGCAATATGAAATATAAATATAAAGCAAAAGAATAGGAACAAATAATGATAAGAAGATACAAACGCGCAAGCAAAGCAAAAACATTTTAGCCTAAAAGTCGACTAAGATAGGCTTGACTCGTCATACACAAACAAAGTGTTTTATTCATATTCCCCAGTGAAGTCGCCATTTTTGTCGCGTCGAATTTCGATATCAAGCTATTGGGAAGCGTTGAATCACTAATTTTAAATCACGACTGAACTTTTAATTTTTCGGGGAGAAAAGGAAAAAAGTTCGAAATTACCTTTAAAAAGAGATTTTAGGTTCGAGAGTCGATTATGCGAGGGGAATGTATTAGCACCCCTCACATCCGTTGTACTCAACGGGAACCTCTTAGTCGACTTAGGCTTAAAATGTTTTCAAAGTTTTGCTTGCGTGCTTGAACATAAAAAAGGAAAAAAGAAAATATGATACCAAGGGAAAAAAGAAAGTTTTTATTGGGCTTGACAAGATGTGAATCCTGCTCCTACGTATCTCCCGGTAGTCGGAGAATTCAAAGCGTACGTAGTTCTTTGAGTAGAAAAAGTTTGTATGTTGGTTCGTTTTAGTTAAAAAAGATTTGAAACGCACAAAGGCGTAAAACGTTTAAATGATAAAAGAGACGAACGCACATTAAGGCGATGAAAATCGCACAAGGCGTAAAAGTTTTGAAGATAAAAAAAGACGACCGCACATTAAGGCGATGAAACTCGCACAAGGCGTAAAGGTTGAAAAAAAAGACGAACGCACATTAAGGCGATGAAACTCGCACAAGGCGTAAAAGGTTGAAAGAAAAGACAGACGCACATTAAGGCGATAAACTCGCACAAGGCGTAAAAGGTTGAAAAGCGAACGCGCAAAGGCGCGAAAAGTTCGAATTGACCACGAGGGCCAAGAAAAGTTCAAAATGGTCACGAGGGACCAAAGAAATGTTCGAATTGACCACGAGGGCCAAGAAAAGGTTTAAACTCGTTGGACGCGTATGAAAATGGAATGACGATTGCCCGAACGACGAGACATACGTCACGCATTCGTACAACCGGGGTTTGGGGAGACATACGTCAAGCCATTCCTTTTCATTCAAGTTTTGTTTTGTTGAAACTCAAAGGAATCTCAAAGGGAACCAAAACACTTGGTTAAAACTTAAAGGGAAGTTGTTGAAAATCATGAACAAGTTTGTTGTTCAAGTTTATTGAAAATCATGAACATCACTTGTTGTTTAAGTTATTGAAACTTAAGAACAAGTGTTTATTCAAGTTTGAACGATGAACAAATCATGGAAACATGCATAAGTTTGGAAAATGCACAAGTTCGGCTCAATTTGAGTTTGGTTTTAAAGAGTGAGCAAGCTCGCTCAAGTTCTGTTAGGATTGAAAATCATGAACAACGTTGTTGTTCAAGTTTGGTTTTGAAAATAAAGAACTTAGCTTATTGCTCAAGCTTGATTTCGAAAATTTAAGAACATAACTTGTTTGCAAGTTACTCAAAATTATCGCACGAACTTGTGAAATTTCCAAAGACATGCAATATTCTTGATATGGTTTGAACAAAAATGCATTTTAAACCCTCTTTAGGTTCTGATCAAGGGGTTGTAACCTCAAAAATTTG
>WNNG01000621.1:0-304960 GCA_018208015.1 Medicago ruthenica | reverse complement strand
ACAAAATTATGTTACGGTTTTATTACAACAAAACAAAACAAAAATTACAAACAAAATAAAATTATGGAGGCAAATAAGAAAATAAATAACAAACTAACCTTGTTGTTTTTCTTCTTCTTTACTTGTGTTTCTCGTTTATCTTTTCTAGCCTCCCACACACTGGTTCTTTCCTCCAGTTATGTCATTTTCTCCACTATATATATATGTTTTACTATATATAATATATAATGAAAATGAATGGGCCAAAAAAGGAAATAAAAAAAAAATCAATCAAATTGAAGGTGGATTCTTGCCCAATTTATACAATAGGCACGTGATCAAATTAAACATTTCAATTAATATTTTTTAAGGAAAATTAAACATTTCAATTAAATTGAAATTGAAGTGTTCGAATTTTTTTAAATGGATTCAATTGATTTTATGATAACGGGTCCGATTATAAAAAAAAAGTGATTTCCGTAGTTAATTATTTGAAAATTGTTTTATACACTTCAAAGAAAGCTAAAACATACCAGTAATTTATGTTTTTAACCCCATCGGTAGTTAACTGCCGATGCGAAGCAATCCGGCGGCAGCTAACTGCCGATGGGAAGGAAACCAGCGACAATTAGCTGTCGTTGCCATGTTTTGCCTATATTTTCTAAAACTTCACATTTTTCATCTTGATCCGGCGGCAGCTAACTGCCGATGGGAAGGAAACCAGCGGCAGTTAGCTGTCGTTGCCATATTTTGCCTATATTTTCTAAAACTTCATTTTTTTCCATCTTAATGTGAACAAAAACAATAAAATGAGTGAACAAAAACGATAAAATGACATGCGATTAAAGTGAAAAAACTAAAAACAAAAAAAAAGTAATAAATAAAAATGATAATAATAATTTGAAAATTATACTCTTAAAAATAACATAATTATATTTTCTTTTATTATTATATATATGATATGATTTATTATATATATATAAATAATTTGATTTATTATTATCATTTTTATTTATTATACTCTTATATTAAAATTATACTCTAAAAAACAATTTTGATTTATAAATATATATAGAAAAGAATAGAAAAAGAAAAAAAAAATGAAAAAAAATGGAATATAAATAAGTCAATGTGTGGAAAATAATGAAAAAAAATCAAATTCATGCTCCACGACAGTTAAGTGCCGATGGAGTAGAGATGTGGAACGGCAGTTAACTGCAGCCGCAAAAGAGCCATCGGCAGTTAACTGCCGACGGGACATTTGAGTAATTTACTGATGTGTTTTAGCTTTCTTTGAAGTGTATAAAACAATTTTCTAATTATTTAGATTAATTTCTTGGGCCAAACTTTATGTATTGAAACTTTGGATTATCACGGTCCCTTTCTCTTGAGACCGGAGTGTTAACAAAAGAAAGATTGATTATAATAGATTTTTAAAAAGAGCAAACTGTTTTGTGTTTGTTTTCCAGAACAAAAATCAGTTTTTTAAAAAAAAAATCACATAAAATAAATAATTTTCCGATAAGCTACTAAAATTAGCTTCGCACTTTTCTTTCTTACTTCAGATTCTCTCTCTCTTTTATTTAACCAACGAAAGAAAACTTCTAAAAGAGATTATTTTGTTTAAAAAAATGATATTTTTTTTCATGAAAAAAAATATAACAAATGGGCTCTTAATATTCTATTATGGTTTTGATTCCAATTAGAGGTGAAAATAGGTTGAGTCAAGTTAGCTTTGCAAAATTGAACCAGACTTTGTCAAAAAGTTTAAGACAATGTATGATATTTAGTTTGTAATAGACTTGTTTTTAAATTTAAGTTTTAACCTTTTGAAAGTCTGGTATAACTTGTTAGCATTCTTAAAAGAAATACACCAGAACTATAATAACGTAGATGTTCATTTCTTTAAGAATATGGACATAATCAACACTTACAAATGACATACAACATGTTTCTAGTTATTGACCCAAATAGAGAAATACATTGTGATGCTACTGAACCATATGGCATTAATTGTGTTTAGTTAAATGTTTTCACACAAAGTCTTAGTGTTGAACAACAAACTATAATTTATTGTTAGAAAGTAAACAGAAACTTATCTAAGTAAAACAATTATATGACTAAATATTTGTTCCGTGACATAAACAAGGATAATCTTAATCTTTCATCTATATTAGTACATGCATATGCCAAAAGAGACGTGCATGTATTAATATATATAACATTCAATTTTCAGTAAAAACATAACAAGCAAGTTACCAAGCTATTTGTTCCACTTAATACCAAGAAAAGAAATTTTCATACTAGTCAATAAACTAAACAAATAAATGGATATGAAGTCTAGAAAAATTAAAACCAAATTCAACAATCTTATACTAAAAAGCTAATATGGATGTCTAAAGCATTACAGGCTACTTCCTTCCATCCGTGGAGTTGAACAATTGAGCTTGAATACTATCTATGTCATAGGATCCATAAAGTAGATATTCATGGGATAGGTTTGCAAATTTCTGAAAAGGAGGAGTAGGCATAGCAATAGGATATGATTGCATTATCATTGCATTTCCATTGTAATAGTATGATGGCAAGTTTTTATCATTTTCAGCTTCATCCTTCTTCTTCATACCCATTTTGGGATCATACGTAACATTAGCATCAACCTGATGAGTCCAATTAGCATCAATATGTTTGCAAGGGCAACAATGCCTATATCTACAATCCTCAGACTCTACATAGTAGGAGCTTTGTGCACTAGAAACCATAAGAGAAGGTTGAGAGCTTTGTCCCAATTGAATTGGCCAAAACCCTAAGGGATTTTTATCACTGATATTCATCAATGGAGAGTAAATTTTCCCTTGAGACATGTTGGTATGCATGAGATTGAAGTTTATACCTGAATTTGAGGTCATGTAAGGAGAACTAATAAGGTTATCGACCTTGTGTGATTCATCTTTTAGCATATTCATCTTTTGATTACATGCGTGAAGCTTAGAATCTAAAATCCTAACAAATGACCTCAATTGTTCATCTCCAAAAGAATTGTAAGATTCATCCCAAGTTGGATACATCATCTTTAACCTCTCTTTACGCACTTTGTAAATCTCAAGTTCAACTTTTTTCATCCTTTCCTTAAAATATTCTTGAACATCATAGGTCTTAGGACGCCTATCATTTGTTGTGTCATAATACTTTTGAAGAATTCTTTGTACCTCTCTTTTGTCTTTAGGCCATATTTCAGGTTCAACATATCCTTGGCCTTCAAGGTTGGGAGCGTAGATAATCAAACAAACATCAACATCACAGAGAATGGAAAATTCCTTCGCTTTCTTTATTAAACCAATCTTCCTCTTTTGCAATGTTATCTTTCTAGATCTCTCCTTTTGAATAAGTTCTATAGATATTCTTCCACGACCCATTTTCTATGAACACAATATAATCAACTATTCATACTATAGTATAGTATATTTGGTCCAAAAAAAATGGTATAGTATATCTAGAGTAATAGGATAAATTTATTTTTAATTAAAAATCAAACAAAATGTTTGTAATTATATACAATAAGCAGACACCAAGAAAATAACTAGTAAAAAAAGAGACTCAAATGGTGCATTCTAACTTATCAAAAGTGTACACATTCAAACGGAAGCAAGAAAATTGTAACTTATCATGCATGCAAGGATGCTTTGAACAAAAATATAGAAGACAATTCATAAAAGATTCAAATTAAACCATCTTATAACTATACGCTTTACAAGGTAATATAAAAGAAATCTATGTTTCAATCAAATAGAGTTGTCAAATTCTCAAAAGTGCATTCTGTGGTATGAGTTGGGACCCTAAAGACATATAGTATTTGATCTTTGCATCCAACAAATTTAGAATCCTCTAAGATACAAGTACGTTAGTACAACTTATTTTACATCACTGATACATGGTAGTGATATGAGTACGAAATATAGCATTTATAAAAAAATTAAGATATAAGTACGTTGGTGTAAAATATGGATTATTTTTAAATAAAGGAAATGTTAACGAGTGTTCCCAGAGCACTTTTAAGACCTTTAAATAATAAATTTTTATGAGAATTATTGTATTCAATGCATTGGAAATTGAAACAATTGACTTTTCTAGTGGATAATTTCTTGAATTAGAATACTTAAAGAGTGTATGGGGCACTCGTTAACAAGACCCTTTAAATAAGTTGTTCAAATGACAATGAAAAAGATCACAGTGAAAATGTAAAGTACACAATAATTCAATATTGTACCAAAAAAAACAAATAATTGTCTTAGAGGTGTGTGGTTAGAGCCATATGACAGTTGTAATTTGATTATTAGTGTCATTATTATTAATAAAATTTCTTCTTCCTTGATTTTTTTTTAAAAACAACAAAATATATTAAAAAATTATAAGAATAATGAAAGACAAAATCACATGAAGTAGCATATAGAGGATGATGCACCCATAGCACTTGTTTGTAGCCAAATAAATAAATACAATGATTAGGGTATTAATTCTCCTAAAAAAATCGAAGTAGTTGGCATATAATCATCATTATTATTTTGCTTATCAATTCTTTCTTTTTTTATATCCATAAAAGACTCACAATTAAAGTAGTTGGCATATAATCATCATTATTATATATTTTGGATTTTGGGTTCAATAAATTTCTCTTTTTAATTTCGTCAATTTTATTTTTCCTCTTTTTAATGATACCAGTCACCTATTAAATAATTTGATTGGTGCTAAAATATCTTTGATTGATTCGACTAGAACCATTTTATTTGAATTTGTATAATTTACAATTAAATTTTATTAATCAGCGAATAAATATTAAAATTCTATGTTAGATATATGATTTTAAAATTCTACTTCTTTATCGGTGGAAAAAAAGGAAGTTGTTAAAAAAGTACAAAGATTCCTTCAAAAAAAAAGTACAAAGATTTGAACCACATACGTATGAATTAAATAACTAATTATATTTCTACCAAAAAAATAAGTTTCTACAAAAAAGAAATAATTATATACTAAATAAAAACAATAATATAACAAAGTTTAATTTCGAACCATTAGTATAAAAAATAAAAAAGTTTTAGTTTGAAGGGAAACAAATTTAGCTAATAAATTATAATCAATCATATGCATGACTTTATGAGTCATTATGATTTGAAGAATGTAATTGATTTACACGGTAAATAAATTTCATACCAGTAATATATCTGAATTACTCAAAAAGTGACTATTCACAAAAGCTACTTATAAAAACATGATTAAAGAAGAGCCCCTAGAGAGTATCAAAACACAAACAAATTAAAGAAGAGGTTGCACACTCCACTAATGGAGATAAAAAAAAAAAAAACCTTGATGGTTCTATGTTCAACTTTATAAAACCGTTTTTGTTTTTGGTTACGTAGTCTATTAAATAGAAATTAACTTATTAAAAAGAGATTTCGAGTTCAAACACCAACCCTACATACTATAACATTCTTATCAACTTAACTATGTTCATGGGTACTGATAAAAGCATTTTATTAATCAAACAAGTTATTTACTTTTAAATTAAAAAAAATTATGAAAAGAGAATTTAAATACTATGTGCACTAATCATCGAAATCACAAATTATCAAAAAGTACTATATAGTTTATGTTTTAGGGGTAAAAGAGAATCACTAATTCTGCAGGCATTGCACCATCTCTTACCTCTTACTCAAAATAAACACAAAACCAAAAAAATACAAACAAACTAATAAAAAAACCAAATGTTTTGGAGGTAAATAAGAATAAGAAAATAAAAGACAAACTAACCTCGTTATTTTTCTTCTTCTTGTCGATCTTTTCTAGCCTCCCAACATACTGTTTCTTTCCTCCAATTATGTTATTTTCTCCATTATATGTTTTACTATATATAGCGAAAATTAATGGGATAAAAAAAGGAAAGAATAATAAATTTTTCAGTCAAATTGAAGGTTGATTTTTGCCCAATTTACAATAGACAGGTGATCAAATTATACTTTTCAATCAAATCGAAGATATTCGATTTTTTTAATGGATTCAGTTTATTTTAATGGTAACAATGGATTCACTTGATTAATAGTATATTTTTAAGGATTTTATGGTTCCAATTAGGGGTTAAAACTAGGCTTTGTAAACCTAAGTCTGACTTGGTCAACAAATTTAAGGCTATGTCTCACTTGTAGTTTGTCGTAGACTTATTTTCATACCTGAATTTAGATTATTGAAGGTTTAGTATAACTTATTAGCATGTTTATATTCATGTTTCATACAAAACATTTTTAGATTATGTTTTGAGAGGAGGATGTAGCCATAGTTTTTTTTTTTTTTTAGGGAGATTGTAGCCATAGTTGTAAGCATACGAAATTTAATTCCTGATCTGTATCAAACGTAATGTAGCCATAAGATTAATGCACAAAATTAATATCCGATTTGCAACATTAATGTACAATCCCGATTTCCAACATGAAACATTGATTGAGAAAAGATACTCCCTCCGTCCCAAAATATAAGCAAAAATTGGTCAACAAAAATTAATGTATTTGGTTCAAAATTTGTACCAAATACATCAACTTATGTTGACTCATTTTTGCTTATATTTTGGGACGGAGCAGTACATGACTTGGAAAAATATATTTGGCCAGAGTAGACTTACCTACGGTCGAATTTCGGTTTACTAAAATTCATTTTCACTTAGAACCAGAGAGTTAACAAAAAGAAGTGATGCTTACGACCTTTACGATTAAAGACCACACACTGTTCTGAGGTTCTTGCTGCAGCCATATCTACACAAACACTCATTACACTTGATGCGATGAACTCATCCAATTTCCTAATCGATGTGGTTTTTTGTGTTTGTATTGCGAAAATTCTGAGATATATTTTTATATGGAAAAGACTCCGGTACTAAATTTTTATTCATCGCTCTACATATAGTATAGAGTTTAGTTTTAATACAAAAATATATTTTTAAATCATATATTTAATTAAAGAACACCTAAAAACATTATAAATAGAAATATAAATTATAAATCCTAATGATATCGTCGCCTTAAAAAAATACTAACGATAACATATATTTTATTTTAAATTTAAAATCTAAAAAATTAAATAAATAACAAATCCTAACAATATTCTAAACATAAATATAAATTATAAATCCTAATGATATCATATATTTTATTTTAAATTTAAAATCTAAAAAAAAATATTTAGACATTTTATTATGAACGCTCTTTTGTGCATCCAATCTGAACTCCAAATTGATTTTTTTCCTCCATATCCTTATTTAAAACATGAGATCAGTCAAAATTTGCACACAAAGGAAAAACTATTGTAACAAATATGTTCATTTGTAAATTCTAACTAAGTGATTTAGTTCAAATTGTTAATAAGCTTTACCGAATTCAATTTCTGGGTAAAACAATCTTGACCAGACTGTACTTATCTCACGGCCAATCTTATGAGGTGCTCAATATATATTTTGTCAAATTGAGCCCAGTTGAAATATAACATTTTTATTTACAGCAAAGTTCCCAAAAAGGGGTTCACCATTCACTATCTAAAATTATAAACATGAGCTTGTTAATCACACTAGAAGACTTGAAAAAGACAAGCCCTTTTAAAGAAACAACAAAAAAAAAAAGTCTATAAAGCTGTAGTTAGTGGTGTGAGTAGGGACGCCGAAGGAGTATTAAGAAGGAAGTCTAGAGTTCGATTCTACTACCGACAAATCCCCTCTCCCCCTAACAAACTAACCACTAAAACTTGCCTGTCAAAAAAGGAGAAAAAACATAGCTTTTCACAACATAAGACTTGGGAAGGGGTAAATGCCCTTTCAGTTCAACATAGGACTTTCTTGTTGAGTCCTTTTCAGCAAGATACTTCTTCCAACCAAAGAACATGCTTCCTAAGGTGGTTAATGTGGTAGAGTCCACCATGTACCAAGAATTCCAACCAAGGTGAACTTGTGATCTCTTACTTCAACATCAGCCAGACAAAGAAGCTTATAGTCCTGTACTTCAACTTTGCTGGCATAAAATGACTGCAGATAAAAGAAGAATCACCATTATCAGTAAAATTCTTAGTATATAAAAGGTCTTTACCAAGTTCCCTCAATTTTAATGTTAAAATACACATAACAAACTCACAGTCAGCATATCCAATATATTGAGGCACACACATGATTTTATCCCAATATCTAATTTTGCCTCTCGAGACCACTTAATGAAATCTATAGTGGGACAATTCTTTGCAAACAGAAATCATATCGTAGACAATAACTGGGCCATGTTTTGGATAAACAACTTAATTATGTGCCTGTAGCAGAAGCGTTTATCATATAAATGCTTATGTATAAGCTATTTTTTCTATAACAAAAGATAAAATAAAGTCAACCATTTTTACTAACTATCCTGGAGAGCTTATAGAAATATATGCTGAAAACAACTTATGAACATGTCATAAGTTGTTTCCACAAGCTCTCTCACACTGTCTCACAAATGTTCATGACAGTAGATAATCTCAAATAAGTCAATACAAACAAGCCCTAAACAAGTATAGTAATGTGGCAGATTATCAAACAATGTACTCTCTGGCAACATTGGGAAGTATTGGGTACAGCTAAGTGTAATGTGATATGCAGAGAGCAATGGAATTATATAGTTGGGCATGAAATTGGACCATTTATGCGATATTAAACTATATGTTCCACAAATTGTCTTCATTACGCCGCAAATATATAAAAAACATTGGTATCTAAACATAATAAAATCATGTAATTAAGTGCTACAGAAAGAGCGAAAGAGATCCATTCCTTCTATAAGTAAATCATAAAATAATATTAGATATCTGTGTAACATGAGCGAAAAAACCCAATATAGAATTCCATGCTACAACATAATCAATTAAAAGAGACGAGGACGCACCTTTCTGTCAAAAAACTTGGTATCTTTGCATATAGATTGTTGGCACAACTGCAATACAAGAATTTGTAAATCAACACATTGTCAAGTAAAACAAAATCACATTAAGTTACCGAGTGAAAAATATTATGACAGTTGAAAAAAATGGCAACAAATAAATTCAAGTATGCTGTGTAGTATACACTTTGTGAAATTATTATGAATGCAGTATCTGACCTGATCAACAAAAACATAGACAGAGAATGGATTGGGATTTGTGCTGAGAAGGAATAAGGTAAGTTTGATGAATAATATTGTAAATGGGTAATCCAAGTTTGTAAGCACTGTCGCAACGAAAAAAAGTGGCAGCCAAAATCTCCTAGCCAATTTCCAGAGATATTCCACATATCTTTCCAGCCAAATTTTAATCAGTAATGTCGTCAATGGGGAGTCCAAGTTTAATGAATCGCTACGACGATGATCATCCACCAAAACATCTTCAGCTACTTGTTGGAAATAAAAACGGTCAAGTTATTAAGAGAAATGCAGGTTGGGAGGACAAATTCCAACAAAATTAACAGAAATCAGTGTTGTCAATTGTGGATCACGGAAAATAGAAATTTGTTCAAATTCCGCTACGCAAAACTGATATAGTGCCACTATAGCTGCTATTTGACAATATTTTGTACTATATAGCGTATCACAGAACAATAAGTCAATAGCGATTTCCTTAAAATTTGTTACGTGATAGCGCTGTGAGGCCACTATATCCGCTATTTAACAACACTGACAGAAAAGCTAAAGTACTACTCACCATTCATGGCATAAGCTATAGTAGATGCAGTTGCAACTGACACGCCTAAGATGCATCCAATGCCTGGAATATGTACCAAACAACCCAATATGGCATAACAAATGTTAATACTACAGATAAAGTAATCAAAAGGATGTGTCAACTTCCAAGACTAACACATTTCTTAGGAGTATCACTTCAACATCAAATGAAATAAATTTCTTATGACATCTTTGATTTGAAGAAATCATTTTCAATTTTTACTTTTAATTATGAAAGTGTAACCAAGTTTTCACTTTCTTCTCAGTTTCAAAGATTTAGATCAAGAGTAAGGATTGTCCAAGTATTTACAAGGAGTACTTTGGTTACATTCCTAGTTGATATCGGATTTCAATACAAACTGTTTATGCCTAGGGTTGGACATTTAGAGCCATTAAGTTAGCAACCCCCGGCATCATCTACAGGTGGCCTAATATCAAAGTCTTAGATAGACTCTGACACCGCTTTAGATTTCAAAATGGAATGAGCCTAACTCAACGCGAAATCTATAACCACATACTTAGATTATTCATGATTTCAACAATTATTAAAAATGAAAACAAAAAACAAAAGAAAAATGTTGTTTTCTATTCTGTCATATCACCATGCCACATTGCTAGACAACAGAAACTAGTAAAATTAACAACCCTGCCACGGCTTAACTACAAAACTAAGCTTGTACAAAAAATCATGAAAATCATCTCTAGCTAATTGATTGATACAAGTTGTTACTAGTTTCCTATTGTACAATTTATAATCAATAATATTGCTAGTCTCCCTACACAAAACTTATGAAACTAAATCTTGTTTAGCACGGATTGGATAAACAACTTAATTAAGTGCATAGTACAAGCATTTATCTTATAAGTGCTTATGTATAAACTATTTCTATAACAAAAGTTAAATAAAGTCAAAACCGTTTTCCTTAAAGCTGATTTCATAAGCTATCTTGCAAAACTTATGGAAATAAGCTAAAAACAATTTATGGACACGTCATAGGTTGTTTTCATTAACTCTATCAACAGTCTTACAAGTGTTAATGTCAGTACATAAACTCAATTAAATCAATCCAGACCAATCCCACATTATAGTGTAAGCGTTTTGCTTATGTATAAACTTCATATAACAAATGTTTAAATAAAGTCAAACTGTTTATATAAGCTATAAGTTGTTTTCATTATCTTGGAGAGCTTGTAGAAATAAGCTGAAAACAACTTAGGACATGCATAAGCTGTTTTCATAAACTCTTTCAAATAGTCTCACAAGTGTTTATGTCGGAAGATAAATTCAAATAAGTCAATCTAAATCAACCCCGCATTTTCAATTGATATTTTCTAAAAGACTATTTTATACATCATACATGAGAAATTGAGAATTAAATGAATACAAATTTGACACTTATCATAATCCACATTGCAAATAGACTACGAACCACTAACACAGACACATACATCAAACACGATACTGACACGTCAACATATGTCGGTGTCATATCAGTGTTGGACATAGAACATGTCTTTGATTAGACGTGTCGGTGCCACGGAGCAAATATACATGTTTAATAAAACATTTTTTTTACAAGATATGTTCAATAAAACATTATTTACCCAAACAAACCCATTATTCTAAAACCTTACATAACCAAAACCAATATTGAAAGTAATGTTTAAAAAAAAAAAAACTAACTAAAAAAGAAAAAAAAAAAACTAACAGAATTAGTTAAAATCTTACCAGAATAGCGAAAATTACGGAGGTAGTTAGAAGTAAGATTGAGAGGTTGTCGAAAAATGAAACCACGTTTTGATTGTGAAAGTTTCAAGCTTTTCATTTTCAGTTTCAAACCTGAATCAAAAATTGAAAGCAAAAAAAAAAATCATAAGGAAAAAAATTAAAAAAAAAAGTTTTTATAAATGAACAAGATTGAAGAAGAAGAAGAAGAAGAAGAAGAAGAAGAAGAAGAAGAGGAATGGTAATTACTAGTGGAAGTGAAGTTGTTGAAACGAGAAGTTGAGGAGAAAGATGAAAATTTGAAGAGATTGAGAAATTTTGTGTGACCCAACAACAAATTCTTCATCTTTCTTCAAGTCAAGTATTTTTCTTTCTTCACAAATGACAGTTTTCTCAGAGAGAGAATGGGAATTTGTCATTGTTTGTAAATTAGAATTATACTAAGTTATCATCTTATCCTAATTTTTTTTAGTTCAACACACGTATTTTTAGGATAAATTTTTAAGTATATTGTAGTTTGGTTGAATCCACGCCAAAATTTGTTTAACATTTATATTTATTTTTAAATAAATTAATATAAAAATATAACATGATATTAATGATCGGATGAAAGGTATATGTCCAATCAAACTAAATGGGAATCATTGTCTTTGCCTATTTTAAAGAAAAAAAGGGTGGGTGAGGTGAAACTTTCCATGAGGTCACTCATGATAATAGTACTATTGTCGTCAAATCACGCTTAACTAGAGAGTGATGGGATACGCTGCAGATGTGTAGGTATAAAGAAATGATATTTGTATAACTATTTTATGATAATTTTTAGATAACTCTCTTTTATGCTCACTTGATTTTCTTATCATCTCTATTTTTTTTTCTCTATTGTTTTTGACCAATAAAAAAAGAAAAAAAAATTGTCACAAAAGTTGTACAAATATGATTACTCGCGGGTATAATAACATTGAGTCCAGCACACATTATAGCAGGGACGAAGCCATAAATTTAGTTTAGGGGGGACCGAGTTTAAGAGTATAACCTAGTAAAGAAAAAACAAATTTTTATAAGCATAATATATTCAAGAAAATTAAGTAATCATATGACATATCCAAAGTTAATATGTATCCTGTTGAAATATGTCTTGAATTAGTGTTGGGAAAATGTCCCACATCGAAGAAGTGGAAGAAATATTCAAAGACTTGGTCATATAAATAAAAGCCTTATGTGTTAGTATTTCTTGCACCAATAGTTAGTGGGTTTTGATATAGCTGGTATTACCTCTACTATTCATATTTGTAATATGTAACTATCGATTATAGTAAAATTCTTTTCAGTGGCTCTGCCCGTGGATTAGTCAGCACATTGCTGGATACCACGTTAAATCCTGTGTCGTTTTTTCATTCTGTCTTTTACCTTTATTGTCATTATTCTCGCGTCCCGTTATAACAAACTGGTATCAGAGCTGGTTCAGATCTATTCAGGGACTGGTAAAAGTTTGAAAGTCGACAAGTTCAGCCTGCGCCAAATCCTCTACCCGCTGATATCGCCACTATGGAGGAGAAGGCACATTCTACCTTGCTCCTTGTTTTGGATGATCATATCATCACTGAGGTTGCTGAAGAGGATACCGCTGCCGGTCTGTGGTGTAAGCTAGAGAGTTTATACATGACGAAGAGCTTAACAAACAAGTTGCTCTTGAAGCAACGTCTGTTCAGTCTACATATGCAGGAAGGTATGTCCCTGAGAGAACATCTAGATCAATTGAATTCGATATTATTAGATCTGTGTAATGTTGATATTAAGAATGATGATGGGGATGCTGCCTTGATTCTGTTAGTTTCTTTACCACTGTCATATGAGAACTTTAGGGAGTCTTTCAATAGTGGTAAAGATTCATTGTCTCTGGAAGAAGTTAGGTCTGCCCTTCACAGTAGAGAACTGCAACATAGTTGTAGTGGCACTGTTTCAGATGGTCAAGTTGTTAGGCTAGTAGCAAATAACAATCAGGGATATGGTAAATCAGGGGAAAATAAGTTCTTTAAGAAAACAAAACCGACAAATATTTGCAATTACTGTAAGGAGAAGAGGCATTGGAAGAATGATTGTCCCAAGAAGAGACTGATGCAACAACAGAAGGCGTCAGGTACTATCGCTGTTGCCGAGGATGGTACACATTCCGAAGAGGATATTGCCTTAGTTGTTGATGGTCACACACATTACGCCAATGTGTGGGTTCTGGATTCCGGAGCATCTTATCATATTTGTCCTAGAAGAGAATGGTTTTCAACCTATGAGCAGTTGGGTGGTGGCAATATTGCTATGGGCAATAGTTCTGCCTGCAAGGTGGTTGGGGTGAGCTCTATCAGGATTAAGACTCATGATGGTAAATTATGTATACTGAACGAAGTTAGACATGTTCCACACATGATGAAGAATCTGATATCTCTGAGTCTTTTGGACAAGAAGGGGTTTAGTTTCAAAGGTGAAGGTGAATTTATACATGTTTGCAAGGGTTCAAGTGTGATTCTGAAAGTGTGAAGCGGGGTACTCTGTACTTTCTACAAGGTACTACGCTATCTGATTATGTTGTTGTTGCTTCCTCCTAGATTGACCAAGAAGATATGACGAAATAATGGCATATGAGGCTTGGACATATGAGTGAGAGGGGGATGCAAATTCTGGCTAAAGATGATCTTCTTTGTGGGGATGGTGTGAAAGGATATAGGATCTGGTCCCCATCTGAGAGGAGGATTATTATAAGTAGGAATGTTGTCTTTGATGAAAATTTCATGTTTAACCCAACTGTGAAGTTCACTATTTCGGAAGACTGTGGTGTTGAGAAGCAGGTGGAGCAGAGAGAAACTGAGGCTACTTGTGAAGCACAGGAGGGCTCTCCTCAGTCACATTCAGAGGCAGAAGCATCAGTTGTTCCAGTATCACAAGAGGAACATCACAATATAGCTCTTAATTGTCCTAAAAGAGCTGATTTTGGGGTATTTCCTACGAGGTATGTGTAACATCCCGCTTAAATGTAACTTTTATCAGTAACAGAGGAATTATGAGTGAGTAGGGACAAGATGGTAATTTTGAGAGAAGAGGCATAAAAAGGGATAAGTATGAAATATTCTTCATTATTCAAGTTCCTTCTCTCACTAAAACAGATTTTCCTCTCCCTCTCCCTCTAGGAATCAGTTTGCATCAGCAACAGCTTAATTCCCCAGTTGCCTTTCCCTGATTTCTTAAACAGTAGGCAAGCAAACAAGTTTTGGGAAAGTTGAAGAAAGTGGAAGCTTAAAGAGAAAGTAAGTGAAGCGGCGGGAAAAATGCGCGGGCGGAAAACGCTCGCTAGACAGTAAAGTCGCCACCGAAGTTTTATTTTTGAAAAGGGGAACGTCGATAAACCCCTTTGAGAACGAGAATAAGGTCATCGCAACCAAATTCGGGTTCGGGAATCGGTTATGCGAGGGGAAGGTATTAGCACCCCTCACATCCGTTGTACTCAACGGGAACCATTAGTTAATTAGCTTTCAAAATGTGTTAGTTTCATGTTTGTTGCCTTATTATTATGAATGTGTTTGTAAAGAATAAAAGAGAAAGAAAAATGATTTAAAGACTAAAAATGAGTTTTTTATTAGTGTGCTTGACAAGAGTTTGATCTTGCTCCTACGTATCCCCCGGTGCGATGGAGAATTCAAAGCTACGTAGTTCTTTGTAGAAAATGTTTGTGTGTTGGTTGATTTTATTTATGAAAATGGTTTGGTCGCACTTGGGCGAAAAGGTTTGCTTAGGAAAAGACGGACTCGCGCTTGGGCGATGGTATCCATTTGAAAACGCACATGGGCGTGAACGAAATAAAGTTTAGTGGGTTGAGATTGATTTTAAGCGGAGGACGAATATCCGAAAAGCGAAGTGTTCACCTCGTTTCCGGAGATTCGGGAAGCGTCGGGTGTCTACCCAAGTTTTCCTTTTTCACTCACATGAGAGTAAAGAAACAAAATGTTTAATTATTTTTGTTTTATTAAAAGTTTAATCGAAAGATGAATACTTTGAACGTGACCGAGACTGGGATCTCGCGTTCCGCATTCGGGGAAGCGTCGGGTGTCTACCCAAGTTTTCCTTTTTTTTGGTCGATTGAACCCTTAATGTTTATTTTCATTTATTTTGGAATGGAAGAAAAAAAATCATTGGGATTCTTTGTATTTTGAAAAAGGGATTGAATTACAGCCCTTCAGACCCAAGGCCTCAAGATGCAAGAGCTGATGCATTCTGAAACTGAGTTCAGAAACTGCATCAAAAGCTGTTTCCCTGAGTTCGCAGAGCAAATAGTACTTCGCTCTGCGAAGTTCTTCAGACTCTGCGTTCGCAGAGCGAAGAGGACTTCGCTCTGCGAAGTTCAGAAGCTGGATCTCAGATTCTGAACTCCCAGGTTTGAACTTCCGGAAGTAAAACATTGCAAACTGTAAAAAGAATGGTATTTTTGTATGCTATGCTCTTGATTTTTTTAGGTTTTGAATGGTTTTCTTGTGCACAAAATGGATTGAGAAGAAAAAACGGAAAATGCATAAAAACAGAACACAGATTTTGTGGTTTTTTCTCAACTTCACAGCTGGATTACTCACTCAAAACTAAACCAAACACGAAAATGAAAGTATCACTATGAAGCTTGCCATGAGGACTACATCTTAACAGTTCTAGACCTACCAAAAGCAAACCTAAAACTGACTATATGCTGGCCTTAAGTCATGCTCATGAACTTTTGTAAAAAAAAAAATGTATGGTTTATGCAGAAATCTAAAAACTAAAAACAGAATGCAAAATAAAAACAAAAGAGGATTAGGATGCTTACAACACTCCAAGCCAAGGTGTGTATCCACGAAAATGAAGAGGCTTATGAGTGGTTGTGACTTTTTGGTGTTGGGATGACTTATGTGTTTTTGGTGGTTGTTTTTGTGTGAGGTTTTTCTTTGTGACTTTTGTGGGATTGTTTTGTGATCTTTGGGTGTGGTTTTCACTTCTGGTTTTAGACACAAAGCTCTTGCTCTTATCCCTTTTCTGCAGCCTCTTTTTTTTTTTTTCTTTTCTCCCCTCTTTTTCACTTCCCTTAGAGGGGGTATTTATAGAGGTGAATACTAGGGTTTTCTTGCTGGCTTTTGGACAAGAATGGCACAAGAAACATGAGGAATCAGGTCTGAAGCAATGCAGGTCTGAAGCAAACAGCCATTTGTCTCATTGGGCATGCATGGAGATAGAGAACTTGTATGGAAATGGCATAGAAATTCAAAAGAGGCAAAAGGGGTGAACCATGTAGCACACAAATGGGAATATGACATCTTTGACTTGGCTTTTCCTTGGCATATATATTTTTTTAAAAAACCATAAACAAACCCATTATTATTAATAACCAAATAATAATAAAACTTCTTTTTTTCATTTAAGGTAAAAAGGGAAAACGAAAATTGGAGATTAAAAACTCCTTTTTTATTTAAGGAAAAAGGAGAAAATGTAAATTGAGGATTAAAACTTTTTTTTTAATTTAAGGAAAAATGAGAAAATGAAAATTGAGTATTAATTACCACACATCATTATTTGTTTTCTTTTTAAAAGGTTTTAATTTGTTTGGACAAAATTAAGGGTACTACAGTAAGACCAAGCTAGGGTTTGGAAAAAGGAAGCTTATCAAGACCAGCAACTTTATGGTGAGTTCCTTAGAGTAGCTTATCCCCTTTGGGTTATAATTGTGTGAGAATGACATCAGATTTCTAAAGTTATAAGGAAAAGGAAAGTTTTTCCCCCTTTTTGATACATATGCTTGATCCTTGCTTAATCCTGGTTCACAGTAAGTTTTTATAGTTCAAATGAGTCTCTGACATGTTTTCAAAGATCACTGGACAGTTGGGTACCAAGGTTTTCAAGATTAAAACATCTTTTTCAGAAAAATTCTATGTTCTGCTACGGTCGCAGAGCGACCAAGAGTTTGCTCTATGAAGTAGCAGAGTTTTGCTATTGTCTACCATCGCCCAGACTTTGCTTTGCGAAGTGATCAGAAGTTGAGTCGCAGAGCGAAGTTTTGGACGCTCTGCGAAAGCTTCAGACTCTGAACCTTCAGAAGCTGACTTCAGAGTCTGAAGGTTCAGACGCAGGGATCACAGAGCGACGCTCAGGGTCGCAAAGCGAACTTGCCCAGAATGACATTTTTATTATAAACAACAGTATCTTGCCAATGATCTTTGATATGCTTTGGGGTAGTGATATACTAGAACCTTCAAGAATTAATCTAGGTTAAAGATATGTATCATATCAGAGTGATGAGTATTTTATCCGCAGAAGTTCAAGTAAGAACAAGAGTTGTTATAGATGGGTTTACAAGCCCTAAGCATGACACATGATAACGATGTGTCTAGATCCTGTGATAGGATAGCAAGTTGAATGTACTCAATTAAGTGTACGAAAGTACAAGGAATGTTTCAACATTCAAAGCTTCAGATAAGCTTAAGGGGTTCAGTTTCCCAACATGTTTAAGTGGCTTATGAGAACGATAAACTTAGAACCTTATATTATAGGTTAAGTATCACATGATTAATTATGTGATGAATGCATCAGATATGTTCAGAATGATGTATCAGATATACACATGAATTAAGATAAGTATTATGCTAAGATTATACGTGTTCAGCAGACTCCGGATTATGCCGGATGGGATTTCTCCGAAAGGGCTATCCACACGTAAGAATTATAAGATTATGTTTGACGTGTCCAGCAGGCTCCGGATTATGCCAGATGGGACTTCATCGAGAGGGTTGTCCACACGTGAGGTTATAAGTTATATTTATAGACGTAAATAATATGCTAATATGTTAAGTCGTGACTCTATGACTCCCCGCTAGTAGTGGAGTTAAGGTACCCCGTTAGTAGTGGTTAGGCGTTCTTCGGATGTAAGTCCTATACACGGCAAAGATTAAGTTAGGTCGTGATTCTCAGGCTCCCCGTTAGTAGTGGAGTCGAGGTTCCCCGTTAGTAATGGACATGCGTTGTTTCTATGTAAGTCCTGCACGACGATAAGAGGAGTCCGGTGTTAGCCTCAAATAGGAATTTCACCGGTATGAGGGGAGATGTACTTCGGGGTTACTCCACCCGGATGCACTCCATAAAATGAACCAAGATAAGTAAATGTATGTTCAACCCTAACTTACTAACTTTATGTTGAGCAAGATGTATATGTATTTATTACATAAGTTTATGGCAAGTACTGTTCAGATAACAGTTATTAGAAAGTGACCATAGAATGTCCCCAGATCACTAGGTATGAAATTATGTTATGATTATGAAAGAGATATGCAGTGATCCTAGTTTTTCCCTCGATCACTAAGTTATCAGGTTATAGTTCAGTTCTTATGACTATACAGTTATCAGTTTCAAGCAGGTGTAATCCCTTATGGGAAAGGTTAAGACTTGGCGATCATAGGAATCCCCGAGATTGCTGAGAGTTAGTGCATGGCGACCCTAGGTGTCCCCGAGGTTGCCAACAGTGGGTTGGGTGGAACTCACTGAGACATTATGTCTCATCCCATTCCTTCTGATGCAGGTTCACAGGTTGCACGCAGCAAGGGTAAGGAGAAAGCTTTGGACTGATCGTGTTGGCTTTCTAGTTTTCAGTTTATCTTGTATTCAGATGTTGTATTATGATGTATAATACCAGAGATGTTTTGTATTATCTGTTGGATGTATTAATACATTATGTTATGTATATTATTCAGTCAAACTTTTTGTATTGTAAATTAATGCATCCAGTACGAAATTTAATACTCGTAAAAGATCTAGGCAATCTTTATATGGGTGTTACTGTATGGCTATGAGGACATGGTTTCTTATGCTTTACAGGTTACAGAGGAAGTGGATCCTCATGAGTTATCCATCTTCGAGGTAAACAAAGTGGGTACAACAGACAACCCAGCTGATATGTTTACCAAGTCGGTTCCGCAAAGCAAGTTTCAACATTGTTTGAACTTGCTAAATGTTAGAAGCTGTTAATTGCCCTTAGAGGGGCAAGGCCTGAGGCAGAGCAGGCTCATCTGGGCATTCTGTGTAATGCATCTGGCACATCTGGTACTTCGAGTACATCTGCTGCATCTGGTTATCTAGATAGGATTCAAGTCAAGGTGGAGATTTGTTGAAATATGTCTTGAATTAGTGTTGGGAAAATGTCCCACATTAAAGAATTGGAAGAAATATGCAAAGACTTGTCCATATAAATAAAAGTCTTGTGTGTTAGTATTTCTTGCACCAATAGTTAGTGAGTTTTGTTATAGCTGGTATTACCTCTACTATTCAGTATCTGTAAATAAAAGCCTTGTGTGTTAGTATTTCTTGCACCAATAGTTAGTGAGTTTTGTTATAGCTGGTATTATCTCTACTATTCAGTATCTGTAATCTGTAACTATCGAGTATAGTGGAATTCTTTTCAGTGGCTCTGCCCGTGGATTAGTCAGTACATTGCTGGATACCATGTTAAATCTTGTGTCGTTTTTTCATTCTGTCTTTTACCTTTATTGTTATTATTCTCACATCCCGTTATAACATATCCAAAATTATAAAAAAAAATCAAACATTTAAGAAAGCTGAGTTCCCTGAGGCTTGCTTTAGTCTGACGAGACTAAAGAAGATTTTTGAATAATAAAGAAAGAAAACATGAATGAAAAAAATGCAAAGGTAAGAGGATAAACTCAAGATAAAATCACGAGCACTAAATCATTGGTACGAGAGTGCGTAAATAACACTGTATGTAATAAGTAAAAAAATTTGAGCGAAATTGCAACAAGGAATCATAAATTGATATTCGTTAAGGATTAATGTTCTTTTGTCAATTGCAAACAAAACTTTAATTTATTTTTCATTGTTATGCATTCTAAATAATAGTTAGTGTAATTAAGCTTAGAAACTTGAGTGTTCAAGACTAAATAAATTGAGTAAAAAAAATTCAGTATACACTATCATATAAAGTTCACAGAAAATAAATATAGTGACAAAAAAATATAATAACATATTAATATGAAGAAAAAAATATAAAAATCTGGGGGGACCGTGGCCTCTGTTGGTCCCCCTTCTAGTTTCATCCCTGCATTGTTGGTTAATGAAGAAATCATTTATGGAGTTATTTTTTTTTATGTTGTGTTATATTGTCCCTTTTAATTTATTTTTTTAAGAATCCCTTTTTAATTATTGTGAAAGTCAAATCCTTCATTTTGTTTCATTATTAAGGACATGATTGTCATTTTTCTAGTTGTGATTCAAGAAAATACTAAGATGGTAAGATTTTTTTTTTTCTATCTAAGAGTTGCTCTCATTTTTTCTTAAAAATTCAATTGAATTTTGCATTTTTTAACGACTAAAGTGAATATTCATTCTACTCTTAAAACGAGTACTTTGACCGCACCAGAGGAGAATGCGACTACTTAGCTTAGTTTACATAGATAACTTGTGTAATAAGTTATCGAGTTGGTTAGTTTGATCTTAGTATTCCATGGTTGATATCAGACTATAGTTATCATGTGGTACTCTACTTCTATAAACACGTAATGTACAATCATTTTGATCAATGAAGATCATTCTTTTCATTCAATTTGTGATATTCAGAATATGGTATCAATTTTCCAATTCCAGTTCCAATTCAGAATCAACAACCAAATATTGATTCCATTTTCTATGTTCATCCAAGCGAATGACCAAATTATATTTCTGTTGCTCCTAAGTCCTAAGAATAGATCAATGTAACGTGCGTACGTGCGTTGGAAGCTAAGAACAAGCTTGCATTTGTCGATGGATCCACTCCTATTCCTGATCAGTTTGATTTGAATCGAGGTGCATGGGAGAGGTGCAATCACCTTATTTGCTCTTGGTTTATCGATTTCGTTTCTGAATCCATAGTACAAACCAGTGTTTTCATGAAAATGCCATTGATGTATGAGAGGACCTTAAAGAACAGTTTTCTAAAGGTGATAGGATTCATATATCAACTTTACATTATGGAATTAACAACCTCTAGCAAGGGTCAAAATCTGCTTCGGATTATTTCACAAAGATGAAATCCTTGTGAGAGGAGTTGAACTCTCATAGACCTATGTCTAATTGCACATGTGTTCATCTATGTCATTGTGAAGTTATGCGTGTAGCACACAATTATCGAATTGAAGATCAAGTTATTCACTTTTTAACTGGTTTGAATGAGCAATATTAAAGGAGAGCATTAATGCAAAGCATACTACACTTATTTCTATTGATGAATCAAGTGTTTTAGTTAATGCCTCTGATGCAAGGAAACCTCAAGGTCGTGGCAAAGGGTTTTCTGGTGGTTCTCATAATTAAAAGCATGGACATACTAATGATAATTGGCATGGACATACTAATGATTTTTTCTATCAAAAGCATGGCCACCCTAACTTCAACAAGTCTAATTCATCTGCTGATGTTGCAAATGTTGAGGTTTCTGAAGTTGGTCATTCAATTGGCAACACTAAGGTGGTAACAGCAGGTTCCAGTTCTGGTTTGACTCAAGAGAAATATGAGCACATTGTGTCCTTGCTTCAACAAGCCAACTTGATTTCCTTAATATCATATTCATTTGGACCTGCTTCTAGTCACATCAATGCATCTTTGTGCCTCAACTAGGTCATTCACCTGTTGAATCATCTCAGTCAGTATACATAGTGTTATCTCTTGTTCTGTGCATTCTACTTATTATCTTTGGCTCATTGATTTAGGATCAAATGATCACATATGTTCCTGTATGCATAGTTTTAGTTCTTTTTACAATATTAAACTTGTTAGTGTAAGTTTACCTAATGGTAATTATGTATTGTTAATAATGTTGGTAATGTTTCATTTTCTTCAAAACTATATCTAACTATCGTCTTATACTCACCTGATTTCAAGTTAAATTTGATATTAGTGTCCAAACTGTGTAATTTATTGTCGTGCATTGTTCAATTTTCAAATAAATGGTTTTGTTATCCAGGATTTGACCTCCAAGAGCCCTTGCTTGAGCTCTTGATGCTTTTCACTCTTTTCCTATCATTAGTAGATTTACTACCCCTCTTCTCAATCATGAGCCACCTTACCAATTACTATATTCCATACATGACATGAATGATTTTAAAGTTTTTGGTTCCCTATGTTATGCATCAACTCTTCAATCCCATAGAACCAAATTATTATATCCTAGAGCTAGAAAATCTACTTTCTTGGGGTACAAGTTAGACTTTAATGGTTATGTTCTTTTTTATCTACATTCCATGAACACATATTACCATATATATAATGGTCTCCATTCCTCAATTACTAGTGATCTGACTCTCATTTTTCATGTCAGCCACCTAGTCCTATTGATGTTCCTATTGAACATCAAACATCTGTCATCAAGAGCTAAGCAAACATCATCTTATTTGCAAGACTATGTCTGTAATACTTTCCATTATCCTCCAAACCATCCCTCTAAAGGTATTGCATTGTATTGCTGAGTTACATTAGAGAGAGTAGTGTTGAGTTGGAAAAGTCAGTTAGAGTTAATGCCAAAATGTTTATATATCCTAAATATAGAAAATACCTCAGTTAGTCTAACTACCTATATAAACACTACTCTCAGTGTTATTTTGATGTTAGTTAATCCCAAAATGTTTATATATCCTTCTATCCAAACCACTGATTTGCCCTTCCCTTCAATAATCCTCAATTATTATTAACTCATCCTCTTAGTTAACTGAACGACTACCATATAGTTGTAAATGGAAATTATTTATCTCAACCACCCATGAACATTTGCTCCTAAGTCCTTTTATTTACCAACAACCCATGAACCAGCTATCTCTTTAATTATATATATTGAGTACTAGTGTATTTATAGCTTTATAAGGGCACAAATATGTACTTGATTTTCAAGCCATTGTTATTCACATTGCTGGAAAAATTATATATAGAATTATTACAAATAATAAATCAAAGAGAAATATTAATCTCAAATAAATATAACTCATGGATAAAATAAAAAAGAGAGTAAGAAAACTTGAGAATATTTTACCACCACAGAACAACAATCGCACAAAAACTATTTTTGAATGCTGAAGAGAACTTAATTGCTTTATAATTTATTTACGCATATAAATATTCTTAAGGATAGCTGTTTTCTAATAGTATAAAGCTACGAGCTCAACACTCGTACCTACCCCTCCTTATATTACCTTATTAGGAGTAAACATGTGTTAATTAACGTAGCAAAAATTTGGGTAAGCAAAACTGTAAAACAAGTAAATAGCAACTGATAATAACACACACAGTAATTTTGGTAAAGAAAAATAAACATATACAATAATTTTTTTTTGAAGGAAACATATCCAATAATATTATAACTTTAAAATAAGTTATAAGATAAAATATCTAACATGTGTGACATGTATAGGTTCTACGTTATATAACTAAAGAGTGAATAAATTAAAAAAATACAAATGGTTATCGAAATTACTAATAGAAAAATGATATTTTAACATTAAAATTTTGATGATAAATATAATATTTTTTATTTTTATGTGTATTTTAAAAATGTGTGTTAGTTACGGAAAATAAAATGTGAAATGACAATAATCTTTGAAAACTCACACACATAAGTGGAGGAGTTAGGGTTTGAACTCAGACACTGTGTGCGGCCTAGCAATTTTTAACATTCTTGTCCGTTGAGTTATAACTTGTGGACATTTGTTGCAAATAAAAGAACTCTAATAAATTATAAGTATTTAAACCCTCACACACATATTAATTTTTTTTAAATGACTGATTTTATTAAACGGATTGATGGTGGCAATAAATCGAAAGCCACAACAGCAGAAATACAAGGTGGGGTTTCTTCAACCCAAACAAAATCAGTACAAGTTAGAATTACAAATTTAGCAGCTTGATTCACCTCTCGACGAATATAGCAAAAATCTATACTATGAAAACTAGAAACGAAACTCATAAAATCTTCAATAATTGACAGTGATACATTAGATGAGTTTGCTTCCACCTTTAGATTAAGAAACAACATCTCTTTAGCAAATTTCATTCCCTTTAGCATATTCAATCCTTCCTTCACACACAGATTAATTTTAGCACTCACTTAACCATCAACTTCATGTGTCATAATTAACCAACTCATTTTAGCTTGAATTTTTGTCAACAATGGATAAGCTAAATTATTCATATTTTTTGCATTGGCTCCAAAAACAAAAGAAATAAGTAAACCACAAATTTTGTTCTAAAACTTACAATTTCTTTCCTACTTCATCCCTCAAATAAATAAAAATAATTAATAGTCTCTGGTAATTTATTTATCTTTTTAGTCTTTAACCAAGCACTCAAAACTATTTAGGTTTATAAATTATCCATGATACACTTTCCAGTCCCGGCACAAACTCTAGCTTTAGAGCCTGTTTGATGCACATGATATGATAGAGATATGATAAGATATGAAACTGGATAGATAGGAAATGATATGGACATGATAAACATTTATCCTATCACATGTTTGTTGCACACATGATAACAAACATAAAAAAAGTCTTGTGTGGGCGGTCTATCATAAAGTTGTGTTCATCATATGATTTGATGGTTAAAAAACAACTTTCCCATGATGGGAAACAACTAGTCTTTCCCAGGCTAAACCCCACCTAACTTGTGTGGGGTTTAGCATGGAAAAGAGAGTTTTTTTTTTTTTTTACAAAAGTATTGAAAAGAGGGTTGTTTCCCACCATGGGAAAGTTATGCTTGACCATTCAATTAAAGAGACTCACAAATTTTACGATGGTCTGTCTACACTATATATTTTCCCCACACTTGAGAATGCAAATCTGCAGTTGTAGATTTCTTATCTTCGTTCTTTTTTCTGAACATGAAATTCCAAAAATAAAATACAAGGGATTGATCCAACATGTGCATCAGACCGCTGAATATTGTGTTTCGTGGATTCAAAATCTAACTCTTTTGCAAATTTAAAATTAAGTAAATTTAGAAGAAAAGTGCTTTTGGTTAGTGTTGTATTTGGTTGCTGAAAGTCTTAAACTAGGATGGTAATAAGCATTAAATGGATAATGGAAAGTGTGTTCATTATACTCGTGAGCAGGTTGAAGCTCTTGAAAGACTTTATCATAAATGTCCTAAACCAATTTCTAAGACTTTAGTCGTTGTTTTGAGTCAATACCATTTGAATCACTACCCATGGAGGTTGAAGGATGACTGAGGGGTGTGGTAAAGTAACAACAATTCCAGATCTGTGAGATTGCTGCAATTGGTGGGTGAGAGAGACATGGAGGAGGAGAGTGAAAAAAATCTTGTGTTGAGTGTCTATGATATAATTATGTTCTCTATTTGATCTAAAGGTCAAAAATAACTTTTCTATGATGGGAAACAACTCCCCTTTCTCATGCTAAACCCCACCCTTATTAACTTATGTCCACAAATTAGCATGACCTTTAATTTATGTAAGGTATCTCAAATTTATCTTTTTTTTTAAAGGCAAAAAGAATATTGTAAAAAATAGGGAGGATGTGGTACTTACAAAATTGAAAAGAAAGTATAAGAAAGTATATTAAATAATAAATACTTTAATAGAAATTGGTACCAATGGTGGTTCTGAGCACGATTGGGATAAGCAGACACGCTGAAAACCCCATACATAAAGGGGTATCAATTTTTTTTAGCTATACATATGGTGTGTAAACATATATAGATAGAAACTAAATTTTTTATGGTACTCATGGATTTGCAAAAGTGTTTTTTATTTTATGCTAATGTGCAAAAAGAAGAAAAAAAAAGGAAAAGAAGAAACTACAAAAGAATTAAGGAAGATAGGTAAGAGACCAAATAAATTATTAAGCCTAAAATACCATTTTGCTTCCTTAACTTATTTTAAAAGTTTTGTTTAGTCCCTTAAATTTAAAATTGTTTAATTTGGTTCCTTTACTTATTTTAAAATTTCAATTTGGTCAATGAAAGTTAATGGAACTTGGTCCTTTAACTTATGAAAATTATCATATCCATCTATTAAGGGACTAAGTTGTATTAACTTACATAAGTTAAGGGACCAAATTGACCAATTTTAAAGTTAAGGGACCAAACTGAACCTTTACAACATTTTTTTACGCAACCTTTAAAATAAGTTAAGAGATCAAGTTGAATGGTTTAAAGTTAAGGGACTAATATGAACTTTTAAAATAAATTAAGGGACCAAAGTGGTATTTAAGCCAATAATTAACATCGTTGATGTCCCTTGTTTAATTTCAAAGTGGTAGCTAATACAATTTACAATTTGACCATAAAATAATAGAACATTGCAAATTTTTTATTTAAAAAATTGATAGATAATAAATATGTAATACATAAATGTATAATAGGATTTTAAATTTACAATCACTTTGTAGTTTTAACGTATATATTATCCATTCTTACATGACATACATGACTCAAGAGTCATATCATGAAGAATGACGAGGATATATACTCTTTGCATTATATTTTAGTGGTTCATGCATGTAGCTGGTTTGTTGTTTGTGATTAAAATAAATGACTCCAACGTTCATATTTAATTCATGAGAATGAGAGAAAATTAACTGTGTGTGATTTATTTAATATTTGAAAGTGATTTTTTAATTTAAAATTAGTGATATATTAATTGTATCTTCATGATTTCTTTAATTAATAAAGTATGAATTCACCAAAGTATAATAGGTTTCTAAAATATTTCTTTTTGTCAATTGATTTAAGCAAGTTGAGTGAATCAATTTACTACAACAATATTAAATATTGTAAGAACTTGAATTTTGGGTGGCTCGCTTAGCGATTTCCTTGGCCCGTTTTTTCTTCCAAATCACTAAGTCATTGGTAGGCTCGCTTAGCAAATTGCTCAATCCTCATAATTCTTGGTCTTTCATCCTATTTAATTTGCATTCTTTGATCTTGTTTGCTGCAAATAAAAGGGAATAAATCAAAGCAGCTATTATCATAACTAAAATCTAACTACCTAATATGTACGATAAATTGAGATAATTTGACAAGCTTTTTTGTAAAACAAGTTCATAAGTGCCTTGAAAATATGTTGGATTTTAGGCAAATTTGACTTTAATTTGAATAAGTAAGGTCAATGTTATATCATAAAAAAAAAAAAAAACAAGTTATTAGTTTTATCAATGTAAATAATTACAACACTTTTTTTATACAAAGTTACTTCTATTGGTTTCTTAAATAGTGCTTTTAAGACATTCATTAATACTATTTTCAGTTTTATAGTTTATTGTAGTGTCATGAATGGACTAAATAAAGACAAAAATATCATATAAATAAGACCACATTACATAAAAATCTAAGTATTTATTAAAAATACAATGAGCAAGTGGGGTCAGACCACCCCCCTTGCCTCCAACTTGCATCTCTGCCTGCCTAGCCCATTTGTTAGTAAGGTTAATAATAAAAAATCAAATTCTATCTACTCATGCATTTATCTACCGTCACTAGACAAATTTCATATTCATTTTTTCTTGCAATAAAATTTCATATTCTATATTTCTTGATTTTACCATTATATGCTTAACATGAGCAGAAAAAAAAAAACTTTACAAATTGAAGAAAATTACCATATGAGCAGGCTCCACAATCTTGTAGCCAATTTTGCATCTATACATCATCTAAAATTCAAAAACAAGACAATTTTTCAAAAATTTAAATAAAATATTCATTATAATTGCATAACTCATTTCATCAAATTATTGTTACTAAGATTTAGATTGGAGTAGCATAGAACAAAATATATTCGGTCAACATAAAACTAAACATATGTAGTAAGAATTTAAAACATTTTTTGACAAAATTATTTAAAACATTAAATGTACAAACTACTGTACTAATAAATTAATAAATAGTAGTAATTGCCAATAAATTTTGTACTAAAAAAGTGTTATTTATTAAAAGCATTTATATTACATTAATTAGTATTTGTAATTTCCAAATAAAGAATGTCTCTTTGCCAAGTTCAACAATATACTGGAGTATATAACAACAACTACATCATATGTTTCAATATTAGTGTACCAGTTTTTTAATATATTGTGCAAGTATGATGATTTCAATCTCCAAAATTGTGTTATCATTTTCTATGTTACTAACAATTCTTGTTGTTTTGCAATTTCAGAATGGTGAAAGTAATGTGCTAGCTCTTTAAAGATAAAATATTTGTTTACATTACCAACAACATAACCGATCTCCAGCTCGGTGTTCACTGTAAAGACCAACATCATGATCTTGGGTTGCAAACACTAAATTTTGGAGAAAATTACTCCTTTTCTATTAAGCCAAGCCTCATTTTCGAAGAAAGGCTATACTTCTGTCGATTTTCATGGACTAATGAATTTCATTACTTTGACATTTATGTTGAAGCACGCGATGATAAAAAATGCAAAACAAAATGTCATTTGAAAATAAATAAAGCAGGTCCATGTAAGATAAATGCGTCATCCAATGAATCCTTGGACTCCTAAAGCTATCATAGAAGAGAGAAAGCTTGGTGAAGAGAATAATACTCTTAATGTGTAACTTGGCTAAACATATTCTTCATTGAAATTTATGTAGATTTTGAAGAATAAAAATGATGGAATAATATCTTATAAATTTTATTATGTGTCATTGACCATTACAAATTGTGAATTTCATCTTCCTTTCTTCCTCAAAATTTTCTTCTCGTTTCTTTTGATGTAGAAAATTCCTCATGCACTCTGATTTTCTTATACAAAATCTAACTTTTTTTTGGCTAACAGGGATGTTGTTAGGCCAAAATCCAACTCTTTTAAAGGTCAATATTTTATCTTTTATTTCATAGTAACATCTTGCTTTGATTTTTGTTTCGCTTTGGACCTCAGTCAGATTCTACCTTCATTGCTCTAATTAATTTTGGATCTTTTTCTATGTGATTTTACATGTTTCAACTCAATGGCTCTATGTATAGACAAATGTTATTTGTAAATTAATTTATAACGGAGGTTGAACTCTGGACCTCGTGCACAACACTCCTTCATCGTTTCAACCCCTTGACTACTCTTTCTCGGACAAAATTAATCCATTTTATTAGTTCTTGTGAGCTTAGCTCAGTTGCTAGACCACACAATGGATACATGTCAAAATCTCACAAATTATATCAAAGCTAAAAATGTGGTTAGAGTAAAATTGCATACATTGATAATCTATATACAACTATAAAAAGTGTAAGGGAGAAGAGGAGAGGAGGCGAGACTTAAATAGGAATTTATGCACTATAAATTATTCCTTTTTTTGGTTCACAACTATGGTTGAATTTTATTCGGGGTGTTAGGGGCCATATTATTCTAGTATTCAGTTGGTAGTCAAGTAAAGTTTGTTCAATAATTGTTTCAGTCAAAAATTGAACTCAGATTATTCTAAACAACTATAATTTAATTTGTTAAGTGTGAAAAATAAATTGAATATACTTTAAAGATTAAAGAGGTTATAGGATGTATTTTTTTTTTTGCTTAATTGCACTTTTCCCCCCTATATTTTGCCAATTGTGCGATTTTGCACCCCATTTTTTTTTGAGCGATTTTGCACCCTATCATTTACCCCTTTCTGATTTTGTAGCCCCTCATGTGTTTTTTTGCTGATGTGTTGAATTTTGCTGATGTGTATTCATTAAATGCTTGCCATGTGTAATTTGTATTTTTTAAAAAATCAAAATTGAAATAATTGAAATAATTTGTATTTTTAAAAAATCAAAATTAAAAAATCAAAATTAAAAAATACTGGCCATGAATCAAAATCAAAATTAACTCTCTACATCATCAAAACAGCAGCGAAAACCACAAAAGCAGCAGATCCCGCAACGGTGAATCTGTTCAAAGTGGCGTCATTTGTAGGCGTTGATGGTGCTTTAGATGGAGGGGTGGAGATCGACGATGGAGACGATGGAGTAATAGCAGGAGTGGCTGCGGGGGAACCATGAGGAGGAGATGGTGGAGAGTTGATGGTGGACGGTGATGGAGAAGGACTGCTCTTCACAGGTACGGGAGCAGATGCTACTGTTGAGTTAGCGGAGGGAGAAATCGCAGGCGATGGTGCTTGAGATGGAGGAGTAGAGATTGACGATGGAGTCACAGCAGGAGCGGCAGCGGGAGGAGAAATCACAGGCGATGGTGCTTGAGATGGAGGGGTAGAGATCGACGATGGAGCGACAGCAGGAGCGGCAGCGGGAGAACCAGAGGAAGCAGGATGAGGAGATATTGGTGAGTTGACGGCGGACGATGATGGAGAGGGAGCACTATTCACAGGTACGGGAGGAGACGCCACTGGTGAGTTAGTGGAGGGAGAAATCGCAGGTGATGGAAACGGAGAAGACTTGGGCGATGATGATGGTGATATAGCAACGGTGGAACTCAGCAACAGTGTAGCCAAAAGCATAAACAAAACGGTGTGGGATGCCATAGTAGAAAATTGAAGAAGGAGAATGACAATATTAAATACCATTCATGGCCAGTATTTTTTAATTTTGATTTTTTAAAAATACAAATTATTTCAATTTTGATTTTTTAAAAAATACAAATTACACATGGCAAGCATTTAATGAATACACATCAGCAAACTTCAACACATCAGCAAAAAAACACATGAGGGGCTACAAAATCATTAAGGGAGTAAATGATAGGGTGCAAAATCACTCAAAAAAAAGATGGGGTGCAAAATCGCACAATTGGCAAAATATAGGGGGGAAAAGTGCAATTAAGCCTTTTTTTTACGATGGTTATAGGATGGATTTGAAAAATACTCCACAAAAAGAAGTATACCGGTAGAAAAGCATTTAGAATTGTTGTTTATATATCCCCGTGAGCTTAGCTCAGTTGGTAGGAATATTGCATATTATATGTAGGGGTCGGGGTTCGAACCCCGGACACTCCACTTCTCCACATTTAAAATGTGTGAGCTCTAGCCACTAGGCTACTTGACAAAAAAAAAAGAATTGTTGTTTATATGTGTAATAGTAAAGAGCAAATCAATATAAATCAATTATAATAAATGACATATTTAAATATGTATCAAGAGGTTGATTCAAATCATTCAATATATATGTGTTGATGTGGATCAAGCAAAATATATTTAGATGATAAGGTGCACACATGTATTAGTGATGCTTAGGTGTACTAATGTATTAATGATGGTTGACAAAAAAAAAGTATCAAGTGTAATTTACATTTTGTACAAGTCATTTGTTTACTATATAGATATAGATATCAATAGATGTAATTTTTTGTGATTAATTAATTTATATAATTCAAAATTATAATGAGTGTTCTTGATATATGACGTGTTTTAGTAAAATGGGCTCCAGTTAATCAACAATTCAAGTCATTTATTTAATTAAAATAACATATCATATCAGCTATTGTCGCCAACTTGTTATCCGCTAAATGATATTGTATCAAAAGTAAGTATATTTTGTATCGATTCCACAGGGACCAGTGCAATATTTAAGTTGTTCCACAATTAGTATTGTTCTAAGTGATGAGTTTATATTGTATTGTTGAATAATCTATTACAACTATAATGATGAAGGACAAAAAAGGGGTAATTTTGATTTTAATGTATTTGTGAATAATGGAGGAAAATTTTAGTATTAAGGTTAAAGAATGATGGAAATAGACAGAAAATGGTAACCAAACAAATTCCCAATCCAAGGAAGATGTCTAGCTTGGTAGAGGATCGCCACAAGAAACGTGGTTTCTTGATAAGATCAATTAATGGTTCAATCCAGAACCAAAAAGAAGCAAAGCTTCCAAATTCACATAAAGTGATTTTCTTTATCAAAATTCATCTCCCTACATATCATTTTCGTGCTCTATTTATATGAGCTTATTACATGATGATATTGATTCTAAAACTCCTAGAAAATGAAAGGAAATGCAGCCACTAATTGCAATAATGTTTTGGTGGCTGATTAATGAAAATAAAAGGTTACAAAATAACTCTCTAAGGTGGGTGGTTGTATCAATGCATGGAAAGGTTACACATTCATTTGCTCCTTTAATCATCATGGCTGAATAGCTTCAAGCCGTTACACTTTCATAATTCAGCTCCATCTAACCTCCATTGTGCTTTTTTTTAATGTGTTGTTTCTTCTCTTACATCAGCCCATTCATCAAAATCACGTCATCCACTTCATATGCATTTTACACCAAGAAATATGCCGAATCTGATCTTGAGTCTAACATAAGAAATACAGGAAATTTTCTAAGCTTTCTAACGCATTAAAATCACCCTAATCGGACATTCAGAACTCTAGATATGAGAAAAACAATACAGTCGTATAATCACCTATGAAAATAACATTTAGAACCCAAATTAATTTGGTTCATTTTATTCCATAATTAAATTAACTCTCGTAGAAGGTGATAATATTAGGTTCTCATCATACTCCCCCTCTTCAAGAGAATTCGACAACGAATTTATATCTTGAATACCTCCGGGATCAAAAATAAATCTATAGAATTCATCACATGCAATTTCCATTTTAGAGAATTCCACTTTCGAAAACTCTTCATTTTTATTGGAAGAATTTGTTGGATTTTCCTCCCCTTGTGATTTGTGGACATAATCATCTTTCCAAAGCACATAGTTTCCTTCCACTTGCTGAGAAATTTTTTCTTCATTCTCTTTGTTTCCTTCATGACATAAAGAAATGTTAGGCGATTGAATAATATTAGAAGAAGAATCCCAACATTTGAAAACACAAACCAACTTAGAAGAAGGTATTAGTGTAATAGTAGGCCAAAACTTCAAACTATTTTTTTCTTGCTTTTCATTCCCACTCCTTTTTTTCTCTTCTTTTCTCTCAACTTCTTCAACACCTTCTTTTTCTTCTTCTTTTTCCTTTACTTCTTCATCAGTTTCCTTTTCTTCTTCTTTTTTTCTACTCTCTCTATAATCATTTTGGATTTGAAAGAGATTTTCCTCTAGTATTTTAGAGATATCAGCAAACCCTCTTTCAATCCTTTCCATCATTTCCTTCTTTCTATTTTCTTTCCCTTTCTCTTTGCAATATTTTTTCACCTTCTAGCTTTTCCACCTTCTTTTTTTGTATTTCTCTAAGATGATAAGAAGGTGCATAACGCCTCCTCATCATTCTTTTCATTTCCTCCCAAGTTTCAATGGGTGGCTCTCCGTACCTCCTTCTTTCCTTGATGGTTTGATCCCACCACACCAATGCATAATCTTTAAATTCAAGAGCTGCAACCTGCACTTTTTGAACATTAGAGTAAGTGTTGTATTGAAAAAATTGTTCAATTTTTGTTTCCCACTCTAAATATGCATCCGGGTCTCTTTGCCCTCGAAAAAATGGAACTTTTATTTTTTTGTCACTATATCTTTCCATTTTTTCTAGCAATCTAAGAGAGATTAAAATGAAGAAAAGAAATGATAACAATGGAAAGGTATTTCAAAATTGAAACAAATTTTATTCCCAAACGAAACCGTGCTCTGATACCACTTGATGAAGGACAAAAAAGGGGTAATTTTGATTTTAATGTATTTGTGAATAATGGAGGAAAATTTTGGTATTAAGGTTAAAGAATGATGGAAATAGACAGAAAATGGTAACCAAACAAATTCCCAATCCGAGGAAGATGTCTAGCTTGGTAGAGGATCGCCACAAGAAACGTGGTTTCTTGATAAGATCAATTAATGGTTCAATCCAGAACCAAAAAGAAGCAAAGCTTCCAAATTCACATAAAGTGATTTTCTTTATCAAAACTCATCTTCCTACATATCATTTTCGTGCTCTATTTATATGAGCTTATTACATGATGATATTGATTCTAAAACTCCTAGAAAATGAAAGGAAATGCAGCCACTAATTGCAGTAATGTTTTGGTGGCTGATTAATGAAAATAAAAGGTTACAAAATAACTCTATAAGGTGGGTGGCTGTATCAATGCATGGAAAGGTTACACATTCATTTGCTCCTTTAATCATCATGGCTGAATAGCTTCAAGACGTTACACTTTCATAATTCAGCTCCATCTAACCTCCATTGTGCTTTTTTTTAATGTGTTGTTTCTTCTCTTACATCAGCCCATTCATCAAAATCACTTCATACGCATTTTACACCAAGAAATATGCCGAATCTGATCTTCAGTCTAACTTAAGAAATACAGGAAATTTTCTAAGCTTTCCAACGCATTAAAGATCACCTTAATCGGACATTCAGAACTCTAGATATGAGAAAAACAATACAGTCGTATAATCACCTATGAAAATAACATTTAGAACCCAAATTAATTTGGTTCATTTTATTCCATAATTAAATTAACTCTCGTAGAAGGTGATAATATTAGGTTCTCATCATATAACAAGATAATTAAAATGGACTTTAGCAGAGAGATAAATATGTTGGGATTAAACTTCATCAACATATTTCATATGTATTCTTATGGTTGAAATTACAGATTCTAATATCATTCGATATTATCGCGTATTGCTCGACAATCGTTACTTATGTTTAAATAACATCATGAGTCTGATCGTATTGCTTAATCGACGATTTCTCAACCTATTAATCAATACGAAAGCATTATGATTCAATACTTTGAGTGAATATTAAACCCAAATCCTATTTCTAGAATTTCGTAATCAATAGATGTTATTCTAACCTAGATTCAAAAGGTATTTTTCAATAACAAGTTAAATCATGTGATTAAAGCATTAAGATCAAGAATAACATCAATATTATGAATGATCTAGAATCATTTAATAACACAATCAAAAGGAATATATATTATAGAAGTTGATTACATTTAATCCTAACAAAAAGGAATTTAGCTACTCATTGTCATGGTAAGCTTACAGAGATGAGAAAAGATGAATTAATTTGCCATCAAGCCTTGATTTCTCAAGAAATATTGTTAATCCACCTTCAATCGTTGCCGATTGGTGTTTCTCTCTCTTTCTCTCTGTTTTTCGCACCTCAATATAACATAAGATTCTATGTTTCTGTTTCAAAACCTATGTATACCCATTCTGCATTTTTGCCGCTCGCTCAGCCACGCACTGGCTCGCTTAGCGAGCTGCCCTTTCTTCACCAATGGGTTTCTGCCACATCAGCAAGGGACCAGTCAAAACCGCTTTAGCTCGCTTGGCGAGCTTTGTCCTTCGCTTAGTGAAGTGTGCTCGCTTAGTGATGCTTCACTTCGCTCAGCCACACCCTGCTTTTCTGGCTTCATGTGCTCTCTGCCTGACTTCTCCTGGACTTCGCTGAGCGACCCTTTGTGGCTCTGACTTCGCTTGAACTTTGCTCAGCCATGCCCTGAAATTCTGAATTTCATTGCTCACTGCCTAACTTCGCTTGGAGTTGGCTTTGACTTCACTGAGCGACCCTATTGATTCCATTTTCTTCCATTTTTGATCTTTAAATCCAAGGCAAGTGCATTTACCTACATAAATGGTTGGCATTAGGTATGAAAAGCATAAATTGATATTTATCTATTATTTTGAAGCTTTTACATAGATAACTTGCAAAACAAGTTAACAAATGCCTATTTTATACATGTAAATTAATCAATTTCTGGCACTTATCACTAACTCAAACAACCTACCAAACCTAGCCTTCAAATGGACTACATCTTGTAACAACCTGATTTTTAGTATTATAATTGTTTGTTATTAATTGTTTGATTATTCTATTTGTTAATTGTTTATTTTGGTGAATTAGTGAATTTTGGATGATTAAGGGTATTTTGGTCATTTGAGAGTTAGTGGCATTTTTGTAATATGTTAGAAGTTTGAGATTTGAATTTTAGAGAGTTATGGTGAAATAGTAAAAGGGGAGGTTTAAGTGTAGTAAAACTGTAGAGAAATAATTATATGATGAATTGTGACTAAGCCTACTAGAAAGAATAACCTAGCCCATTTATATTTGAAGAGAAGTGGTAGTGTTAGTGAACTAGGTCAAATCATTTGTAAGAGTTTTGAGAAGAGGCTAAGGAGAGAGAAGGGAGAAAGAAGAGGCTAGAAGAGGGAAAGCACTAGGAGGTGAAGAATTGAAGCTAGGAAGCATTTTTTGTAGAGAATTGAGGTAAGGGGGGAGATTATTTTCATCATTTGGGTATTAAGAAACAAATGGGTTGTTTGGGATATTTTCAGCTTATGCTTAAATTCATGAACTTATGATTAATTGTGTTAAATTCGTGTTCCTTTTTTATGGTTGAATTGAAACATGTATAAGTTGCTGAATTGTTGTTGTTGTTTCATCAAAACTCATGTTTGATTATGTTGTTTTGCAAACTTTGTGAAATTTGGTGAATTTGATGAATTTGATGAGAAACATGACAATTGGTGCTGATTATGCTTAATTGAGTTGATTATGAACATGGTTATGTGATTGGTTTATGAATTCATGAGATTATGAAGTTTGGATTGTGTTTAAGTTGTTGTTGTTGTTTATGTGAAATTTGCTTAAGTTGGTGAAATTGATTAATTTGTTTATGAAATGGTTTAAGTGATTCATGTTGGTTGATTTAAGTGATTATGATCATGATGAATTGAATGGGAAACTTGGAATGTTGTCGTTATGTCTTGTTTGTGGAATTAAGTCGTTTTGGAAGAAAATAGATTTTTGAGACGAACTTTGAACTAAGTTGATTAAGTTAGTGTTAAGTGATTTTGACTAAGTTGTTTAAGCCATATTAAGTAGGTAATAAGTGGTGATTACTGGTTTAAGGATTTGGAAATGTTCTGGTGCGAATTGGGTCGAAAAATGATGTTGAAGACGGTATTTTTATGCAAAAACGCAAAAATCGAAAAATCATGTACTGGTAGTCACGCACGACCGTGCGCCCCTATGGCACGGACCGTGCGTGATCCTCGTACTTAGGGGACACGACCGTGTGCCCCTGGAGCACGACCGTGCGCCCTGTGCTGATGTGTGAAACCCTAATATTGTGACTTTTTGAGGTACCCAATGCACTTGAATGGTTTTCAAACCCTTAAATATGATTGATGGGTGTTTAATGGCGTTGTTTATGATTGATTAACTTGGACATAAGTGTAGTAAGGCTTATAGGTTAATTAATTAGAGACAGACTTTGATAATGAAGTAAAACGAAGATGTTTTGCATGTTGCTTATGTTATGTGGATGAATGAATGAATATGATGATGATGCGATGTTTGATTACCTGAATTGTTGATGTGTGGCCTCATTGATTTGACAATGCGATTGGTGATGATTTGGTGATGTATGTTATATGATGGTGTAAATTGTATAACGATGATGAGTATGTTTGGTATGCATTGTCGAATCTATATGTGGGTTCATGCATTCATAGTCAATAATTGGTGCTTGATTTAAGATCAAGAGAATAAATTGGTGGGTGATTTAAGATCACTATGGTACCACATGCATGTTGAGTCCTTAGGCGCATTGCATACACATGAAGCGTCGTATGTGGCAATGTTTTGGCGTGAACTTGTGCATCTAATTGGTAATTGGATACTTGGTGATTGTTGTCGTGGTGATTTTCGGAGATCAAACTATTGATTAGCGTTGACTCACTAATTTTATTTCACGACTGAACTTTTAATTTTTTAAAAGAAAAGTGGAAAAAAGTTCTAAATTATCACATTTTTAAAAGATTAGGGTTCGGGGGTTAGTTACGTTTAGGGAAGGTGTTAGCACCCTAAACGTTCGTAGTACTCTACGAGAACCTCTTGATTTTATTTATTTATTTTGGCTATAACTTGCTTATTATTTTTTGTTTAGAAAGAAAAGAAAGAAAGAATGAATTAGAATAATGCGAAAGGAAAATAAAATGTTTTTTTTTTTGTATTTTTTATGATTTGGAAGGACAAGATCCTCTGCCTACGTACCCGTGAGGGATCAAAACCTCGTAGTTCGGGGTAAAAATAACGTTTGATTTGTTTGGTGTTTTTTATTAGTTTTAAAAAGAAAAGCCAAGTGGCAAAATGGAATTGGTTTGTTTCTTTTATTTTTGAAAGTGATTAAAGTGTAATTAAAGTTTATTAATGGTTATTTAAAGAAAATAAAAGAAAAAAAAACGGATACTTGATTGAAAATCAAGGTTTATTAAGAAAAGATTTTTTTGTGAGTTTTTCATTATTATTTGCATGTTTTTTTGTTTTTAATTAACTAAGACTAAAAGCAATAAAGGCTAAACGCGAGGAAATTCCGTGGTGACGTTGGATCACCACGAAACCCTTTTAAACTAACCTAATATTTTTGTATTTTTCGGAATAGCGAAATAAGTAAAAATAAATAAAAGACGTAAAGCAGAAAAAAATAAAGTGTGGTGTCAGTGCATATTCTCATTTATTTTTGTTACACTGATCCTAAGTACATTCTAATAAAATGAAAATAAAAATGACAAAATGATAAACGAGGGAAAGAAACAAAATTAAATATGCTAGAACAAAAATAAAATGAAAATGCATGCGATAGAAGGGAAAAAATAAAAAAAATACAAATTAAAATGCATGATGTGTTAAATATAAAGGTAGTAAAATAAAATGCATGAGGATAAAAGGACCAAAATAAAATGCATGAAAAACAATAAAAAGAAAGAAACATAAAAGAAAATAAAATAGAGAAGAAATGGGGTGCAGCAGGAAAATGGGGGGTGCCACTAGCAGAAAGTAAAAAGAACAGAAAAAAGGAGGCTGGGGCGCTGAGCCCAGTGGGCTGAAAGGGAAAAAAGTCAGACCGGTTCGGTTCGAGTGAACCGAACCGGTTCAGTGCTTATAAAAGGATGGGGGCGGTTTTTTTTAGTCATTTTTCTCAAAATTTCTCTTTCTTCCCCTTTCTTCTCTCTGCCTTCTCTCTCACCCATGGCCAGAAATTTGTTTTCCGGCGCGGTGGCCGCCGGCGGCGTCACCGCGCCGGAGTTGAAAACTCACCCCTTTTTTTTTAAAAAAAAATATTTTCTGAATCCTTTCCCCTCCCTCTCTTCAAAAATGAACTCAGATTTTTCAACAAAAAATTCTATAAGCCTAGATCTAAACTGAAAGAAATTCGAAAAAGAAAAAAAGTCTACCTCCTTTGCTTTGTGTTCGGCCTTGGCTTGGTGTGGGATCACTGGTTGCGGTCGTGTGGGTTAGGAGGGAGGCCGCGGTTTGTGTGCAGGTGGTTCGTGTGTGAGGTTTGCGAAGGTGGTGGTTTGTGAGAGGCCGTGGGTTGTTTACTTGGTCGCGTATGGTGTTTGGGTGTGGTAGTTTGGCCGCGGGTTCTGTTAGTGGCTGGATGTTTGTGGGTTAGGCAGTGGTGGTTAGGACGTGAGTACTGTTTGTGGTGGTGAGGATGTTGGGTTGTATTGTGTTTGTGTTGAGGCCGTACGGTTGTGGGGAAGAGGCCGTACGGTTGTGAGTTTCTGTTGGTGAAAGATGATGACTGTGTTGTTTTGCGTGCGTACGAGTGTTATTGTGTTTGGGTCACTGATTTTTCTGTGTGTTTTCTCTGATGATTTTCTGGCTTTGTTTCCCTGATTTTATAGTGCAGTGATGATAAATGCTGATTAAAGCCATTGATGGACAATTATCACAATTAAACAGCAAAACAATCAAAATGGCAACCATTAAAATTGTTCTTAAAACACATTAAAACCAAAAAGTCAGACTTCTAAAAAAAAATAAAACAAAAAACGAAAAATAAAAATAAAAATGAAAATAAAAGGATAATAAAAAAGGGAAAAAGAAAAGAAGAAAAGAAAATGGAACTAAAAATAAAAAAAGGAAATAATAATTAAAAATGACAAGCAATAATAATAAAAAAAAAAAAAGGTCGCCTTCGGAACCAAAAAATGAGGTATTTTAAAATACCTCCCTGCCGAAATTCCGTCTGAAACGACGAAAAAATTTCGAACCCAGAGACGAGTAAAAAAAGAATCTTAGGTCAAAAATTGGGGTATGACAGATGCCCCTATTTAAGTCTCTTCGCCCAGAGAATCGAAGAGAAAATCTTTGATTCGACGGGTCGAAGGGACTTAAATACAGAGTACATCAATTTTGGACCTAACAAAAAAGATGTGAAACGCTCATGATGCAAAGGTGAATGCAAGACGGCGAAGATGACCTGACTGAGGGATAAAACAAAACAAAAGGATACCCGAGTTCGTTAAAGAAAAGGGATCCGACTCCACTGGGGAATAACACGGTTTCACTGGGGAAAGGGATCAACTATCGTATTGACAGCTGAAGAAAAAGGTATGATATGGGAAATGACACTGACCAACAAGCTGCCCGTTTGTAGGGCTTGCCATTTGAGGTAAAGACCGGTATAAAAGTAACATGCCACTAACGATAAGAAACAATGTTGGATGAAAGGTGAAAGCTGGATGAAATATAAAAGCCGGATGAATGATAAATGCTGGATGAAAGATAAATGTTGGATGGAAGATAAATGCTGGATGAAAGATAAATGCTGGATGAAAGATAAATGCTGGATGAAAGATAAATGCTGGATGAAATTTAAAAGTTGGATGAAATTTAAAAGCTGGATGAAAGATAAATGCTGGATGAAAGATAAATGCTGGATGAAAGATAAATGCTGGATGAAATTTAAAAGCTGGATGAAATTTAAATGCTGGATGAAAGATAAATGCTGGATGAAATTTAAAAGCAGGATGAAGGATAAATGCAGGATGAAATATAAAAGCAGGATGAAATATAAAAGCAGGATGAAGGATAAATGCAGGATGAAATATAAAAGCAGGATGAAATATAAAAGCAGGATGAAATATAAAAGCAGGATGGAAGATAAGTGCAGGATGAAATATAAATGCAGGATGAAGGATAAATGCAGGATGAAATATAAAAGCAGGATGAAATACAAAAGCAGGATGAAATTTAAAGGCTGGATGAAATTTGAATGCTGGATGAAGGATAAATGTCAGCTGTTCGGGTTAATGCCGAACGAGTCAACTGACGACAAAAGATGGGATAAACGTCAGCTGTTTGGGTTAATGCCGAACGAGTCAACTGACGACAAAAGATTGGATAAATGTCAGCTGTTCGGGTTAATGCCGAACGAGTCAACTGACGACAAAAGATTGGATAAATGTCAGCTGTTCGGGTTAATGCCGAACGAGTCAACTGACGACAAAAGATTGGATAAATGTCAGCTGTTCGGGTTAATGCCGAACGAGTCAACTGACGACAAAAGGTTGGATAAATGTCAGCTGTTCGGGTTAATGCCGAACGAGTCAACTGACGACAAAAGATTGGATAAATGTCAGCTGTTCGGGTTAATGCCGAACGAGTCAACTGACGACAAAAGATTGGATAAATGTCAGCTGTTCGGGTTAATGCCGAACGAGTCAACTGACGACAAAAGATTGGATAAATGTCAGCTGTTCGGGTTAATGCCGAACAAGTCAACTGACGACAAAAGATTGGATAGGAAAATGCACAAGCTGTTCGTTAAAGAACTGCCGCTTGGCGGAAAAAAACAGGATAAAAGATGCACAAGCTGTTCGTTAAAGAACTGCCACTTGGCATAAAGAGGGTGACATCTCTGGACCAGACACACTGGGGATGACACTTGGGGATAAAGAGAGTTAAAAAAAACGTTCATGACTGATTGGTATGAAAAACAAGACTCAAGGTGGTTAATGCAACCATGTAGGAATGATGTTATGTGCATGTTGTGTATGCAAGAATGTGTATATGCATGAATGTATGAATGCATGAATGATGATGTGACTTGTATGACTGATTGACTTGTGACTGTATGAAGGATTGACAGGTAAGATTGTATGGAAGACTGACTTGTATGATTGTATGAAAGACTGACTTGATGAGACGAGATTGGACGGATAAGATGGAAAGTGACCCGACGTCGCATCACAAACACTCGGCAATCTTCAATGAGGATGATGCCACTGGGGACATATCAAAACATTAACGGGGTAAAGCCCGGCATGCAACAACTGGTGGGAAGCAAACACTTCCTGGGGTAGACGTGTTGATCCATAGACCTGGCCGATGAATTGACGTTTCTGTGGTCATGCTTTTTGTTTTTTTTTTCTTTTTTGAATCTCTAACTTTTGCCTGGACCGCCCTTTCAGGTTTTCAGTCCACCGGGAATATATTCTTTTTGTATGCCCCTAATTTTTGCCTGGACCGCCCTTTCAGGTTTTCGATCCACCGGGACGCTCATTTTTGCCTAAGCCGCCCTTTCGGGTTTTCGACTTACCGAGCTCTTTTCTTTTTCTTTCTTTTTTCAAGCAATTGACCATGTTTTACCTGCAAAGTTCACTTATTCAGGACAGATGTCGACGCACACTTCACTTATTCATGAATTCAGAGAGAATGTGTTTGTTGTTTATGCTTTCCAAAAAATATATAAAAAAGATTTTTGAAAAAAGTTTTGCTTCAAGTCCTACCATCAAAAATAGAAGAAATTTTATAAACAAAATAAATGGGAGTTCCAAATAAAAGGCACCGGCTCAAATTCATTTAACAGAGTGGTGGCCCGCCAACGGCATGACTCCACGGATCTCACAAAGTTTGGAAAATGGTAAATATAAAGGGGAAGGTACATTGAACACAATAACCGCTATTCTCCCTAACAACTTTGAATTCCGCCATTTAGATGCTTCCGATTCAGAGTCTTTTGACCGCTAATGTGCCCCAAGTGAGTAGAGATCAGACCAATGCAGTTACTTTGTCTTTGGATCCTTAACTTTTGCATAGATCGCCCTTTCGGGTTTTCGATCTACCAGGATGATTATCTTCTGTTTCATGTCTCTAATTTTTGCCTGGACCGCCCTTTCGGGTTTTCAGTCCACCGAGACGCTCATTTTTGCCTAAGCCGCCCTTACGGGTTTTCGACTTACCGAGCTGTTCTTTTATTTTTTTAGACAAAGTATTTCTTGACTGCATCGGCGTTCACAGGACGGGGAAGCTCATCACCATCCATAGTCGTAAGAGTCATTGCACCACCGGGGAAAGCTCTCTTGACGACATATGGGCCTTCGTAATTAGGCGTCCATTTGCCCCTGGAGTCCGGTTGAAATGATAAAATCTTTTTGAGCACAAGACCTCCTTCTTGGAACACACGGGAAGTGCCCGTGACACAAAGCATTCATGCGTTTCTCCTCAATCAAGTTTGAACTGATCATATTTGTTTTGACATCATTCAACCTCTGATAACTTGGGTTCCATTAAAACTCTCATTGATGGAATCACAATCTCCACAGGGAGTACTGCTTCTATGCCATACACTAAAGAAGAGGGGGGTTGCCCCTGTTGAGGTACACACTGAAGTACGATATCCATGTAAAGCATACGATAACATCCCAAGCAAGTCCTTGTAAGTGGTTACCATCTTCTGCACCATCTTTTTGGTGTATTTTCTTTCTTTTTGTTCTTTTTTTTGCTTTTGTTTTTTTTTTGATGTTTTTTTTTGTTTGATTTTTTGGCAGCCTCGATGGCACCACTCATCTGGGACTTTATCAGGAATACCATAGTAGCAGTTCCTCGGAACCCAAGTTAATCATTTCGAGTGCTTCTTCATGAGACTGAATGATGTTCTTTCCATATTCTAGTAACAGAGAGATCTTTTCGAGAATCTGTTCATCCTCCTCCTCTTCAGCTTCGTGAACAGGGAACTCAAAGTCGGGAGAGAATAGGGTTACCGTGTTCAACGGGCTTATTGATGTTCGGTCTACATATGATTGATGATTAATTTTAGAAAATGAGTGAAAAATGCAAACCTTTTGAAATTGATTTAAAATAAAATAAAGTATTTTTTTTTGGGTTTTTTGTGTTACCATTTTCCAAGAAAAAGCAGTAAAAATAAAAATAAAAGGTCGCGAAAGAAGCGACAATTTTTCATTGATAGTGGTAACTTGAAGACAAAAGTAGAGCCCTACATGATTTCACTTTCGTAACGGGCGAAACGAAAGGATTTTTGAAAAGATAAGACAACTAAAACACATTCCTTGGACCCATGAGTAACTGAGGGAATGTCAACAACGATCCAATTGCAGTAACTTTTGCCATGTGTTACAAAATTCACTGCCACCTTCTTCACCAGGGTGAGCTTCTGAGCAATCTTGCACCAAATTAACAGATGGGGTCCCATGGCCAGGTGGTAGATTAGCTCGCACATCGGGATTCACATCTTTGAAGGACAGGACATTAGCCTGGATCAACCTTTGGACTTCAGCTTTCAAGGCGTAACAACGCTCAATGTCGTGGCCGGGTGCCCCTTGATGGAAAGCACAAGAGAGATCAGGTCTATACCCACGTGGCAAACTTTCAGGTATCGGAGGAGGCGCCTTAGTTTGGACAAGATTTTTCTCAAGCAAAGTGGGAAGCAATTCTGCATACGCCATGGGGATTGGATCAAAATGGGATACCCGCTGAACCCGATTCTGTTGTCGAGGCTGTTGTTGATATTGTTGCTGAGGCCTTCGTTGGGGCTGGAGCTGATTTCTGGATAGCCGGAGTTGGGGTTCCAAAAGAGGTGGGATGAAAACCTTCGTCTGATAGGAATGACATCCCCATGGGTAAGCTCTAGACGCACCGGGCGGTGGAGCAAGTATGGTAGGAGTTGGTAAGATGGGCTGCTCAAGAGTAGTGACAGCAGGTTGAGGAACTGACATCTGGGCTTGGGGAGCCAACAGAGCATTCATCATGGAGGTCAACTTCTCCATCCTATCCCGGAGATTGGCCACCTCTTCCCGGAGGCTCTGGTTTTCTTGTTCCAACAGATCCATTCTTTTCCGATCAGTCATAGTGTTGTAAATGTAATTCAATTCGTCGGGCCACTTTCTTTGGACGGCGGCTGATTGACCTCTGAAGTAGTGAACACAATGTGAGACTCGATTTAGAAACTATGAATGCGATATGATGCATGATTATGCGTATGCAAAAAAGATAGATATTTTATCGAAGGACTATGTTGAAGTAACTGTAAACATCATGATTTGGACATTTTGGTTAAGCATTAAGATATTACAAACTAGCTCTTTTTGACAGATTACAAGACTTTGGAAGCTAGAATCTAAACATAAGGTCCTGAGAAGCTCAAACTCAAACTCCCGGAGTAGATGGATCCTCGGAATCTGAATGTGCACTGGAGAGTGAATCCATAAACTTCCTCTTCCTTCTAGCATCTTGGCGGAGCAAATCGTCCTTTCGACGAAGCAAGTCGTCCTTCTCGATTATCCGTTGGTTCTGAATGAAAAGCTCGTGATTCTTCTGCGCTAACTTCCCTTGCAAGGTTTCATGCTCACGTTCAAGTTCCTGGTACCTTCTCTTCCAAGTTTCTTTTTCAAGCCTTTCCTTGGTCAGTTGCTCCTGAAATTCTTCCTTGGTGTCAAAGGGTAGGGGTAATGATGGTGGGGGAATGGTGGAGGACAGATATCTAGGTAGACGGTAGGGTAGGCCAAAGCTCATGGTCCTATCAATAACCCACTGAGTGTAAGATTCATGCACATAATCTGATTTCTTCCCCAACTGACTTCTGCTGAGTCTGCGGATAGCGCTCCAAGCTTGTGCGAATCTCTCTCTTTTGTTTGAGGGGTCTCCATGGTTAAGATAGAACTCGTTAGTCAAGGTAAGGTTGTTTGGTTTCGACTTCATTGGGTACCCGAATTGTCGTCGCGCGAGAGATGGGTTGTAGCTAATTCCGACACGCCTACCCAAAAGAGGTACGTTGGGGTATTCACCACAACTCACAATAACCTCTCCAATGTCACTAGCTGCCTGGTACCAAACAATGTCTGACGGGTCGAGGGTCATGATTCGGTGAGGCCAAGAGAGTTTGTCAACATTGGTCTTGAAGGCACGGGATTGAGGTAAGTGGAAGGTAAACCAATGGTAGAGTAGAGGTGCACAGCAAGAGATGGTTCCACGGCCAGCCTGGGTACGGTCATGGATGGAGTGGTAGGTATCGGCGAGTAGTGTGGGTACGGGATTTTTGGTGAGGAAGATTTTGATGGCATTGATATCGATGAAGTTGTCAATATTTGGGAAGAGTACAAGGCCATATATAAGGAGGGCTAGGATGGAATGGAAGGCATATGTGCTAGCTGCTTCAGCAAATATGGAGGCTTGTTGGTAGAGGAAGTGGGTGGGTAGACCTTGGAGGCCTCCTTTAAAGGTGAGGTTTGCTTGGATAAGGGGAGTTTCGAGGTGAAGGGCAGCTGCAATATCTGAGGGTCTAGGTACGGGTTCAAGACCGTGGAATGGTATCTTGTCAGGTACGGGTAACCCAACTAGGTATGAATACTCCTCAAGTGTAGGGACGAGCTGGTAGTCAGGAAACGTGAAGCAATGATAAAGAGGGTCGTAGAATTGGACCAAGGTTTCCAGACATCCTTCCTCAACATCTACTCTAAGAATTCTGAGCAACTTCCCATTATGAGCTTGAAAATCAACTGGATCACTTACTAAAGATGCTAGCTCCCTTAATCTCGACAAGTCTGTTTTTTTGAAAAGGTACTTCTTAGTTCTTCTTTTTGGAATGTCCATATCTACGATGTTTACGAAAAACTTTGTTTTAGTCCTTCGATAAATTAGATGGAAAAAAAAAATTTATGCATGGATGCATGATTATGTTAAAGAAACGGAGAAAACATGGTGAGGTTAAGTCCAAAATGTTGAAGTCAAAGGGTAAACACGCCATTTGGTAAGGACTATGGTTTCATATGTACCTGTATCACGGGTTCTACCAAGTTCCCAAAGTCATTGACCACTTCCGAATATTGTCGGATTACGGGACTGACTCCCGGTCCAACAACATTTGAAAGAAAGTCTCGTTTGAGTGTAGTATCGCGTATCAACCAATTCAAGACTACTCTTGATTAGCCACCGCACTACGTCCTAAAAGGCCAGGATGGGTTAAAGGTAACTAAAGGTCCTCAACTTCATAGGTCACTTGAAAATATCAATGCCGAACACGACTACTCATGCCAACATAGTGATACTTCCAAGATTCCTCCATTGAGTGGGGTTATCACATGTGCCACATCCGAAACTCACTCTCGGAAAGACACTTTGATTATACCACCATCCTATCTTATGTTTCCCTCAAGTCCGGGTGTAGGACTTATCTCACCACTCACGTAAAAGAAAAAAACACATAGGCACATATTTACGCTTTATTATTTTTTTAAGCAAGTTATATCACAAGATAATTAAATAAATTCAAGTTAGGCTCAACCCTCTTAGTGTCCCCAGTGAAGTCGCCATTTCTGTCGTGGTGATTTTCGGAGATCAAACTATTGATTAGCGTTGACTCACTAATTTTATTTCACGACTGAACTTTTAATTTTTTAAAAGAAAAGTGGAAAAAAGTTCTAAATTACCACATTTTTAAAAGATTAGGGTTCGGGGGTTAGTTACGTTTAGGGAAGGTGTTAGCACCCTAAACGTTCGTAGTACTCTACGAGAACCTCTTGATTTTATTTATTTATTTTGGCTATAACTTGCTTATTATTTTTTGTTTAGAAAGAAAAGAAAGAATGAATGAATTAGAATAATGCGAAAGGAAAATAAAATGTTTTTTTTTTTTTGTATTTTTTATGATTTGGAAGGACAAGATCCTCTGCCTACGTACCCGTGAGGGATCAAAACCTCGTAGTTCGGGGTAAAAATAACGTTTGATTTGTTTGGTGTTTTTTATTAGTTTTAAAAAAAGTTTTAAAAAGAAAAGCCAAGTGGCAAAATGGAATTGGTTTGTTTCTTTTATTTTTGAAAGTGATTAAAGTGTAATTAAAGTTTATTAATGGTTATTTAAAGAAAATAAAAGAAAAAAAAAACGGACACTTGATTGAAAATCAAGGTTTATTAAGAAAAGATTTTTTTGTGAGTTTTTCATTATTATTTGCATGTTTTTTTGTTTTTAATTAACTAAGACTAAAAGCAATAAAGGCTAAACGCGAGGAAATTCCGTGGTGACGTTGGATCACCACGAAACCCTTTTAAACTAACCTAATATTTTTGTATTTTTCGGAATAGCGAAATAAGTAAAAATAAATAAAAGACGTAAAGCAGAAAAAATAAAGTGTGGTGTCAGTGCATATTCTCATTTATTTTTGTTACATTGATCCTAAGTACATTCTAATAAAATGAAAATAAAAATGACAAAATGATAAACGAGGGAAAGAAACAAAATTAAATATGCTAGAACAAAAATAAAATGAAAATGCATGCGATAGAAGGGAAAAAATAAAAAAAATACAAATTAAAATGCATGATGTGTTAAATATAAAGGTAGTAAAATAAAATGCATGAGGATAAAAGGACCAAAATAAAATGCATGAAAAACAATAAAAAGAAAGAAACATAAAAGAAAATAAAATAGAGAAGAAATGGGGTGCAGCAGGAAAATGGGGGGTGCCACTAGCAGAAAGTAAAAAGAACAGAAAAAAGGAGGCTGGGGCGCTGAGCCCAGTGGGCTGAAAGGGAAAAAAGTCAGACCGGTTCGGTTCGAGTGAACCGAACCGGTTCAGTGCTTATAAAAGGATGGGGGCGGTTTTTTTTTAGTCATTTTTCTCAAAATTTCTCTTTCTTCCCCTTTCTTCTCTCTGCCTTCTCTCTCACCCATGGCCAGAAATTCGTTTTCCGGCGCGGTGGCCGCCGGCGGCGTCACCGCGCCGGAGTTGAAAACTCACCCCTTTTTTTTTTTAAAAAAAATATTTTCTGAATCCTTTCCCCTCCCTCTCTTCAAAAATGAACTCAGATTTTTCAACAAAAAATTCTATAAGCCTAGATCAAAACTGAAAGAAATTCGAAAAAGAAAAAAAGTCTACCTCCTTTGCTTTGTGTTCGGCCTTGGCTTGGTGTGGGATCACTGGTTGCGGTCGTGTGGGTTAGGAGGGAGGCCGCGGTTTGTGTGCAGGTGGTTCGTGTGTGAGGTTTGCGAAGGTGGTGGTTTGTGAGAGGCCGTGGGTTGTTTACTTGGTCGCGTATGGTGTTTGGGTGTGGTAGTTTGGCCGCGGGTTCTGTTAGTGGCTGGATGTTTGTGGGTTAGGCAGTGGTGGTTAGGACGTGAGTACTGTTTGTGGTGGTGAGGATGTTGGGTTGTATTGTGTTTGTGTTGAGGCCGTACGGTTGTGGGGAAGAGGCCGTACGGTTGTGAGTTTTTGTTGGTGAAAGATGATGACTGTGTTGTTTTGCGTGCGTACGAGTGTTATTGTGTTTGGGTCACTGATTTTTCTGTGTGTTTTCTCTGATGATTTTCTGGCTTTGTTTCCCTGATTTTATAGTGCAGTGATGATAAATGCTGATTAAAGCCATTGATGGACAATTATCACAATTAAACAGCAAAACAATCAAAATGGCAACCATTAAAATTGTTCTTAAAACACATTAAAACCAAAAAGTCAGACTTCTAAAAAAAAAATAAAACAAAAAACGAAAAATAAAAATAAAAATGAAAATAAAAGGATAATAAAAAAGGGAAAAAGAAAAGAAGAAAAGAAAATGGAACTAAAAATAAAAAAAGGAAATAATAATTAAAAATGACAAGCAATAATAATAAAAAAAAAGGTCGCCTTCGGAACCAAAAAATGAGGTATTTTAAAATACCTCCCTGCCGAAATTCTGTCTGAAACGACGAAAAAATTTCGAACCCAGAGACGAGTAAAAAAAGAATCTTAGGTCAAAAATTGGGGTATGACAATTGTGATGAGATTGAATTGGTTTAACTTGAGCTGATGATTATATACGAACAAGATTTGGTGTGAGTTCTTGATATGTATATGACTGTGGGGTAACCCGGATTAGGATTGTATGCGATTATGTTATGATTATATGCTAATGTAAACAAGCTTTTGTGTTGTATATGGATGTATTGATATTGATGTTATTGTTGCATGAACTTACATGTGTTTATTAATATATTATGTTGAACGTATATCTTACCCCCCAGTGACTTTTGTCGCCTCACCCTTGTGGTGTAGATGTCGTGCAAGTTGAGGAGTAGCATCTTGCTCGTGAGTTGATGAGGACGACTTGAGGCCTACTCATATTTATCTGTTTTTCTCGAGGAGTGTTGATTTAGGTGCTCTGATCTAGGATGTCGGGATTTTCTTTGTTGGATTTTATGCTATGTGATCTTATGATCAAACTATTGTTGATGAATTATGTTGAGTTGTATGTTATGAAACGAGACATGACATTTGTATGATGTTGAGTATGATTTTATTCCGCTACAATATGAATATCTTTGGTGAAATTTTTATATTGAATTAATTTATGAGTTTAGGTTGAGGTAGTAAGGCTCTAATGCATGATAAAGGTGTGATTTATCTTTTAATTATGTTCTCGAGGATTGGAGCTTTACACATCCAGCCAATGATCACTCCAAAAAATTGTAGAAGTTCCATCACTCACCTTACGACTAATGTTATCGAACCATCATCCACCATCTACCAACCCAACTCCCTCTCTAATGTTATTCATTGTTTGCCACCAAATAGATTCACCACCTCCCCATACACGCAAATGACCCCCTTCCTCCCCATACTTAGCACACAACACCTCATACCATAAACTCCTTATTTCCTCTATCATCCTCCAATACCATTAATCTAGTAATTAAATTAAACTCATGCATCCATCTAACCCCCAGGCCACTGTTTTCTTTTTTCAAACAAATACTATCTCATTTAATCCACGATATCTTCCTAAAATAAATGATACTTGAGGGAGCCATGAAGAAGGAAAGAAAGTAGATCGAAATGGAGGACAAAACAAACTTCAAAAGAATCAGATGACCTCCTACAGATAAATTATGACCCTTCCACCCCGACAACCTTCTTTTAATCCTATCAATTAGGGGATACCAAAAATTGAGCTTCCTTGAATCACCACCAATAGGCAAACCCAAATACATGTAAGGCAAACGACCATGCTTGGAATTCATAACTGAGACAACCTCATGCAACCAAGAACCAGAGACATTAACCCCAAACAACATACTTTTAAGAAAGTTCACTTTTAATCCAGACAAAAATTCAAATAGAATTAGTACCGCCTCTCGAACATTCACCCAGTTTTTGACCCCAACTAACAAAGTATCATCGGCAAATTGTAAGTGAGAAACATTAACATTGTTATGCGGCCCCACCCCATAGACCGTAAACAAGCCTTTCTCCACCTCCGCATTCATCATGACATTTAACCCTTCTGCCGCTATCAAGAAAAGAAAAGGAGATAGAGGGTCTCTTTGACGAAGACCTCTTTCTAACTTGAATTCATTTGTTGAGCTACCATTAACAAGAACCGGAGCAATTTATGTAGTAATACATTCTAAAATCCACCTCCGCCACATTACCGAAAAATTCATCTTTCCCATGACATCATCTAAGTACCTCTAATACACTGAATCATAAGCTTTTTCAAAATCTACCTTAAATAATAACAACTCTTTTTTCATTCTACCCGCATCATCCACCATCTCATTTGCAACAAGGATGCCATCAAGAATCTGCCTACCTTTCACAAAAGTTGATTGAGCCTCAGAAACAACAGTCACAATCACTTGTCTCAACCTATTAGCAAGCACCTTAGACAAAATTTTATAACAACAATTAACCAGAGAAATAGGACAAAAATCTTCCAGCCGCTGCGGACTTTCAACCTTAGGAATTAGAGCAATAAAAGTACAATCAATCCCTTAGTCAATTTACCGTTACGGTGAAAATCAGCAAAGAAGCTCAAAATCTCGCCTTTTAACAAATCCCAAAAATCTTTGATAAAACCCAAATTAATTCCATCCGGTCCTGGACTTTTATAACTATCACACTCCCAAGTTTCAGACTTAATTTCCTCTTCAGAAAAAATGGTAGACAATCCTACTCATACTTCCCTTGCGATCGATGTAAAAGAAAGATCTTCCACACTGGGCGTTGATCCACAAATGAATGAAAGTGTTTTTGAAAATGATCATACACATCACTTTTCACGCCATCAACGCCCTCAACCTAAACCCCATTAACCATGATTGAAATAATGGTGTTGCACCTTCTCCTAGAAGACATAGTTCCATGAATTTTTTTTTGAGTTTGCATCTCCATCCCTTAGCCAATTTACTCTAGATTTTTGCCACTAGATACTAGACTGTAATTTGGATAAGGACATAATTTTCGCTGATAAAGAATGAACCCCCCCCCCCCCCCCCCAACTCTTCCTCCTCCAACTCTTGCTCTTCCCCCTTCACATCCAAACATGAAATGTGATTTTTGACATCTTTAATTTTGGCTTCTAAATTATGAATGTGAGTTTGATGCCACAATTTCAAACTACCCTTAATCAGCTTAAGTTTTTCTTTCAACACATAACCTCCCTAACCTGAAAAGTTAGCCATTGTTCCTCCACAAATTCCTTATAACTTGGTAAATCCACCCAACACTTTAACTTACGAATCGGTATGGGACCCCAATTCTCTTCATTAACAGTCAACAAAATCGAACAATGATTAGCAGTAGACCTTGGAAGAGCCACTTGAACGCAATTCGGCCAAAAGGAAATCCATTCATCTGATAACAAGAAACGATATAATCTTCACCGTGTTGATAGGATATAATAGTACCAAAATATTTTAAGGGTCATGCTAACAAGTGCCTTAAGGGCACTTATTAAGAAGACGAAAAAGGAAATAATTGATGAATTTGATGAAACAAAAGTCAATTTTCAAAGTTTCAATGTACTAAATGCACAATTTTCAAGACAATGTTTTATCATTAAACTCCTTAACAAGTCTCATTAGGGCAAGGACACTTGTTAGCATTTTCCGTATTTTAATTATAGTATTTACAAAGATTTGCGGTATTTCTCATCATTTAGTTGTTCTATAGTTTTAAGTTAGGGATTGTAGTATTTGATATTCATAAACTAAAGACAAGCTAAATGTAGTGAAACTTTACAAACTAAAAAGATATGTTGGAATTAGATTTCATTAGCTACACCTGTCAAGTATCCTCTTGATCGATTATATATTGTCAGGGTTAGTTGATCTGTATGATAGATTTACGTAACTATAAATTTAGCTTAAATCTAACTACTAACATCCACAAATGAAATTATTTTAGATACATTAGATAAAGAGTTTTTGTCAAGCACTCTCTAAATGAAATAATTGATTATAAATGTCATTTTCATTTTTAACAAAAGTTCTATATATACATTTGGTCAAAAAAGGGCAAATTCTTGTTTATCCATTAATAAAAGGTGGATAATATTACTCATTTGGTCATATGTTTCAATATTAGGGTACCAGTTTAATATATTGTCCAAGTATGATGATTTCACTCTTCAAAATTGCGTTATCAAATTTTATGTTACTAACCATTTTTGTTGCTTTGAAATTTCAGAATATTGAAAGTAATATGCTCTTTGAAGATAAAAAAGTTGTTTTCATTACCGACAACATAACTGATCTCCAGCTTGGCATTCACTATAGAAGCAAACATGATGATCTTGGATTGCAAAAAGTAAAATTTGGAAAAACTTACTTCTTTTATATTAACCCTAGCCTCTCTTTAGAAGAAACTTACTTTTGTGAATTTTTATGGACTAATGAACGTCACGACTTTGACATTTATGTTGAAGTACGCGATGACAAAAATTGCAAAACCGAATGTTATTGGATAATAAATAAAGCAGGGCCATGTAGGATAAAAAATGCGACATTGATTGAGGAATGTTATCCTTGGACTCCTAGAGCTATCATAGAAGAGAGAAAGCTTGGTGAAGTGAAAAATACTCTTACTGTGTAACTTGGTCAACATATTCTTCATTGAAATTTATGTAGATCTTGAAGAATAAAAATAATGGAATATGGAATACTATGTGCCATTGACCATTACAAATTGTGAATTTCATTTTCCTTTCTTTCTCAAAATTCTCTTCTCATTTCTTTTGATGTAAAAAATTCCTCATGCACTCTGATTTTCTTATACAAAATCTAACCTTTTTTTTTTTCCTAACAGGGAGGCCGTTAGGCCAAAATCTAACTATTTTAAAGGTCAATATTTTATCATTTATTTCATAGTAACATCTGTGAGTTTATTGATACAAAAATAACATCATTGACTCACCTAATTCCTCTTGCTTTGACTTTTGTTTTGCTTTGGACCCCAGTCAGATTCTACCTTCATTGCTCTAATTAATTTTGGATCTTTTCTATGTGATTTTACATGTCTCAACTAAATGGCTCTGTGTATGAATAAAGATCAAAATTGTAAAATAAAATAAAATAATATATATAGACAAATGTTATTTGTAAATTAATTTATAATAGAGGTTGAACTCTGGACCTCGTGCACAAAACTCCTTCGTTGTCTCAACCCAAACCGCTCGACTAATCTTTTTCGGACAAAATTAACCCACTTTATTAGTTCTCCTGAGCTTAACTCAGTTGCTAGGCCAGACGAAGAATACATATCTAAATATAAGGATTCGTTAGCCGAAATCTAGTCAAAATTAATCCACTTTATTAGTTCTCATGAGCTTAGCTCAGTTGGTAGGCCACACAATAGATACATGTCAAAATCACTAAATATACTAATTCGTCGTGTGGTTTAATTTAGCCGAAATTGTTAAGTCGGACGCCGTGACCGGAGTTCGAACCCCGACTCCTTCACTTGTGCTTGTGTGAGTTTCCAATGACGTCTATTTACCAATAAAAGAATAAGTGTGCTATAAATGTCTTTACTCAATCTAACTTGTTTATATTAACATAAGCTTCTGTGTCACCGTTTGAATTAACATTTGGTTTATATAAGATTAAATGAGACAGGTATTTAACATTTACTATAAAAATAAAACAACTCTAATAAATTTACATAAGCTTAAACACTCACACAAAAGAACACTTAACAAATTTCATTCCTGAACTTTCACTTTCTTTAATTTTTTCCTATTTCATCCCTCAATAAAAAAAATGAAAATAATTAATAGTCTCTAAAGTTTTCCATCTTTTTAGTCCCTAATGTTTTATCAAATGTGTCCCTTTAGTCAATATATAAAAAAGGACTAACGGGGACGAGTGTGAGAAAACGTTAGAGACTACTTATTATTTTCGTTTACTTAAAAAACGATCAACTTATTATTTTTGTTTACTTGAAAAGCAATCTCTCATGACTTCAGAACAGTTGCAGGTCAATTTAAACATTCCTTTGGCTTCCAGCTTCTTGATTGACAATGCATGTTCCAGTCCCATCACAAACTGAACACTCTTCTGCATCACCAGTTCCATGCTTTAAGCAACCATTAATCCTATCATTCACAATATCCTGCAACACAACAAGATTGCTTCAAGTTCAAAATGAAAGAAACAATGTAAAGTATATCGGTTATTCCGTGCTTTAGAGCATACTTGGTTGACGTGTTAAAAAGGGACACAACAGCGTAGGAAGTCATACTTATGCTTGATATATTTGAAATCACGGTGAGTGTAGCTTTTGCAAAATGACAATGGCTCACCCTGATTTCGACAAATCCACCATGTTATCAAACAAGCTCTAATTCGTCTCTGAATAGGTGAGTTAATGTAAAAATGAAATAAATTATTAAAAGACTTCATACCACAAGTAGCTCATGGAGTCCAAGGGGTGCAGTATTAACGTATCACACACCGGGGTGTTGCTTTGCTGCCTCTGCACTCAAGGCAGGAATATCCTGCACATGATCTTGCCGAATTAGGATTAAGTTTGAGCATTTGAGATATTTTCAACGAGATTGATTTTGATACACCGTAACAAATCACAACCAATCATACGTGTGACTTTAGAAGTAGTTATGATTTAAGTCAGACATTTTTAATGATCTAACGATTATGATTGACTGACAATGTAAAAAATCTACACCGGCAGTTATATGGAAATCTACCTCATTAAAATGCTTCCCAGTAGCGAGGAAAAAGGGACTGATAATAACGCGGTGTGCACCTTGTTGAACACAAGATTGAAAAGCATCTCCAATTGATGGTTTAGCTAGTTCCTGAAAGTTTATAAATATTATTAAGCATCATGAATCTGCTTGATGGCTCTGCAACTATGTCATGAAATGCAAAAGCAACTATAAGGCTGGATTCATCAAGAAAATTTTGTTAATGCTATTGTTATTTCTACAAGCCAAATCTAGCATCAAGATCAGAAAATGAAAGCAAGGGTAAGAAACTTAACTATATATTTTCTCATGAAGGCAAAGATGTTTAGTTGTTCACACCAAACAACCCAATGATAACACTGATAATCATAAGATAATGACATACTAGGGTTCTGTTTCGATAAACAACTTAATTAAGCATTTATATCATAAACGATTATCATATAAGTGCTCGTATCTAAACTATGTCCATAAAAGTTAACATAAAGTCTAATTGTTTAAATTTAAGCTATCCTAGAAAGCTTATCAAAATAAGCCGAAAACTTGTGGACATGTCAGAAGATATTTCTATCAGCTCTATCGAACAATCTCAAAAGTGTTTTGGATAAGCTCAAATAAGCCAACTTCATAAAAGCTATATAGATAAGATTTTAAATCACGATAACGGTTGTACTACAATCCTTGATATTGTGGAAAAGCAAAGTCAAATACGGTTCATCCGACCTCAATTATGGTCGAATTGCAAAAGACATAAAGACGTTGGTTGATGTCGCAGATGCGGTTGATGCAGACTCAATTACCGCCGTGTTGTCGAGACATAAAAACCTTGACGTTACAGTCCAAATCGCACATGCAGACGTTTTATGAATTATAGGTATTACTAAAACTCAAACATCTTTCTATCATCATTCAAATTTCATATTCTCTCTTGATTTTGTCATTCTATTCTTAACACTCTGTAGCACCGATACTTCTAATCGAAAGCGTAACTAGTGTTTGGACACTGACACGACACTAACAAATACGATTACATTCAATCATTCATTTTCTTAAATTATTATTGGTGTTAGTGTCATGTCCAGTGTTCGTATCTCAGTGCTTCATATGCCTAACATTGGAAAAACTCAGGGATTGAAGAAAAATTACCATATGAGCAGGCTCCACAATCTTGTATCCAGTTTTGTTTCTAAACATCTCCACAAATTTATCTGAAATTCAAAACAAGACAACATTTTAAACATCAAAATTAAAACATTCTCAATTTCATATAGCTAATCTCATCAAATTTTTCTTACTAAGCCTAAGATTGGCTTCTTTCCGATTTGAACCATGATCCACAATTATCACTGCATCACCAGGACCAACCCCAGAAGAGTTTTGAGTGCTTAACAGAGACTTTGAAGAAAAACTGAGAGAATTTGATCTTTGGTTTGTTCCAATTTCACATGCAGAAAAACTAATACATAAAAATAACAGCAAAACTAACAGAAAATTAACATATTTTGTGTGACACAACAAATTCTTCATCTTTTCCTCAATTCTTTTTTCTTAACAATTGACAAAATTTTGCGAAGATGTAATTCTAAATTGTAAAATCTCAAAGAAAATTGCTACTTAAATGCCAACTATTTTTTGGTGCAGTTGGACATGGACCACAAATATCAGCTACATGCAGAGTATATTTTGTTTTTACATAAGAGAGTAATTAAACTATATCTCAATATTTCAATATTTCCTTGTCATCCTCCTTCTCAACAAGAATCAAATCTGCTTATAGAAAGAAAGAAAAAAAATACAAGAATCAAATCTCTCATTTTTTTTTGGTTCAGAAATAAATCTATTCATTTATTAATGCAAATGTTAGTACGTTAATTGCTATGTTAGTTTTTTCTTTGTCAAGACATCATGAATCTTGCTTGGACCTCCAACTTCTTAATCCTTAGTTCAAATCAGTTGAGCTACTCAACCCCATGTTTAAAATGAGTAGTACAATCAAAGTAAAAATGAATTACAGTCTCTAATGAAAACAATAGAAGCATATGAACCAAATTGGTAGCAGCTTTGAGGTGGATAACTCCTAGAAGTCTTCGACCAACTTTGGACCCCTCTAACTTCTTCCGGCGTCTCCACAACATTCACTCAAAAAGAAGCAAGAAACTCTACTCTTGAGAGTAACCAATCAAATGCCGAATGAGGCAACACAAGTTTAACCATCAAACAAAAACCACAACGCAAGATTTAACTACTTAGTAAGCAGCGATCCAACGCTTAACCATCCAGCAAAAGCCACAACTCAATGCTTTTGAGTCATAATTTAATGTTATTATTATTAAAAATATATATATTTTCATACCAAATCAAAGTTCAAACCCAGATGTGCCATTAATGTCTTTAACCTACGCTGACTTGTTTTACTTAACAGAAGCTTCTATGTTGCAGTTTGAATTAACATTTACTAGTAGGTTATAGAAGACTATTATATAAGTATTTTTACCTTAAAAGAGCTCTAATAGATTATATGTGTTTAACACTTACACAGAAGAACATTTTGAGCACTCACTAATTAACAATCAGTTTCATGTTGTCATAGGCTCATAGCCAAATCAGATTATTTATTTCATCTTGAATCGTCTGTAAAGGCCCTGACAACATTGGATACATTAATCTTCTTGCAAAAACTCCAAAACCCAGAGAAATTAGTAAACCACTAATTTTGTTCATGAACTTACACTCTCTCCAACTTTCTCTCCAACGTTACCGTCTCGTTAGTCAAATATACAACCAAGGACTAACGGGACCGATGTGACAAAACGTTAGAAACTACTTATTATTTCCGTTTGCATGGAAACGAAGTAGGAAATAGGGTGCAAGTTAAGGGATGAAATTGGGAGTTCACTCCAAGTCCGAGAAGTTTATCTACAAGAATCAATCTTCTTTGAAGCCAAGGCTTCCAAATAGTTGCAGCTCAATAAATATACACCTTCCTTTGCTTTTCAGCTTCATCTCATCCTCATTAACCTCCAAGGAAGGGCATCCAAAACTATGCAGTTTCATAAATTATTGACGAAGTATGCATTTTCCAGTCCCAGCACAAACTGAACACTCATCTGCAACTCCAGCTACATGCTTTAAGCAATAATTGATCCTATCATTCACAACATCCTGCAACACAACAAGGTTGTTTCAAGTTCAAATAGGCAGATATGATACAAAATAGATCGGTTATTCAGTATTCTAGAGTGTGTTTGATCGACGTGTTAAAAAGGGACAGAACTGCGTACAAGGTCATATTTTATGTTTGATATATTTGAAACAAAATGAAACTGAACAGAATTTTGATTTTACTAAAAGGGGTGGAAGAAAAAACTGATTCATTTCATTACGTTTTGCCTTTGCATCAAACACTACCATAGATTTGTATCCTTTTCACTTTCACATACAGTTCATTTTGAATCCCATTCATTGTCAAATTTGAGATGCAAAAGTGAACATTGACATATTCCACACTAGCCAGTGCCAACTGTTAAGAGTTTCACATTGGATGAAATATGCCATCTCTCACCTTACATACCGATTTTGTAGGGGTAAATTAAGCCCCAGCCCAAATTCTAAGATTATCCCCAAAAAGGAGAATGGACAGTAGAGTGCAAGCAGCATGTGAAATGCTTCCAATGAAGAAACTATGTGACCCTTTGCTAGATTATCCCCATTCCGTTAGTAAATTCAGTCATGTCCTTGACACAATCAAACTCTACGACAAGGCTCATACTTGTGGCCTATCCCTTGAGAAATATTACCAATCTTGATTCCTAAAGAGAACTTGGCATAGCTTAAATTTATTCCAAAGGAGTAACCTAATACCAGAGGGATTAATATTCATGTCTCATCGCGATAAAATCAAGACTAATAAATACACTCTAATTGGTTAAAAAAAAGTACTAATTTGAAATAAAAACTTTTTGACACGCAACTTTTTAGGAATAATAATGGACAATGAAATGACAAAAACACACTCAAACTTGAAATTTGAAAACAGAACAACTTTCAGCAAGTGCTTCAACTAATTCAACTCATGTTAGGCGGGTTAATATGGTAATGAAATAAATTAGAGAAAATCCATACCACAAGTAGCTCATGGAGTCCAAGGGGTGCAGTAACAATGTATGACACACCAGGGTGTTGCTTTGCTGCTTCTGCACTCAAGGAAGGTATATCCTGCACATGATGTGACCTTGTTAGGATTAAGTTTGAGCTTTTGAGATATTTTCAATGAGTTATTTTGATACATTTTTCGGTATAAAACGTTTTACATTGTCAATAAATCACAATCAACCATATGTTTGACTTCGTGGATATTTTGAACAAAGTTATATGCAATGCAAATCTACCTGACTCCAATGTCTTCCGGGACCAAGGAAAAAGGGACTGATAATAATACGGTGTGCACCTTGCTGAACGCAGGATTGAAATGCATCTCCAATTGATGGTTCTGCTAGTTCCTGAAAAATTATAAATACTATGAAGTATATAGAATGTGCTCTGTTACTGTTACTGTTATTTCTAAAAGCCAAATCTAGCTTGAAGATCAAAAAATGAAAGAAAGTGCAAGAAGCTTAACTCTATTTCTACATGAAGGCAAATATGTTTAATTGTTCAAACCAAAGGACCAAACGATAATGCCAATAATCATAAGATGATGCCAAACTAGGTCACTTGCTAGCAAAATTAATCGTAAAAAGTTCTATCTACCTAATTTCCTAAAGGCTATATAGATACGGTTTTAAATCACGACAACGGTTGTGTTGCGATCGTTGATATCGTGGAAAATTGCAGTCAGTGGTAGTTGATGCAGCCTCGACTGTGGTCATGATGCAGAAGACATAAAAAGCAAAATTGATGTCATGGACGGAATCCAATTCGCGAATGCGCTTGATGCAAACTAAACCGCGGTCGCATTGTGGAGACATAAAAACATTGATGTTACAGTCCAAATTGCAGTCATAGACATTTTATAGATAGTACTAAAAACTCAAGCATATATCAATCATCATTCAAATTTAATATTTTATCTTCATTCTGTCTCTCTAAAAGTGACAAATTGAAGAAAATTACCATATATTGACATTGTTAGGATAAACAGCTTAATTAAGCACTTATAGCATAACCGCTTATCATATAAGTGCTTAACTGCTTACGTATTAGATATTTCTATAGCTAAAGAAAAAAAAAGTCAAACTGTTTTTACATAAACTATATGCAGTTCTTGTAAGCTATTCAAAAAAGCTTATGGAAATAAGTGAAAATAGTCTACGGAAATGTCATAAGTTGTTTCCATAAACTCTCTCAAACGTTCTCACGAGTGTTTATGTTAGTTGATAATCTCAAATAAGTCGATTCAAACAGGTATATCTAACGCAAAGAAAAATCGAACAGAATGAAGAAAATTACCATATGAGCAGGCTCCACAATCTTGTATCCAGTTTTATGTCTAAACATCTCCACAAATTCATCTGACATTCAAAAACAAGACAACATTTTCAACATCAAAACTAAAACATTCCCAATTTGCATATAACTAATTTCAACAAACTATTCTTACTAAGCATGAGATTCGACTCTTTACGACGTGACCCGTGATCCACAATTATCACTGCATCATCAGGACCAACCCCTGAAGAATTTTGAGTGCTTTTACATAAAAATCTTGACTTTGCAGAAAAACTGAGAGAATTTGATGATTTCAATGGTGCCCATCTTTGATTTGTTCCATTTTCACTTGCAGAAAAACTATTATTGACAAATAACAGCAAAATCAGAAAAGAAAATAAAAACAACAATGAAAATATTAAAATTATAGAAAAGAAATTGAAATGAAGTATAGAATCAGAAAGAAAATGGATAACCAAAAATTGAACCTTGTGAAGAGTTTGGAAGGAAGTGAGAGAGAGTTCACAAGCATAGTTGATCACAGAAAGTCAAAGTCACTTCTTGTTGTGCTGCTTGCAACAGATACAAAATCTTTGATCAATGCAAATATATGAGTTATTCCATGATTGACTTATTTGAGTTTATGACATTGTTGATAAAATTAGTGGTTGAAGTAGCTTATAAATATGAAATGACATATAAAAAGGTATATTTAATTAATATTTTATTTTTTTCAATTAAAATTGCAAGAGTAAAATTGAGGTAAAAAGTGATAAGCAATAAGCTACTCGAATTAGCTTATCAAAAAATGATATAAGTTTATAAAAATAACCTATAAACTTGTGAAAAAATGACGGTTATCAAACGGGTCTTTTTTAATCATACGAGCTTACGTTATAAACTCAAATATGTATCTTACCAAACAGATCCTAAGTTCTCCACGATAGCTTATAAAAGCATGTTATAACTCATACGAAACTTTATTTATCTTTTTCCACTAAAAGCTGCAAATAAGGTGTTTATCTAAGGCTAAAATATGTTTTTAGTCCCTGTAAATATGGCTTGTTTTGCTTTTGGTCCTTGGTAAAAAAAAATTTTAAAAACACCCTTGCAAAATTTTCTGTCTTTTAAAAAAGTCCCTGACCCCACTTCAGTGATGATTTGGCATGGTTTTCGCCACGTGGCAGTTGCTGACTGTGCAACTTTTGCCACGTGGCAATGACATGGCATGCCACATAATTAAAAATTTAAAAATAAAAAACAATTTAAAAATTCTTTTCGAAATTAAAAATTAAAAATAAAAAATCAGAAAAAATATTTAAAAATTTTAAAAACTGAAAATAAATTTCCAAAAACTTTCAGATTATTTAATTTTCAAAAATTAAAATTATATAATTTGATAATTTTGGAAAAAATCCTAAAAAGTAAAAAAAATAATTAAAAATCTGAAAATAATTTTCAAAATCATAAAATAAATTTCCAAAAAAAATTTGATTATATAATATCTGGAATTATATAATCTAAAATTTCGGAGAAAAAAAAATTGAAAAAAAAAAATCTGAATAAATTATCTAAAATTAAAATTAAAAATTTTGAAAAAAAATTTGAAAATTATATATTCAAAAATTTCCGAAAATTATTAATTTTCAGATTATATAATTTTTTTAAAAATTAATTTTCATATTTTAATTTTCAAATATTTATATTCAGATTTTAAAAAATTATATAATTTTCGATTTTTTTTTTAATATTTCAAAAATTTAGTTTTTTTAAAGTATATATAATCGGAAAATTTTTTGAACTTTTTTTCTAATTTTTTTAATTTTATTTTCATATTTTTTAATTTTTAAAATTAATTTTCAGAATTTTATTTTTTTTTAAAAAAATTAATATTATGTGGCCTGCCACGTCATCGCCACGTGGCAAAAGTTGCACAGTCAGCAACTGCCACGTGGCGGAAACCATGCCATCTCAGCTCTTAAGTGGGGTCAGGGACTTTTTTAAAAGACAGAAAATTTTGCAGGGGTGTTTTTAAAATTTTTTTTTTACCAAGGACCAAAAGCAAAACGAGCCCTATTTGCAGGGACTAAAAGCATATTTTAGCCTTTATCTAAAAGGGGCTTAACGTATATATAGTTTTCAGATTTGGTACTATATTTCTTGGAGGCATTTCACAAACACAACATATGCAAAAGATAACTAACAACATGAACAAATACTCTAAACTATCAAAACACGCAAAATTTCATATACAACATGTACAAAGTCAAACAGTATTTAACGAAACTAATCACAATCAATTTTGATTTATTGCTCATAAAAATGCAAGAGGAAATGCTCACTTTGATCAAAAGAATCCACCTGATGAAAAGTGAAAGTGGGTGTAGCTATGAAGCCCGGATAGTTCAAAATGGAAACGTACCCGTATCGGATATCGATACTTCACGGATACTTTCGGATACGTACCCACGGAGTATCGGAATTAATTATTTTAATTTAAAATATATATTTTATCGGATATTTATAAGATACTCGACAAATACACACATATACTTATTAGATACTTCACATAAACGTATCCTGGAAAAAAAATGAAGGGTAAAAATGTGAGCTTGTGTTGTGAAAATTCAATGGAGATGTATATGATTCAATTTAAGATATGAATCACTATAATTGTTTTTTGATTAACCAATTGAAAATTATATTTTTGGTGGATGAAAGTAACAAGAGAGAGGAGATTCAATCAATCAACATCAACAAACTTTGTTTTGAGTTCTTTTATTGATGCATTTGTTGATATTCTAACAAATGAATGAAAATAGAATATGATTTATACGAAAAAAGTTTCATTTTTTATTTTGATCACATGTATTATTTTTTGTAAATTGTGACTTTTATGATTATATATTATTGAAGAGTAATCAATGTTTATTTTTTTTCAAGTATTTTACATGCATATAAATTTTAATATAAATATTTTGTTAACGTATCTTAGCCGTATCGTATCCTAAATTTTAAAATTTCACGTATCCACATACCCGTATCGTATCGTACTCGCACTCATACTACGTATCCAGACTTCATAGGGGTGTAGTGTTCGTGTAGTTTTTGTTCTATGTTTAGGATGTGCTTAATCTTTAGAATTATTATCATTAAAATAATAAAAGTAAGTGTCAAATATTCCATAATGGGAATAGACTTGGGAATCAAGAGTTATATTAAGCTCACTATAGTTTGGCTAAGAAGTGTTTCAGTTAAGAATTGAAGTCAAATTTTCTAGAACGATTTATCTTTGGTGAAGTTCACTAGCCACTTGAGCTAATTGTATACTCATATAACATAGTCCATTTGTTTCATAATAACTGACTCATTTATAAAAAATATATTGTCTTAAAATAATTGACTCATTTCCCTTTTCAATACAATATTAATTATATTTTTTTTTTCCAATTATGCACTCTAGTTAATACTCATTTTATCATTTCCAAATTAATATCTTTGCATTTATGATAATGATAAATGCACTAATATTTGACAAGAACACTCAAAACCATTTATCTCTTTGTTTTACACTTATACTATTTTTCTCTCTGTTTCACTTATTTAATTTTGCAAAACTGACATATAAAGTAGAACGGAGGGAGTAGGTTACTATACAAAAAAAAATCAAACAATTCAAATATGAATATAAGATCATAATGTCTTAAATTTTATTTATTATAATTTGTTACTAACTTATTTAATTTTGCTAAAATGACATATAAAGTGGAACGGAGGTAGTAGGTTACTACTTACTAAAGACAAAAAAAAAATCAAATAATTCAAATATGAATATAAGCTCATAATGTCTTAAATTTTATTTATTATAATCTGTTACTACATATCAGAATGTCACAAAGTCAAATCAAACGCAAAATTAACAATAGTTCAGATAAATTTAGTGCTACAAGCACATATCACAGCTTACAATTCTAGTTGTTTGTCCAACTTAAATTGTTTATGAAGATTTTCAACTATGTATGTTATTGTCCATTTGAAAAGCCTTGGTGAGAACTTCTGAATAATTTTTTGGATTAGACCCAAATGTATCCTTAACAATATGGATGATTCCTGGATTTTGACTGCTAAGTCCAGAAATTGCAACCGCATTTCCATCTCCCGTATTATGTTCGAAGTGAATGAGACCAATTGGAAACACAAAGACATCTCCTTTGTTGAGATCTTTTGTAATGGGACCACTGTCTTGATTAGAAGTATAAAAGCCAACATTGAGAGTGCCATTCAACACCATAAGCATCTCGGTGGCTCTAGGGTGAGTATGTGGGGGATTTATACCCTTAGGAGCAAAGTCAATACGAGCAAGAGAGATACCAAGAGTGTTTAATCCTAATATCTCATTAACCGTAACTAATGTCACTTGAGAACCAAGTGGACTTGACATGTCTCCTTCTTTTAATGTGAAAAAGAAATCATCTGGTGTAACAAGTTTTGGATCTTTGCAGAATTGTCCGTTCACCAACACTGAAAATTAAATTCATTAGAGAAAAGTTTTTTTTTTAAAGGGATTCATTAGAGAAAAGTTATTTACTATTATATTACAATGGATGTGTTACATGTGTTTAAATACATATATAGGAGTGAATAAGATAGTTTTTTTTTTTTAAGGAGGAGTGAATAAGATAGTTAGTTCTTGAAATTGTAAGTGTCAATAATGTAGTTTCTCAAATTCACGAAACAGTAAATTAGTCCCTTAAATTATAGAATATCAACCAATTTAGTCTCTCCAAAAAAATGTTTGTTTATTAACATCCATAAAAAAAAAATGCATTGTTGATTTAAATAATCTTTCATTCTATCAAAACAATTAAAGAACCTTTAAAATTGTGATGCAAAATTTGAAAGAAAAGTGATTGATATTTTTTTAATTTAAGGGACAAAAGTGTTAATCCCTCATATCTTAAATCTAAATAAAAAAGTTAAATGTATTTGATTCAAATTTGAACCAAATACATTTAATCTTTTGGTTATATGCAAGATCTGAGGGTGTATTTTGCAAATTTAAAGAACTAGATTGATTAACCATTAATAAAAATAAAATAAATTATTATATATATACATACCACCCGTCTTGATGTCGTTGGTAGCCACACAAAAGTCTTGCAGAGGACTGGGATCAAATGTAAAGGCAAAAGATGCCATTGCTAAGAAAGTTGTGAAAAACAAGTAAGTACTCTTCATATTGTTTATATCTTTTCACAACTCTCTTTTGGGGTATATTTGTTTGTGTATGTTTTATGAGAGATGAGGTTTTGTAGACACAAAGATACTCCCTCCGTTCCTTTTTAATTGTCACTTTTGAAGAAATTTTTTGTTCCTTTTTAACTGTCACTTTCAAAGTTCAATGCAACTTTAAATATTGTTTTACCAATATTATCCTTAGTTATTTATTACGGAGAGAGAAATATATGAGATGATATATTAAATGAATAAGGTTATTATAGTAAAAATATAAATTATTGTATCAAAAGTAGTGACATTTATAGTTTGTCTTGGTTTGTGTAAAATGTCAAAATATGACAATTAAAAAGGAACGGAGGTAGTAGTATATTTATACGTAGAAAACATTGAAATAGCCCTTACTTTTAAGAAAAATGAAATTACATTTTAATGACACTGAGTCTTATATGTGCATTAATGACACACTGGTGTGTGGGAGCGTTTATGACATAAAATTTTGTGTATGCATTACTTTTTTCATGATTGTCAATCTTGAATTTTACGCATCAATTCAATGATTTAATTTCATTGTATCACAACAAAAAATTCTACCCAAAAACCACTTTTTTACACTTAATCCGTCTAAAAATATTCAACAAGTTTTGACCTTTAAATATTTTTCGTCATGATTTTTGGTCTGTATTTTTAAGTCAACTCTTATGTACCCTTCACATTTTTGAAAGAATTTTACAGAGATGTTCAAAATATTACAATGATCTCTCCCACAAAAATTTAGAATTTTTTTATCAAAATAAAAATTATATATGAAATCTTAAGCGCTAAAATCTTAAAAATTCATATTTCATTCTTCCTTAGTTAAGAAAAAAAAATTAAAGATAAATTTCTATAATGTACTAAAATTAACTACAAAAAATAATTCAAAATTTCAGACGATACACATGAGTTTACTTAAAAACTTATTTAAACATTTTCTATTTAAGTTTACACTTGTGCGAAATTTATTCAGGAGAAATCGATTTCTCACCTATTAAAAAAATAGTTTAAATATAAATACAAAATTAAATTATTAATTTATTTATTAATTATATTAAATTAATTAAATTATATAATTAATTATTTTAAAAATTTATTAATTATAAATAATTGCAAATTATTTATTATTTTAACTTATTATAATTAAAACTATTTAATTAAAATAACAAATAATTAGAAATTATAAGTAATTTAAAAAAACTAATTGATAATATAATTTAATAAATAAATATAATTAATTAATGGTTTAATTAAGTATTATTTTTATTTTGTTTTACAAAAACTTAGGTGAGAAATCGATTTCTCCCAAACCGATTTTCCATAATGTAAAAAAAAATTAAAACAATTGAGAAATCGGTGTGGCCAGAACCGATTTCACAACTATAGAAAAAAATAACGGTATTCTTATACAAAAAAGTATGCTATTTTGGTACTTACTTCGGTCTCATATATAAGAAATGATTCATTTTTCATATTCATTAAATAATTAATGTATTTGGTCTACATTGTAAAGCAGGTAGATTAATTATTCAATTAACCTAAAAAAATAATATTTTCTTATATATGAGGCCGGCATGAATAGATAATATCGGGCAACTATATCTCATGCTTACCGCAGTTATTTTGACATTATTCCTAGTTGTATTCCTACTGTTATTATGAATGAAATACCATAAGTTTGCTCGTGTAATAAAAACGTAGATATTATTCCTATATCTCAAATCATTTACACCCCCAAATTACTTTTAGCCACAAATCGCATTCAACCCCAAATTTCTTCCGGTCTTAATTTCCTTCACCCCCAACCCGTTTAGAGCGTCGTTCGCTTCCCCTTGAACTGCTTTGTAATCACCGGTTTGTGCTCTCCCCTCATTGTGCTTCGACTGTAATATTGATTCCTCCGCGCCTCATTCAAGTGTTCCTCTGACGATCATCCACCACCTCCTCCATATCTCGTTGTTATGAATGTCATCTCAAGTGAAAATTTGTATAAGCGGCCCCCGCGAAAGCCACCATGGGCCACTCTATCTTCACCGGGTTTGAGATTCAATGACTTCGTGGTTGTTTCATTTGTTTCATTGTTCTGTTTTTTTGTATTACTTAATTTGGTTCAATTTTACACCTTATATGTTTGCTATAATGCTTGATAAGGACTCACTTCAAAGGTATTCTATTTCGAGTAAGGGGTTTATGACGGCTATGACTAAATTCAATATCATTTCAACCACGCAAACGTCTTGTCAATATGTGGTAGAATTAGTCATCTCAGAGATCACAAATAGTCCATTTGAGCGAACACCTGCAAATAACTTTTTTTCAAAGTTAGATTACATCAAAGACTGTGAATCTCGATTTATTTTTGACATATGGTCATATGAGTAAGAATTTAGTTTTTTTTTTGAAGAAGCTAAAATGAAATATATTAACAACAACAATCAAGGTGCCTCAAACGCACAAGGAGTGCCTGAGAGGCAACTAAAGATACAAAAACAATCCAAACCAAAATAAAGCAAGCTTAAGTTATGCCCAAACAAACAAGGGGGCAAGTCCACCAACTCTGATGGCCAAAAACAAAAGCAACATTAGCCGCCTTTAACCACCAGAAAGAATGATATTTAACACTATCGAGCAATTGATCAATAGATTTTTCTTTTTGATTGAAAATGCGGTTATTTCTTGAATTTTGTTTGTTAGGATTTGAATTTTGTTTAATATATACCATTAGCATCTATCTACCTATCTTAATAAGTTCTAATATGTATGGATGAGAAATTTCCCAACCTACGATCATTTTGGTTGTATTGTTGCTATTTTAACATTTCAATGAATGAATCTTATTTCTTGTGTATAAAAAAAGGATAATGGTAAAGTGCACGAATAGAATTTTTCGTGCAACATGCACGACAACGTATTTCTCTCTCTTATTTGATGATTGTGCTATGCTACTGTTGTACCAACATATACATATCTCTTATGAAGTTGTGATAGTGTTGTGCTACTCCAGATCAATCCTATAATATAATATGTTTATATAAACTCTGATGGTTTATACTTTATAATAGTGAAGAATTAAAACACTGCTTTGGATTGCAGTGATATGACCATGACAATAAGTCGGTAACTATAACTACATTGTGGTAGCAACTAATGGTGGTTTGTGCTGCGACAATGGCGAAGGTGACGATGAAGACAACAACAAATGAAAATATCGACGGCGATGATGAACGCAACTACATTGGAAGGCAACAAAGAAGACGGTGACGGCAAGAGACAACAACGACGAAATTGTTTAGACGGAGTTGATTATGGCAGTCATGAGCTAAAAAGTGTAGATGGAAACTGTTGCAGCATATAGAAACGGACATTAGGTGTGGGTTAAGCTTTGAAAAGCGTTCGTGCAAGCGTCGTGTGTTTGGCTCTCGTGCCATATAGCACTGCTCATAAAAAAATGTGTGTGCACAATGCCATAGCGTTTTGTGCGTGTATTAATGACGTAATCATGTGTGTCCATTACCTATATGCTCACACATAAGTTAAGTGGAGATTAGTGTTTTTGATAATTATGGCTTGTATTTATGAATCATTTGTATCGGTGCTTCACCATGTTGACAGGATATAACACTACCAAAATATTTTAAGGGTCATGCTAACAAATGTCTTAAATGCACTTATTAAGAAGAAGAAAAAGGAAATAATTGATGAATTTGATGAAACAAAAGTCAATTTTCAAAGTAATAAAGGCACAATTTCCAAGACACCATTTTTTCATTAAACTCCTTAACAAGTGTCATTATGGCAAAGACACTTGTTAGCATTTCTCATATTTTAATTATAGTATTTACGAAGAATTGTGGTATTTCTCGTCATTTAGTTGTTTTATAGTTTTAAGTTAGGGATTGCAATATTTGATATTCATAAACTAAAGACATGCTATATGTAGTGAAACTTTATAGACTAAAAGGATATGTTGGAATTAGATTTCATTAGCTACACATGTCAAGTATCCTCTTGATGGATTATATATTTTCAGGGTTAGTTGATCTGTATGATAGAATTACGATCTGATAGTGGGTTCTGACTATAAAGCTAGCTTAAGTTTAACGACCAATATCCACAAATGAAATTATTTTAGATACTTTAGATAAAGAGTTTTTGTCAAGCACTCTCTAAATGAAATAATCAATTTAAGAGTTTCATGCAAAAAAAAAAGAAGAATTAAGAACATAAATAATTCTTTGATATAATGAAACAAAGATTATATATAATCAACTAGATCAAAAGTTTACAATAGAATCATACTTCAGTACACATAATCCCAACAAAAAAGAAAATTAGCTTCTTATAATCATGGTCTCTTCTTAGATATCATTTCACCATCGGGTCCCTTCTTTCCCTTTGGTTCTTTCTCAACACTTTGACAATTTCCTTCACCATTTATCAATAGCCTTTGTATTCAAACCATTTAGTTCCATATCATGGGAAGGCCTCGGTCTATGCTCAAATTTTGTACTTTCCTATGACATATATGATCCTCTCACACCACCTTCCTTTTGAACATTAACCTCAACTTCTTCATCATCAACTATCACACCTTCTTTAGAAAAAGATAAACTTCTTAACACTATTCCTTTTTTTTCTTCTACTAATGACTTATTCTTTTACGAATAGTCATATGTAAGATTTTAAATTCTCTTACTAAAAATAAAATGCAAGGAGGTTTTGTCCATGATGGGGTAACAAGTTAAAGTTGTATTGCAAACTTAAATAGTTGTAGATCGATAAAAATAATTATGACACGATAATTCGGTAATACTATTCATCTATGATGTGTCATCTCAGAGTTAAGAGTATGATTATGTAACTTCAAGAAACAAAGTTCAAATTTTATCTAGAACAATTTTTAAATGATGATAAATATCACGTTAATGAATAATAATTTTCTCCTCCACGATTTATATTAAATAAATAAAAATAAGTTGATACTATTTGATAATCACTCAAAAGTAAATAATTTTTTGTTTAACCTTTGACAAGGATATCAATTCGATCTAAAATGCACTTTATATTTCTTTTTTATATGATACTTTCAAATAATTCTCAATTAATCTGCAAATAAATTGTATCCTGTCCTCAATTAGATTAGAACTTGTCTTTGTATCTATCTAACTTAACATCATATTCAACTTCAACAGAGGTCAAACATAGACCTTGTTGATAATAGAAGCTTACACACACAATTGACTATATCATCATCAGTATATATTTTTAGCTTTTGAGAAGTTTCATATTCATGAGAAGGAATCAAAAGAAGTAAGCATAATACATCGGCCACTGAAATAAAATAATATTAATTGTGCTCAACTGCTCAAGACTAATTCAAGTAATTTTTAATTAGTAAATTTTTTTGGAACTTAATCAAAGATAGTAGATTTTATGAAATGACATACTCTACATCAAACAAACAAAAAAAGAATAATTCAGTCCCACTGAAAAAAAGCTAATGACCCCACGATCTAAGAGTTTGCCATTTGAATTTGCAGCATTTATGTTATGTCGTAGGAAACTAAATTTGTTCTATGAATATGGAAAATTTCAAACCAACATGACATATTCCACTTTTTGGTCTTTTCCAATTACATACATCAAACAAAAAAATTAATGTTAATAACACTCTCTAACTCAATATCTTCTAAGAGTTGAAATTCATATTGATCTAACAAACTCATGGGGGCACACATATATTAATTGGACTCTATTCATTTTTAAATGACATGAGAGTGTGTTAGAGAGTGTATCGTTAAGACTTATATTTTTAGGGAAATGTTAACGAGTGCCCTTATGACACTTTTTAAGGGCTTTAAATAAGTAAGTTTTTATATGAACTTGTGCATTTAATGCATCGAAAATTAAAATATTTAACTTTTTCAATGAAAAGTTTCTTAATTGGGAATCATTAAAGAGTATCCTTACGACACTCATTTACAAAACCCATTTTTTATTAGTCTCTGAAGTATAGTTCAGTTGATAGAAACAATTCATTGTAATATACAATGATTGGGGTTCGAACCCTTGATATCTCATTTATTCGTCTTAAAGATGAATTCTATCAACTATGATACTTGACCGAAAAAATACTTGCTTTTACTAACAGATATACAAGACCAATGTCCGTGAATATTTAACAAGCCTGTGTTATTCAATTTGTTCTTGTAAAGATTTAATAATATATGTAGTTGTTAAAGAATAATGTCCAACTACTAATAAAAAATGTATGCTTTGATTAATTAAAATTTACTAGGTCTTTACACGCTTGTGGAAGTAAATTAACTATAGACTTGTTCAATGTCACTTGCTTATAAATAGACATTATGTTTGCATTGTGAAATATCTCACCCTTGCATAAACATATACAAGCAAATTACACAAATAGAATTTCTAAAATAAACATGAAGACTACTTACTTGTTTGTGACAGCCTTCTTGGCCTTAGCATCATGTGCCTTTGCATTTGATCCCAGCCCTCTACAAGACTTTTGTGTTGCTATCAATGACACCAAGAATGGTGGTATGTATGCTCTTTTAAATTAACAATATTTTTAAATGATTTCTTTATTTATTTTTAGTTTTCTGGTTCAACTTGTTGAGCCAATTGAAACTATGATTTAGAAATCTCATTGATATATACATATATAAGAGTAGCATATGATTTCTCTAATGAATTTGTTTCGCAGTATTTGTGAATGGAAAATTTTGCAAGGATCCAAAGCTTGCTACACCAAATGATTTCTTTTTCTCAGTTAAAGAAGGAAACACATCAAATCCACTTGGTTCAAAAGTGACACCAGTAACTGTTAATGAAATATTAGGATTAAACACACTTGGTATCTCTCTTGCTCGCATTGACTTTGCAGCTAGGGGACTAAATCCTCCACATACTCACCCTAGAGCCACTGAGATACTTATAGTGTTGGAGGGTACACTATATGTCGGGTTTGTTACTTCTAATCCAGAAAATCGTCTCATCACAAAAGTACTCAACAAAGGAGATGTGTTTGTGTTTCCAATTGGCCTCATTCACTTTCAATTGAATGTTGGGTATGGAAATGCTCTCGCCATTGCTGGACTTAGCAGCCAAAATCCAGGTGTTATCACTATTGCTAATGCTGTATTTGGGTCTAATCCAAAAATTTCTTCAGAAGTTCTCACAAAAGCTTTTCAAGTGGACAATAATATAGTGGACAATCTCCAGAAGCAGTTTTGGTGGGACAACAACTAGTACACGATACTAGAAATTGTATTTTATATTTATGTTTATACTTTTATTGATCATTTGAATAGTTATAATTAAATAAAATGCAAGGCTTGATATGTACCCTACTTCTTTCATTTTTGATGGGAATGTACCTTGCTCTTGTATCCGTGTTTCTATTATTTGAATAAAAGATAATTTGATTTTACTTTTTATATGATTTGAATAAAATATGATTTGATTTGGTTAAATAAACTCTCATTCGAAGATATGGTTCTCGTTAAATATTTTCTTTCGTTTTAATCTCTTCAAAATTTTGGAATATTGTTTTTACTTTTTAATCTTTTGAAAATTTTGTCATGTGATATTGGGTAATGACTTGCTCCTTTTGGCTCTAATTATAAGCAAAAATAGGTTAAGAAATTTGATGTATTTTAAACTATCAAATTTTTTGACCCATTAATTATAAGGATAGAAACAGTATATATTTAACAAAAAGTTATGTCAAAACAATTGTAGGTGTTACTTATGAAAATTGTCTTTGGAAAGCTTCCTATTATGATATACTTGATTTTACTTTTTTGTTGGTACGAAGGACAATTAACACCCAAAAATAAGTTGTATGTCCTACTCCTATCTCTATAAAGTATCTAAGTATTTGGTCTTGTTAAGGCATTATAATTTAGAGCAATTAAAATGGACCACACTGACCAAGACTAAGATTTTTTTATTAACCCTCTAATTCTTAAAAAAATGAATATAGTAATTCAAGTTCGGTTAGATAGTAAAAAAAATTGACCAGAAGGATTATTTTAGATTTGAACTCGAGTTTTTTTAAATGATTTCTTTTTATTTGAAATTTATTAAGAGTTTAAATTCAACAAGTTGGTTAGGCTCAACCAAGTTTGATAAAACGTATGACTTAAACTTTAAATTTTAGCTCTCAAAACTTCATGATCCCTTTGGCCCAACCCACTATGTGTTTATTTTAAATTCATTTAACAAAAAACTAACAATAATTGAGATAAATTTAGTGCTGAAAGCACATATCACAATTTACAATTCTAGTTGTTGTCCAACCAGAATTGTTTTTGAAGATTGTCAACTATGTTATTGTCCACTTGAAGAGCCTTGGTGAGAACTTCTGAAGAAATTTTATTAGACCCAAATACCTCCTCAACAATAGTGATAATTTTTGTGTTTTGGCTATTAAGTCCAGAAATGGCAACCGCATTTCCATCCCCCACATTATGTTGGAAGTGAATAAGACCAATTGGAAACACAAAGACATCTCCTTTGTTGAGAACTTTTGTAATGAGACGGTTTTCTAGGTTAGATGTAAAAAAACCAACATTGAGAGTACCCTCCAACACTATAAGTATCTCTGTGGCTCTAGGGTGAGTATGTGGGGGATTTAGACCCTTAGGTGCAAAGTCAATACGAGCAAGAGAGATACCAAGAGTATTTAATCCTAATATCTCACTAACTGTAGCTAGTGTCACTTGCGAACCAAGTGGACTTGATATGTTTTCTTCTATTATTGAGAAAAATAAATCATCTGGTGTAACAAGTTTTGGATCTTTATAGCATTTTCCGTTCACCAACACTGAAAATTAAATTGATCGGAGAAAAGTTATTTAATGTTATAACACGATGGATGTGACACATGTGTTTAAATGCATATATAGGAGCAAAAAGGTGTTTCAATTCTTGAAATTGTAAGGGTGGATAAGGGAGATAGTGCATCAAGCTGTTCGCAAGGGCCAGCTTAATCCTCTTCCCCAGGATCTCAGATGAGGAAACCCTAGGAGAGCCACCGACTCCAACTACCGTCCATGTACGATCCATACTAGATCTGACCAACCGCCCATCCTACCTCCTCTACGTTTTGACAGCCCATCTTTGTCTTAGTAGAGTCTTTCAGTGGCATGTTTCGGTCCTCTTTCCCATTACTTAGAAAAAGTGAGCCACCGGTTCAGGTACAAGATACTATCATTACCGCCTGGACAATTAGACATCCAACCCATAATCGCAACGACCCAATTGCAAGAGCGGAGCTCTACCAACTGAGCTATATCCCCCAAGTTGGAGCATGCATGAAGGAGTCAAATCAGTCTTTTATTCTTTTCCTTGGCGCAGTTGGGCCATCCTGGACTTGAACCAGAGACCTCACCCGTGAAGTAAATCATCGCACCTACGGTCATTGGGAGAGAATCAATAGATTCCTTTTCGGGAGCGATTCATCCTTCCCGAACGCAGCATACAACTATCCATTGTACTGCGCTCTCCAAGTGTGCTTGTTTCCCCTTCTTCCTTACCATGACAAGTATTTGTGGAATAACAATAACTCTGATGAGAAGAAAAAAGAAGGCGTTAAGGGACAAAGTAATTAAATATGAACACTAAATTAGTCCCTCAAATTAAAGAATTTCAATCAATTTAGTTCATCCATCAAAATATTTCTATAGTAAATATTCATCAAAACGAATAAAATAATATTATATATCAAAATTTGAAAAAGTGACTAATTTGATTGAAATTTATTTAATTTAAGGGACAAAGTAATTAATCTCTCTTGCCTTATATATAAGTAAAAATTCAAATGTATTTGATCTAAATTTAGATAAAATACATTTGACTTTTTAGTTATATCTAAGATCAGATGGAGTATTTCGCAAATTTGAATGACCAAATCGATCAACTGTTAATGAAAAAAATTATTATATATAAATACCCCAAGTCTTGATGTCGTTGATAATCACACAAAAGTCTTCAAAGGGATTGGGATCAAATGTAAAGGCAAACGATGTCATTGCTAAGAAAGTTGTGAAAAACAAGTAAGTACTCTTCATATTGTTCTCTAACTAACTATATATTTTAGCAACTCTCTTATAGTGTTTCTTGTGTATGTTTTATGAGAGATGATATTTGGGAGATACAAAGAGAGTATATTTATAAGTAGAAAGCATTAAATTAGTCCATACTTTTACTAAAAATTACTACATTTTAATGGCAGTCTTATGTGTGCGTTAATGACATAAAATTTTGTGCCTCCATTAACTTTTACGTGATTGTTAATCTCGAATTGTGCACACCAATTTAATTTTTTCATCGTACTACAAAAAAAATATATATCTAGAGAACCACTACTCTTTTACATTTATGTACAAGAATGTCGGTGTTTTCGCCTTTAGTTGGGAAATCAGTTTTGGCATTAACGATTCCTCGAGCTTTCTTGGGTTAAATAAGTTTTGTCCATGTAAATATCTCAATTTTTATTTGTAATCCCTCTAAAAAATTTCAACATATTTTAGCCCTCGAATGTTTTTTTAAAGATTTTTTGTCTCTATTTTTAAGTCAATTCACAAGTGTCCTTGATATTTTTGATTTAGAGAGATGTTTAAAATATTATAACATTACCTTCCACAAAAATTTAGAATATTTTATCATAATGTAAATTAGATATGAAATTTTAAGTGTATCACATTATTGTAGTGTTTTGCGACTTAGGAACGATAAAACATAAGAAAATGCTATTGATAGCTATTCCTTCCTGACACAGGTCATTGAAAGTTTATTTACTTGATTCCATGATTTTTGCATCACCTCCATGTATTCCATCAAATAGAGTATACAAAGTTCACGTAAATATTTTTTATACCATCAATCAATCATAATCATTGAATTATTAAAAATATTTTATTTTAGCTTTAACTACTTCTAAACTCAACATATGCATGGTAGTGATTTGTTAGTAGTGTATGAAAATTAATCCCAATCATATATATTGCATAATTGTTTTGTAAAATATAATAATTGTAGTTTTATTTTTGCGAAATAAAAAACCAGCCCACATTTGATAGATTTTTGGATTTGTCCTTGATCCTATCATCTATCATTGACAATATTTGGCATGCCATTTGTCAACAAAAAAAATTGGCATTCAAGAAATCAGCAAATTTTTTAAGATAAGTATATACATGAAGAAGTTATGATCCAGAGTCTTTGACTATCATACAACAAAAATCTGAAACTCCAAATCAGCCATTGTTTTCCGGTATGCACGTATATTATCAAGCATTTTCTTTTAAAAATATCAATGTTAATGTTAGTAGTTGATTTTTTTTGTTTGATAAACGAAATGACAAGAGTTGTTGAAAATTCACAAACACAAGTGGAGAAACCGGAGTTCTAACCTCCGATCATGGTGTTCAGTCTAACAATTTTAACATTTTTAGTAGTTAAGTTAGGACGTATGAAGAGTTGATTGTTATTCTTATTAGAGTGAAAGTTGAACATATAACTTTCTCATCGCTAGGATCTTTATGTATCTTCCTCAGACCCCAAACGACACTTCCATATTATCAAACATATTAAAATCAAACGACTCCTGAATGTTGTAAACTTTGAGACATGGAATTGAATCATAACAAAAAAATTTATTTTTTATTTATAATGTTAGAAATTTCACACCAGCACTACAAGTATAAAAACGCAATAAGTTTAAGTAAACTACACTATTTAATTGATAAAATATCCAAAGTACCTCTAATGTTATAATTAATTTTCAAAACAGTCATATATGAATTCAAATTTCCTACGATCATCAATTGCACACATTCACTCCTTATCAACTAAGTTGCATTTTCAAGGAGCTACAGTGAGAAATTCTTCCCTATCACAAGTAAGTTACAAATGCTACTATATAATATAGTTCCAAGTAGGCTATAGTTTTTGATATATTAATTTTGATCAAGGAGCCATGTTATAGGCTACTTGATCAAAAAAAATTCAAAACGTTTATAAATACTTGATCAAAAACTTAAATAATAAATAATAGGTTGCTACAAGTAGCCTATAGAAAATAAACGTTTTTATTCAAATGATTCAAATAAGAATATAAGAATCCAACCTTACATTTTATTTTATTCTAGTCTTCTAGTAAATATAACAATATCACAAGGTAAAAGAAAGAACAAATTTAAAAATAAATTTAGTGATTCAAGCACATATCACAACCTTCAATTCTAGTTGTTGTCCACCCAAAATTGTTTCTGAAGATTGTCCACTATATTATTGTCCACTTGAAAAGCTTTGGTGAGAACTTCTGAAGAGATTTTTGGATTAGATCCAAATACAGCATTAGCAATAGTGATAACACCTGGATTTTGGCTGCTAAGTCCAGCGATGGCGAGAGCATTTCCATACCCAACATTCAATTGAAAGTGAATGAGGCCAATTGGAAACACAAACACATCTCCTTTGTTGAGTACTTTTGTGATGAGACGATTTTCTGGATTAGAAGTAACAAATCCAACATAGAGAGTACCCTCCAACACTATAAGAATCTCAGTGGCTCTAGGGTGAGTATGTGGAGGATTTAGTCCCCTAGATGCAAAGTCAATACGAGCAAGAGAGATACCTAGAGTGTTTAGTCCTAATATATCATTAACCGTAACCGGTGTCACTTTTGAACCCAATGGATTTGATATGTTACCTTCTTTGACTGAGAAGAAGAAATCATTTGGGGTAGCAAGCTTTGGATCCTTGCAGAATTTTCCGTTCACAAATACTGTAAATCAAATTCATTGGAAAAGTCACTTACCGCTAAAACATGATGGATGTGTAACACATCTTTAAAGATATATATAGAATAAATATGCATTTTAGTTCTTAAAATTGTATAAGTTGTCATTTTGGTTCTGCAAATTTGAATCAATAATAAACTAGTCTCTTGAATAAATGAATATTAATCAATTTGGTCTCAATATTATATGTTTTAGCAAATTTAAGAGGCTAAATTGACCGATTGTTACAATTTCAAGAACTAAACTTTTTTGACAAAAATGTTAAGAACTAATTAAAATGTCTATTTAAATGCATATATGTATCTTGCTAATGAAAATAAAATACATTATTATATATACATACCACCGGTCTTGGTGTCATTGATAGCCACACAAAAATCTTGTAGAGGGCTGGGATCAAATGCAAAGGCACAAGATGCCAATGCTAAGAAGGCTGTGAAAAACAAGTAATTACTCTTCATATTGTTCTCTAATTACTAGGTATATGTTTTAGCAACTCTAGTTGTATATGTTTATGAGGGATGAGATTTTGGGGATATATATATATAGAGAGAGAGAGAGAGGATATTTATAGGTTATTATAGACATTGAAGTAGTCCATATTTTTACTTATAAAATACGTTTAAAGACCTGGTAAAAAAGTCGTAGTTAATTAAGTTGTTGATAATTTTTAATTAGTGAGACACTTGTGTTCAATTAATCTTCTGACAACTGCAGGCTACTTGTTCTTCTTCATTTTTCATGATTAACTTGTCACACACGTTACCTGTTGAATTTGTATGATTCAATGAATTGATTTATGTTATCAATTAAAGAGAGGACTAATTGAAGATTAAGCCCGTTAATATTTGAGGCTGAATCTGTCTCTTTTATGCTCTTACTAAAAATAAAACATAAAGGCTTTTTGTCCATGATGGTTTAACACAAATTAAAGTTGTTGAAGTTGAATTTTGAAGTAACGATATTATGATGAAAAAAAAATAAAAAAGAATTACGACACACTAATTAGATGACACTATTAGTCTATGATAAGGTTGGAGTTTGATGTACAACTTTAAGAAACGAAGTTCAAATTTAATTTCATCCGGATCAATTCTAAAATGATTATTAATGTTACTTTAATTAATTTTCACCTTTCAACTTATATTTCATTTTTATGATATGATATTTTTAAATATTTTTCAATTAATCTGCAAATAAATTTTATCCTCTACTCAATCAAATTAGAACTTGTCTTTGTATCTATTTGGATAAATTACACAAAAGGTCCTTTAAGTTATTTAATTGTAACAAATTGGTCCTTTAAGTTTCTTTCGTACCACTTAGGTCTTTTATGTTAATTAATTGTAACAAGTTGGTCCTTTAAGTTTTTTCCGTACCAATTAAGTCCTTTAAGTTATTTAACTGTAACAATTTGGTGTATTTTGGATCTTAAAAATGTAAGTTATTCGGGACATAAAAGTTACAACTATATAACTTAAAGGACCTAAGTGTTACAAAAAAATACTTAAAGGACCAACTTGTTACAATTAAATAACTTAAAGGACGTAAGTGATACGAAAATAACTTAAAGGACCAATTTGTTACAATTAAATAACTTAAAGGACTTATTGTGTAATTTAGCCTATCTATTTAACATAAGATCATAGTCAATTTCAACATAGGTCAAACATACACCTTCTTTTTAATATAGAAGCGTACACACACAATTGACTATATCATCATCAGTATATATTTTTAGTTTTTGAGAAGTTTCATATTCATGAGAAGGAATCAAAAGAAGTAAGTAAAATAGATCGGCCACCGGAAATAAAATAACATTAATTGTGCTCAAGACTAGTTCAAGTAATTATTGATTAGTAAAAAAAATTGGAACTTAATCAAACATAGATTTTTTGTTTTTTTGAAAGAATCAAACATAGATGTTATGAAATGACATATTCTACATCTAACGAAAAAAAAAAAAAAGAATAATTCAGCCCACACCAACAACAAAAAACTAATATCCAAGTGTTTGCCATCTAAATCTGCAGCATGTATGTTATGCCGTTGGAAACTAATATTATCATGAATATGGACAAGTTCAAACCAACATGGTGTGTGTACATTTCACTTATTGTCCTTAATTTTCATTTTTTTATTTTTTTTTTTAAAATATGCTTATAGCATTTCATTAGCAATCAAATCGTTTATACAAGACGGTACGTCATTATAGATACGGAAGCTAGGTGAGGAAGTAGCTGCCTGAGCTAACTCGTGAACAACGACATTCACTTGCCTCCTAATTAACTCGATCCGAGAGTTTGTTAAATATGAGGAACAATACAGTATGTTGCTATCCATAATAACTCAAAACTCGGTGATATCTTTTCATTTATAACTTTTTGTAAAAAAAAAAAAATTAATGTTAACAATACACTCTCTAACACACTAGCTTCTACTAGTTAAAATTCATATGGATTTTACTAAATTCACATAGTGCACACATAAATTAATGAGACTTGATAGATTTTTAAATAATGAAAAAGAGCTCATTAAAACTGTATTGATAGCACTTATTTTTACTAATAATAAGAAATATACAAGACCATCCCAAAGAATGGGAACATAAAAATTTAACAAATATGTGTGTGTTTTTGAGTGAGTCAATTTGATCTTGCAAAGAAGAATTAGTATATATATAGTTGTTAAAGAATAATTCATCTAAATGTACAACTAATAATAAACAATTAAACGCTGCTTTGATTAATTAAGATTTACTATGTCTTAATAGGCTCGTGCAAGTAAAACTATAGAGTTGTTCAATATCACCTGCTTATAAATAGACACCATGTTTGCATTGTGAAATATCTCATTCCTGCATAACCATATACAAGCAAAATACACAAATTGAATTGTTCCAAAAAACATGAAGACTTCAATCTTGTTTGTGACAGCCTTCTTGGCTTTAGCATCTTGTGCCTTTGCCTTTGATCCCAGCCCTTTACAGGACTTTTGTGTGGCTATCAATGACACCAAAAATGGTGGTATGTATACTTTTTATTAATACTTCTTTATTTATTTATTTTGACTCGTTTGGTTCAACTTGTTGAGCCAATTTACCTATGATAAAAAGTATCGCCGGTTCAATCTCATGTCTGACAACATTGATATATACATATATAAGTAGAGTATATTACTTAATTATCTCATGAATTTGTTTTGCAGTTTTTGTGAATGGCAAATTCTGCAAGGATCCAAAGCTTGCTACAGCGAATGATTTCTTCTTCTCAGTAAAAGAAGGAAACACATCAAATCCACTTGGTTCAAAAGTGACACCGGTTACCGTTAATGAGATATTAGGACTAAACACTCTAGGTATCTCTCTTGCTCGTATTGACTTTGCATCTAGGGGACTAAATCCTCCACATACTCACCCTAGAGCCACTGAGATTCTTATAGTGTTGGAGGGTACTCTCTATGTCGGATTTGTTACTTCAAATCCAGAAAACCGTCTCATCACTAAAGTACTCAACAAAGGAGATGTATTTGTGTTTCCAATTGGCCTCATTCACTTTCAATTGAATGTTGGGTATGGAAATGCTCTCGCCATCGCTGGACTTAGCAGCCAAAATCCAGGTGTTATCACTATTGCTAATGCTGTATTTGGCTCTAATCCAAAAATCTCTTCAGAAGTTCTTACCAAAGCTTTTCAAGTGGACAATAACATAGTGGACAATCTTCAAAAACAATTCTGGGTGGACAACAACTAAAACATGATACTACCATGTTGATAGTTGTAATAGTTATAATTAAATAAATGTACACAATTGATATGTACCTTACTCTTATGTCATTCTTTGTATTATTTGAATAAAATATGATTTGATTTTTGATTCAGTATACTTTTATTCAATCTATTAAGATAACATGATTGTTTTGTAAAAAAAAAAAAAAAAAAAGATAACTGAATTTTGGATGTGCTTCTCGTGAAATGTTTTCTTTTGTTTTAATCTCTACAAAATTCAAAACATTAATATTAGTTTCCATTTGTCAATGGTTTACTAAGTTTAACAAAAGGTTATGTCACAATTGCAGGAGACACCTAATTTTACTGTTTTTTGTCGGTTAGAACTTAGAAGGACAAGTAAGACCCAAGAATAAGTCTTAAGCTCTAACTTATGAAGAGTATGTAATTTAGAGCAGTTAAAATGGACATGATCAATCGACCTAACTTGTTCAGTTAAGATCATTTTATTAACCCTTTGATTTTAGATAGAAAAGATCCTATCAATTTGAAGTTCGGTTATAAAGTAGATAAACTTGTAAAAAAGTGTTCTAACCGAAATTCAAACTTCAGTTTTTTTCAACGATTTCTCTTTAACTGAAATTTACTGACCACATAAATTCAACAATTTGGTTAATCTTAACTATATAAGTTTGATAAAACGTATGACATAATATCAAACAAAGCTTAGAGGATACAGTGGGGAAAGCTTGAAGATAGCTTATATTTATCAACGTATGTGAATGGTATTTGTCATACCCATCTAGTCCTTTTTCTCCTCCATTCTCCATATATTTTCAAAATTTAAATACCATTTTTATTTCCACCACTCAATATTATTTCCCGTTTTACATAAGAGATAAATACAACATGATTTACATAGTATAAAACATATTCCATAAAACTCGATTGAAATTTTATGCTATTCTACAAGACACAAGGAATATTTTTTTAGTAATACTTGCGACATACATTGTAACTCACATTTTCTAACACATTCTATTTTGGTTAAAATGCACATGAGTCCCGTCAAACCATGTGGGTCCCATAATAAATTTGGTGGGATTTATGTGGATTTTAACAAATCAAACAGAATGTGTTAAAAAGTGTGTTGATACATTACTCTTTTTTTTACAAAAAATATTTGACATTTATAAACCCATTGTGTAATATTTATGTCCAGGGTATGAGAGTCATTGTGGAGGTATAGAAAATATTTAATTTAGATTCCCTTCAATTGTAGGTTTTTAGCAGTTAGGCAATTAGCCACATAGTGACGTTGGATCGAGATCGAATGATGTAGTTTTTCAACTGATTTAGAAATCGAGTTTGAAGTATACATTATATAATATTGATGTAACTGTCACCTATGTGACCAACTGATCAGTAATTGTAGCAAATCAGGAATATCATTCATACAATTTTGTCTTGAGATTATTTTTGTGAGCCTAAGGGGCTTGATTTCATGGTTTGGGCCTATGGGCTTTGCTTGTGCCTAATTTTCGGTTTGTCACAAGCATGAACATGAAGGGCATTACCTTTTCCATCCGGTCTTATTCTTGCACGTCCTATTCTTTTTTGTTTAAAATACCTTTTGTTCGGATTATATAATCTAAAACAGATTGATAGGCATTTTCAGATTATATATTCTGAAAGAAAAAAAAACAAAATATAAATAAACTGTGTCATATTTGATATTAAAGGTCTCTGCTGACCGTCATACAATCCCCGCATAAACTGCAAAGCAATTGCAAGGATTGTATGAGTGGTCAGCAGTGACCATGATATCATAAACAGTCATATATAACTAAAAAAAGGAAAAAGTAAGAAAGGATGAGAAATGGGGAATGAATGAATTTGTTGAAGCATGAGAGGCTATTTAAAGCCATAAATCTATCCTAGACTGTAACTACAATCAAAGAAAACGTTTACAATGCTCCAACCGACCAAAAATGCATTAAACACACCACAAACCGTCCAAAGCTTGGGTGAAACGTCATGGTCCACACAGTCTGGGAGGTTTCAGATTATATAATCCGAAACTCTCAGAGCATTTTCAGATTGTATAATCCGAACAGCCCGAGACTGTGCTTAAGTTTAATTTTTGGAGGGTTTTCATGGTGAATGACATAGGAAAAAATTTAAAAAAAAGTACAAAACATAATTAAATGACTTAAAACAGCATAATAGCATAAGTGAGTTTTTTTTAAAAAAAAAAAAAACATAAGTGATGAAACTTCTGGGAAGGTGTTCGAAGATGTGTTTTTGTACTTGATCTAGTTGGCCTGCCCAGTGACATATTTTGATCGGCAGGTCAACTGGATCAAGTTCACAATAACCTCTTCGTAATCAGATCTGCAACATAATGATGAAAGGCAAAGTGTTTCAAAAGGATTGTTTTGAGTTAGGTCATGTTGCCTTAATTGACGTATTTATATTGTCAAGGCAGCACGATCTAGCTCATAGCAACCTCTTGGTGTTCATATTTTTCAGAAGATTTTTCAGAATTTTTTGTTGTGTTTTACGGCAAATGAATCGAGCACACTAATTTATAGAAGTTTCTGTGGTTCGTGGACCACAAAAACTGTCGGTGCAATGTGGACCACACAAAAAACATGTGCTGAATTGGCTCGGATTATTGCACCCTATAAATCGTTCAAACTTTGGGTGAAACACATTACAAACAGCTCAGAGTGTTGGACGGTTACAGCTCAAAGTTTTTGTTGTGTTTTTATTACATGTTTTACGTTCTTAGTATCTTTTCTATGTGTTCTTTCGGTGTAGACATTGATCTTCTTCTGTAATGAACGAACACAAATACATTACACAAACTGAAATGTGCGATGAAGAGAATTTTAACATATGGAATTTAATTTCAGCGTTGTACGTTAAATATAACAATTTCAAATACATCAAAGACATAATTCGAGAACGTAAAACATGTAATAAAATAAAACATAACAAATCATGGATCATCTAAACTAATTTTTCCAACTGGTTCCTCCAGCAGAGCCCTGATCTCTTCGTAGTCCCTGAGTCGGATCAAACATTTCTGAATTTCTTCAACAAATTTGACCAATGAAGCGTCTAACTTGATCGGTCCTTTAGTACTGTACTAACCAAATATCGAGAACATAGTTCTCACGTCGTCGTTGTTCCTGAGCTTCATCCGGCTGAACCGCACAGTTTGGCTAAGTCGGTCGATGCACAATTTGGGCATTTTCATAATACCTAAAAAGGTTGACAGAAAATTTACATAGACTAAAAAGTGTGATTTCAGTTTGTAGGGACTAAAAATGAAATTCTAGATATTTATAGGGACTATAAAACATTTTACACATTTGTATAAGCTAAATTATTTTAAGGTTGTTTTCATAAACAAATTGTCTACGATAGTTATGAAAACGCATATCGGAGATATGGGCTTGTTTGGTTCACTTCTCAAAAACAGTTTTTTAGTTTTTAAAAATTAAAAACTACAAAATTTGTTTGGTAAACTATATTTTTTTAAGCCAGGTAAACTATTTTTGAAATTGTAATTTTGAAAACTAGTTTGAGTATTTTAGTTTTGTAAACTAAAAAAAGCAGAACAGTTAGAAGTAGTTTTGCTTTTTAGTTTTAGTTTTTTTTTTTGAAACATAGTTTTAGTTTTCTTTTAGAGTTCAAGAAGGCGGACCTTTGACATATTTTCATTAATGGCATTTTTGTAATTATAATAGCATTTTGATTATTTTTAAATTGTGCTTGATTTTACCCTATTTAACGTAAAAAAAAAGTAAGACATGCATATTCTGAGAGGGGGGAGGAAAGGCACATTTTGAGATCGACTTTTATATTTTTTGATTATTGATTTGTAAACTTTTTCAAATTTATCTCACCGAATTACTTTGGCATTTTAAATAATACAAATAAAAAATTAAATAATTTTTTTTGAAGTCACATTTTCTTTTCCTCACCCGCAAGAAAAAATGTAATAATTCGCATTATACAGACACAAGTACGTACGAAAGAGAAAAAAATTAATATAACTAATAATATTTGTCATTAAAAACACAAGTATGAGTAATTACATGTTGTAAAAAAAAGTACGAAAAAGATATTGACAAAGCGAAAGCGCGCACACACTAAAAAAAGAAGCAAAAAAAAGTTGGTTTCAAGCCTGTGCGCGAGCTCGTTTGCTTGATTGTACATTGGTGTGTGGATTTTTACTCCGAATTGTGATTTATGGTTATTGTACCCTTTAAAGTTATCAGGTATTTTTTTTAAGTTATTATGTATGTTGTATTAACCTTCTGGTTGTTTTTTGTTTTTAAAGAGCAAGGTATATGTCATCTCAGTCTTACATACTATTTTTCTTTTTAATCTACCTAAGTGTCGCAGATCCGTCTGTGCACCATTTCCTTAAAAAGATAATAAAATGATATGTCTTAGCACTCAACAATAAGATTGTATCATCATAAATCTTTGATTTGTCATAACTTTGTGTGTGTAGTTAAATGATATGATTATACAATATTCAACTATGAACTCATCAAATTTTTTTTAAAAAAAAAAAAAACAATGAACTCATCAAATCTAATGTATATTTAATTATCAAGTCAATAATTAAACAAATATGGTATATTTGTTTACTAACAAATTTTATGAATTAAACAAATATGGTATATTTGTTAACTAACAAATTTTAGTCAAGCTGCTACATCTCAAAGACAGTCAGCTGCAACAATTGCTAAGGGTAAACATTGTTGGAACAAAATGTATGAACAACTCTCTTTTGGGTTTTGATGATAACAAAGTGTTAAAAAGAAAATTGGAATTGCTAATGCTTGATTCTAAGTGTGCAGAACCATGTACTTAAAGTTTGGTATCTAACATTGGTTATGAAAGAACAAGCTAAGAGCAAGAAGGAATATACTGTTAGCTTTTCAGAAGTTTCATATTCATGAGAAGGAATCAAAAGAAGTAAGCATAATACATCGGCCACTGGAAATAAAATAATATTAATTGTGATCAAGACTAATTCAAGTAGTTATTAATTAGAAAAAATAATTTGCAACTTAATCAAACATAGATGTTATGAAATGACATATTCTACATCAAACGAACAAAAAAGAATAATTCAGTCCACACCAACAACAAAAACTACTGATCCCACAATCCAAACCAACATGTATGTTATGCCGTAGGAAACTAATATTATCATGAATATGGAACAAGTTCAAACCAACATGGTGTGTGTGTGTGTGTGTGTGTGTGTGTGTGTGTGTATATATATATATATATATATATATATATATATATATATATATATATTCCACTTGTTGTCCTTAGTTTAGATTTATAATTTTTTTAAATTGTTAGTAACACACTCTCTAACACACTAGCGTTTACTAATTGAATTCATATGGATTTCACTATATTCAGGCAATGGACACTTAAATTAATGATACTTGATAGAATTTTAAAAAATGAAAAAGAGTTCATAAAAGACTCTATTGCTGGCACTTATTTTTACAAACAAATATACAAGACCATGCCAAAGAATGGGAACATAAAAATTTAACAAATATGTTTGTGTTTTTGAGTGAGTCAATTTGATCTTGGAAAGAAGAATTAGTAGTATATGTAGTTGTTAAAGAATAATTCATCTAATGTATAACTAATAATAAAAAAAAATTACGCTGCTTTGATTGATTAAGATTTACTTGGTCTTTATAGGCTTTGTGCAAGTAAAACTATAGAGTTGTTCCAATGTCACTTGCTTATAAATAGACACCATGTTTGCATTGTGAAATATCTCATTCCTGCATAACCATATACAAGCAAAATACACAAATTGAATTGTTCCAAAAAACATGAAGACTTCAATCTTGTTTGTGACAGCCTTCTTGGCTTTAGCATCTTGTGCCTTTGCCTTCGATCCCAGCCCTTTACAGGACTTTTGTGTGGCTATCAATGACACCAAAAATGGTGGTATGTATACTTTTTAATACTTCTTTATTTATTTATTTATTTATTTATTTTTACTCGTTTGGTTCAACCTCTTGAACCAATTGAACTATGATACAAAAGTCTCACAAGTTCGATCTCACGTCTGACAACATTGATATATAAATATATAAAAGTAGCGCATTATTTATCTAATGAATTTGATTTACAGTATTTGTGAACGGAAAATTCTGCAAGGATCCAAAGCTTGCTACAGCGAATGATTTCTTCTTCTCAGTAAAAGAAGGAAACACATCAAATCCACTTGGTTCAAAAGTGACACCGGTTACCGTTAATGAGATATTAGGACTAAACACTCTAGGTATCTCTCTTGCTCGTATTGACTTTGCATCTAGGGGACTAAATCCTCCACATACTCACCCTAGAGCCACTGAGATACTTATAGTGTTGGAGGGTACACTATATGTCGGGTTTGTTACTTCTAATCCAGAAAACCGTCTCATCACTAAAGTACTCAATAAAGGAGATGTGTTTGTGTTTCCAATTGGTCTCATTCACTTCCAATTGAACGTTGGGTATGGAAATGCCCTCGCCATCGCTGGACTTAGCAGCCAAAATCCAGGTGTTATCACAATTGCTAATGCTGTATTTGGGTCTAATCCAAAAATCTCTTCTGAAGTTCTCACCAAAGCTTTTCAAGTGGACAATAACATAGTGGACAATCTTCAAAAACAATTCTGGGTGGACAACAACTAAAACATGATACTACCATGTTGATAGTTGAAATAGTTATAATTAAATAAATGTACACAATTGATATGTACCTTACTCTTATATCAGTGTTTGTATTATTTGAATAAAATATGATTTGATTTTTGGTTCAATATACTTTTATTCAATCTATTAAGATAACATGATTGTTTTGTAAAAAAAAAAAAAAAAAAAGATAACTGAATTTTGGATGTGCTTCTCGTGAAATGTTTTCTTTTGTTTTAATCTCTACAAAATTCAAAACATTGTTTTTTGTTTCTATTTGTTAATGGTTTACTAAGTTTACTAGAAGGTTATGTTACAATTGCAGGAGACGCTTAATTTTACTTTTTTGTTGGTACGAAGGACAAGCAGGACCCAAAAATAAGTCTTAAGTCCTAATTTTATGAAGAGTATGTAACTTAGAGCAGTTAAAATGGATATGATCAATCGACCTAACTTGTTCAATTAAAATGATTTAATTAACTCTTTGATTTCTAAATGGAAAAGATCCTATCAATTTCAAGTTCGGTTATAAAGTAGATTAAACTTATAAAAAAAAAGTGTTCTAACCGAAATTCAAACTTGAATTTTTTCCAAGGATTTCTCTTCAACCGAAGTTCACTGACCACAAAAATTCAACTATTTGGTTAATCTCAACTATAAGTTTGATAAAACGTATGACATAATATGAAGCAAAGCATAGAGGATACAGTGGGGAAAGCTTGAAGATCGCTTATATCTATCAATGTATGTGAATGATATTTGTCATACCCATCTAGTCCTTTTTCTCCTCCATTCTCCATATATTTTCAAAATTTAAATGCCATTTTTATTTCCACCACTCTATTATTTCCAGTTTTACATAAGAGATAAATACAACATGATTTACATAGTATAAAATATATTCCATAAAACTCAATTGAAATTTCATGCTATTCTACAAGACACAAGGAATATATATTTTTCTAGTGATACTAGCAACGAACTCAGCAATATACTTCTTCATTCCTGGCCATCAAAACAACTTCTTAAAGTCTTGATACATCTTCGTCACTTCGGGATGAATACTCAAACTACTTCTGTGACCTTCCTCCAAGATTCTTTCTTTAAGTTCAGGTACATCTGGTACACAAACTCGATCACGAAATCTCATAACTATGTTCTCATTCAATCTAAAGTCGCCTCCTTTGCCTTGATTAACTAACACATATTTTCTAACACGTTCTCTTTTGGTTAAAATGCACGTGGGTCCCACCAAATAATGTAGGTCCCATATAAATTTGATGGAATTTATGTGATTTTAACCAATCAAAGATAATATGTTAAAAAATTATTTCTTAAAATGTGTGTTGCTAGCACTATTCATTTTTTATTTGACATTTATAAACTCGTTGTGTAATATTTATGTCTCGGGTATGAGAGTCATTGTGGAGATATAGAAAATATGTAATTTAGATTCTCGGTTTTTCACAGTTATGAAATTAGCCACATAGTGACGTTGGGTGGGGAACAGATGATGTAGTTTTTCAACTGATTTAGAATCCGAGTTTAAAGTATACGTCGAATAATCACTTATGTGACCGACCGATCATCGTAGCAAATCAGGAATATCATTCATAAAATTTTGTCTTGAGTTTATTTTTGTGAGCCCAAAGGGCTTGATTTCATCGTTTGGGCCTATGGGCTTTACTTGTGCCTAATTGTCGGTTTGTCACGGGCATGAACATGAAGCATTGTACACTCTCTAATTATTATTATAAGCAAAAAAATTATTTTAGATTTATTCAATTAATAATTTATATGATTTTTATTATAAACCACATACATTATTTAATAAATAAATCTAAAATATTGATTTTTACTTATAATAGTAATCAGGTGTAATTGGTAAACAAGCAATATGTTAAGTCAAGTACTACAAATATTTGCATTGAAGTAAGGGACAAGGCACGTCATAATAATGATGAGTTGAAGTGTAGGAAAGACCTGTTGCAGTTGCAGATAGGGCTACTACATACTATGATTGCCATCTGCTGCTTCTGCCTCGTATCATCATCATCATGCTAAATTTAATGCAATGTTTCTCATAATACTTTTACTTATTAAATTGTTCCCGAATCTTTTACTACTAAATATAAGAGGTACTATTTGAGTTTTGGTTAACCCACTTGAAAAAATGAGACGAAGGTTTAGTTTGAATGTGATGCCTGTGTGATGTAACAATTACAAATTCAAATTATTTAACAAACATATATATGGGAGGTTTAAATGCATTTTTTATTCCCATATTTTTCAAATCCACAACATTAGTCCCCAATTTTTTAAATCCTCTAACTTTTTAAATTACAGAATTTTGGTCACTACAAGAAAATACACAATTTTTCTATGAAATTTTCCTAGGAATTTTATTTCGTCGGAAAGTAAGTTAGTTACCGACGAATTTTTCGTCGGAAAGCTATTTTTTAGAAGAAATGGGACCCAGCAGTACAGATATGATGGCGTGGCATCTTTTTACTGGGTGTTGTTTACCGACGAATTTATTTCGTCGGAAAGCAGTGGACCCACATCAACTTTTACAGAGAAAAAGCGTACATGGCGAAATTTTGTTTGTTCTGCTTAGCGACGAATTTTTTTCGTCGGAAAGCTTGGTGCTTAGCGACGAGTTTTTTCGTCGGAAAGCTTCGTTGTTGCTTAGCGACGAACTTGTTCCTCGGAAAGCATGGGGACCACACGCACAAAGCCGTTGCAAACTAGAACATGTGGCAATGTTTTATTGGATTGACTGTTACCGACGAATTTTTTTCGTCAGAAAGCACCCACCTAGCCGTTGCAAAATCTGACCGTTGCACTATATATCTGTTGCTTTCTTCTCCTAAATTCATTTCTATATATATTTACATCCCTTATTTCATTTACATCCTTACTTTCATTTCCATCCTTACTTTCTTCCCTTATTCTCACTTAATCTCTTCTCTATTCTCATTCATCTCAAATCCATTCTTACCATTTTCTTCACTTATTCTCACTTAAATTTTGTTAATCAAATTTTATTCTCCATTATTATACTATTCTATATATATATATATATATATATCTCACAATCTCTTCACTTACCATTTTCTTCACTTATTCTCACTCATATTTTCTTAATCAAATTTGATTCTCCATTATTTACATTATTCTTCATCAGGTTTGTGTATATATTTAATTTTATTAATGTTATTTTTTCATAATAATTTTTTCAATTTTATATGTGTATGAATTTATATATTTTTAATGTAGTTTATTAAAATAAGTTACATTATTTTTTATAGTTTTGTTGGTTCCGATCCATTTTGAGGACGACGTTGTTGCTAGTGTTGCTGCCTCCACTCCGTTTATCGACTTATATATTATTTGAGGTTGGTATATATTTAACTTAGTTTAAATTAAATTGCTACAATGATATGATTAGTAATTAAATTTTTAGTCATTAGAAAAGTAGTTTGTTAAATTTAATTGTAATAAATAAAAATATTTGTGGGATGAACTTCTTCAAAAAAAACATTTAGTCGGATTAAATTAAATTTCAACTTATTAGAGTATGTTAGAGAGTATAATAAAAATATTAGTTATTAGAAACGTAGTTAGTAAAATTAAATTGTAATAAACATGTTAGTTAGATCAAATATTATATATGTTTTATAAAAATCTTAGTTTTACTAATTTGTGTGTTAAATATGTTTTAGTTAATAAAAATGGAAGTAAAAAATGTAGTTAGTAAAAATGTAGTTAATAAAAATCACTTATTCTCTCCATTATAATTTATTACACTATTCTCCATCAGGTTTGTGTATATATTTAATTTTATTAATGTTATTTTTTTATACTAATTTATTTCAATGTTATTATATTCTCCATTGATATTGATTTTATTAATTATGTTGTATTATTGTTTGTAGTTTCTTGCTTCGAATCCATTTTAAGGTTGGTGTTGTTGCTGCAGCTGCTGCTTGGTTTTTTTTCATCCACTTGGTTCGTCGTCTAATTATTTGAGGTTGGTATATATCTTCTACTTATTTTAAATTGCTACAATGGTTTGACTAGGAATAAAAAGAAATATGTATAAAATTAAGTTTGTTAGAAAAAGAAAGATGTATAAAAAAATTTGTTAGAAAAAGAATGCAAATTAGTAAAGAATGTGTGAATTAGTGAATTAGTTGTTGTAATGAAATATGTTAAAAAAAATTATTATGAAGTTAATTGATATGAAATATGTGAATTAGTTGTTGTAATTAATTTTGACGGTGGCGCGCAGAATTTTTATCTGCGCGTAACTTTTATTTGTGGCTTGTAATTTTTATATGCACGTAATGTTGAATTCATACAAATTTTAGAAAATGTGACATAGGCTAATTAGAAAATGTTATATATGTTAGTTGTAAAATATTATATAATTTTTATGCAATTCATGTGAGATATTATATAAAAAAATTGTTATTTATATTTAGGTTGTAGTCATTAACTTTTGTCGGCAACGTGATGATTTCTTATTCGCGCGTTATTGTAACGAATAAATACAAACTAATTGAGTTAATATTAGTGACGCGGAAGATGGATCAATATATTTTACATCGTAGTTGGATGTACGATAGAAAATATCCGGGGAAAAGAACACTTAAAGCGGATTTTGTGGATGGAGTTCGTGAATTTGTTGCTTACGCCACGTCGCAACGTGCGTTTACATTGGAGGGAGGGATAAGATGTACGTGTAGGCTGCTTCAGAGCCCAAAAGATGTTCTAAATCATTTAAAGAACCTTGGTTTTATGGAGAATTATTACGTGTGGAAATATCATGGTGAACAAGAGCCGACAAATGATGTTAATATGCACGCTTCAAGCAGTGGGGCGCGTACGGAGAGTGAAAACTTTGGCATGATGGAAGATATGGTTGGTGATGCTCTTGGGGTGAACCTATCTTACAACGAGGACGAGGGCGTTGAAGAGGAAAGAATTCCGAACGAGAAAGTGTTGAAGTTTTACAAAATGATGATGGAAGTAAACAAGCCGTTGTTTGAAGGGTCGTCTGATTCTAAGTTATCCATGAGTGTGAGACTTTTAGCTGCCAAGTCAGATTGGAGTGTGGCCGAAGAAGGCGCAGAATGTTATACAAAAATGATGAGGGACGCAACTCCTATAAAGGACAATTTGCCATTGAGTTTTTATAAGGCTAAGAAGTTGGTGTCGAAGTTGGGATTGCAAGTTAAAACTATTGATTGTTGCGTTGAAGGGTGCATGTTGTTTTACGACAACGAATTCGGTAAAAATGATGGGTCATTGGTGGAGTGTAAATTTTGCAATGCACCGAGGTATCAAGTACGTGATAATGCCAGTTCTCGGAAGCAGAAACTAGTCTCAGTCAAGTCAATGTTTTATCTGCCAATAATACCAAGATTGCAGAGATTGTATGCATCAACTCACACAACCGATAAAATGACGTGGCATTATTACAATAGAACAAATACAGGTGTGATGCGACATCCTTGTGACGGGGTGGCATGGAAGCACTTTGACGCAGTACATCCTGATTTTGCAGAAGATCCACGTAATGTGAGGCTTGGATTATGCTCTGATGGATTTGTCCTATATATCCAAAAGTCGGTAGCGCCTTATTCTTGTTGGCCAATTCTTCTTACCCTGTATAATCTTCCTCCAGACATGTGCATGTTAAAACCTTATTTGTTTTTGACTTGTGTTATACCAGGACCTAATAGCCCATTAGATGGTATAGATGTGTATTTACAACCCTTAATTGATGATTTGAAGAGATTGTGGATCGGTGAATCAACATATTATATTGCAAGGAAGGAGAATTTTAGGATGAGGGCAGCTTTGATGTGGACTATTAACGACTTTCCTGCATATGGAATGTTGTCTGGATGGTTGACTCATGGTAGATTGGCTTGTCCACATTGCATGAAAGAAACAAAGGCGTTTAACTTGCATCACGGAAGAAATAACACATGTTCCAGAAGTGATTGAAGTCGATCCTGCTATGGATTTGGTTGACAGAGATGTTGACGGTCAACAAGTTGATGCTGAAATGTTAGCTAAAATGTTACTTGTTGACACTGACAGTGGGGATGAGTCTAGCAACTCTATAGACAATGGGGAAGATGCAATTAACCCCGACAACAATGTGGATGATTTTTATTATGACGATGTTTAATGTACGATTTTATCATATGAATTATTTTAATCTTGCATATATAATGTGACAATATTTTATTCATTATATTAATTATTGTTTATTGTATTATGACAGGGATGTCTGGGCAAGACAAAGATAGGGGTAAGGCTCATGTTGCAGAGACCGGGAAGAAGAAGAAGAAGAAAAATAAATATCAAAACATAATAGATATTACCTCAGAAGAGACCAGATCATGGCGCCGTCTACCAGGGGTTTCCTTCCGTAACATTGATGAACGGACTGGTACTCCTATTCATACCACCACCACTACCACTACTACGACCACTACAACCACTACTACCACTACTACTACTACTACTACTACTACTACTACTACTACTACTACTACTACTACTACTACTACTACTTCTGCTGCTACTGCTGCTACTACTGCTGCTACTACTACTACTACTGCTACTCCTACTACTACTGCTGCTGCTGCTGCTGCTACTGCTACTACTCCTGCTGCTACTGCTCCTACTACTGCTACTACTGCTACTACTACTACCACCACCACACGACCACTACTACCACTACGACCACTACTACGACTACTACTACCACTACTACCACGACTACTACTACTACTACTACTACTACTACTACTACTACTACTACTCCACCACCTTACTCCACTCCATTCATAATTATTCCTCCCACATCATTCCTGACCATTCCTCCCACATACACTACGCCTGGATTTGTTATGCCTGGATATAGTCCGCTCTCATCACATTCGCCTGGTTTCAATACCACCCCATATACTATCCGACAAGGCCTTAACGTACTTGTTCCTCCTGTTCCTCCCACAAGATCATCAACAGACCTGATGAACGAATTTATGCAAGATACAAATTTCTTAGGCTTAATGAATGTTATTGAACATCAGCCTCAACAACACGAGCAGCACCAACATGAAGAGCCACAAGCATCAGCATCAGCAGCACCACGACGAGGACGACGTCACTACATCGAAGACTTGCAATATGCGGATGGGCTACTTAGGATTACACCGACACCTGGATCGTAAGTATTAAAAGTTTAATTTTTATTTGTTTTTTAAATGCATAATTTAATTAACACTTCAAATTTGTAGGTTGGGGCCATCTAAGAGAGTGGCAGAATTTATTCGAGGAGCCATCCAGATGTTTTACCCGATTGATAGGTGTTGGGGCGTCTATAAACATCTTACTAGAGACGACAGGGCAGCACTTTTTAAATACTTTTTCGGTAAACACAATTTATTAAATATTAAATAATTGTAATTACTTTATAACATGCTATATTTTTAAAAAATTTAATGTCTAATAATTTTTTTGTTTATTGCAAGAGCGTTGTACCTGGTCTAGAGATGTCAATCTTCTTGTAGAGAAGCTCTTTCACAAGTTAGCTTCCAAACGTTTATCAGATTTGTTATATGATGAACGGGAGGAATGGAAAAAAACATAAGGGCAACTACCGTACAGAGTGGATCGGGGAAAAAGCGTGGGAAGACTTGGTGAAGTATTGGCTAGAAGATCCCAAATCTAAGAACCGTTCCAGAGCTAACAAGCAGAACAGAGCATCTCTTATAGGAGGACATGGCCACGCACAAGGATGTGTCAGTGTCCCTACCCATGCTAGACATCTGGTAAAAAAATATTTCACTATTTCTATTTCTATACATGTATATATTAAATAAACTCAAATGTTCTAATTGCTTATATATTTTCCGTGTACAATTAGGTAAAATCCTTGAAGAGAGATCCTTATCCAAATGAGCTCCATAGAGAGACTCATTTCAGCCAACGTACTGGCCAGCATGTCGATGCTCGAGCACGCAATACCCAGGTAAATTTGCAAATATTCGTAATATATTTTAATTAGAAAAAGAAAGTGAATTATTAAAGAATTATGTTGTTAACTAATATGAAATATGTTAATTATTATTATTATTATATAATTTTTATTTGACTTTATTTGTAAACAATTATTATTATCTAATTTTCTTTACTTTTCTTTATAGGCATCTTATGACGAGTACGTAGCACAATTTTTGGCGCAGAATCCTGAGATTCAATCGCATGAACAAATTCCCGACTCCATCAAAATTGACTTATGGGCAAAGGCTGCAGGAGGACAACAAAGACCGGATAGAGTATACGGTCTTGGAGCGTTAGCCGGCAACGTGGTGCATGGAAATTTGTTCCGTGCTCCTGTTCTACCAGAGTCCAGCTCTGCTCGTTCTGCAGAGTTGTCTCCTGAGATGCAAGCAATGATAGCTCGAATGAACGAGGAGTTGCAAAGTCAAAAGGTGGTGTTGTAAAATCAAAATGAGCTGTTGCAATCTCAAAAGGAGGCGTTGGAAGCTCAAAATAAGGCGTTGGCAAGGAAAGATGAGACAAAGAAGGAGCTAAGGAAAGAAATGAATGTCTTTCGAAAATTCCAAAAGATGACGACAAAGAAGTTCATGGGTGGGAGAAAGAGTAGAAAGACATTTGATTCATCGTCGCATGCATCGAGTCAATTTTCACCGACACCTCATCAAATACATGACGACGACGATGATAATGACGAGGACGAGGAGGAGGATGTTGATAGCGAGTAATTTAAGTTTTTTTTCGTAAATTTTATGAATATTGTCGTTGATAGAGAGTAATTTATGAATATTGTCGTTGTGTACTCAAATCATTATTTTTATTTTATTTAATTTATCCAAAAAAATATTTTTTTTTAGACAAGACCAAATAAAATATTTATAATGTATTTTTTCAAATTTTTCAAAAATAATCGATTTTTTAAAATAATTGATATTTTTGAAAAAAAAAATAACATCTTTTCCTAGGAATTTCCTAGGAAATTAAATGTGGGAAATGAAAATTGTAGAAGAGGGAAACGAAAATTTAAAATTTTTAGTGGGAAGGTTTCCTAGGAAATTCCTCGAAAAATGTGACAGAATTTTTTTCTCTATAAATAACACACTCTACTACACATTTCATCATTCATTCATTCATCTCTACTCAAACAAATATTCATCCATCTCTATATTTTCTTCTTCATCTTCTTCAATAATTTCTAAACACATAATTTTTTATCTTCTTCAACAATAATCTCTTATCATTTTTTCAACATAAATCTTCTTTTTCTTCTTCCTATTCTCATCTTCTTCTTCTTCTTCTTCTTCTTCTTTTTTCAACAACTCATCCACAACAATTTTCCATCTTCATTAACACCAATTTCTTCAACAATAATCTCTTATAATTTTTTTAACATTAATTTTCTTCTTCCTATTTTCTTCTTCTTCTTCTTCTTCTTCTTCTTTCTTTTTCAACAACTCTTCCACAACAATTTTTCATCTTCATTAACACAAATTTTCATCTTCTTCAACAATAAAATCTATTTATTTCTTTCAAAAATAATTTCATCAAAATAATTCATTCCTACTTTTGTTTTTATTCAAAACAGTTTTACTACATATATTTCTTTTTTAAAAATCATTTTTTAATATATATTTTTTCGAATTTTTTTTTTCAAAATTTGAATTTCGCGCAATTTTTTCAATTTTTTTCAAAATTTGAATTTCGCGCAAATATTTTTGGCGCAATTTTTCAAAATTCAAATTTTTGGCGCAATTTTTGAAATTTGAAAATTTAATTTTTTTTAAAAAATTAATTATTTTCCTCGGAAACAATTTTAAAAAATTTTCAAATTTTTTTGGCGCAATTTTGAAATTCGAAAATTTATTTTTTTTAAAAAATTAATTATTTTCCTCGGAAACAATTTTAAAAATATTTCAAATTTTTTTGCCGCAATTTTAAATTCCAAAATTTAATTTTTTTTAAAAAAAAGTTAATTATTTTCGTTGGAAATTCCTCGGAAACATTTTTAAAAATTTTAATTTTTTTTGTGGCAATTTTTTTAAAAACTAGCGCAATTATGAATTTTAAAACTTTAATTTTTTTTTTAAAAATAATTATTTTCCTCGGAAACTAACCATTAAAATATTAATAAATTTTCCTCGGAAATTCGTCGGAAAACACCTGTCAGACACAGCAGTCTGCAGGAAAGTTTTCCTGCAGAATTTTTGTCGGAAATTCCTAGGAATTTCCTCGGAAACACGTAGGAATAGATTGAAAATTTCCTATGTTAATTTTCGTCGGAAAATTCGTCGGAAAACACCGTTTCCGACGAATTTAGGGTGTTTTCCTAGGAATTTATGTTGATATTTCTTGTAGTGGGTACTATATCGGTTGGTCTAATTTATTCCTACCCTAGTTTGTGATATAGTAATACAGTGAGTGTTCGGTTTTATTTGGTAAAAAATGGTTGATAATAAATAAGTTAGCTCCTTTAAAAAACAAATAAGCTAGTTGATAGCAAATGAACCTATAGAAAATAACATATAAACTAGCAGGTAAATTTTTTGTCTTTGATAAAATTTGTTGTTGAATTAACTAATAAATATGAAATGGCCTAAAATATATTTAATTAATTTTTTTCAATTAAGATAGAAGGATGAACTCTTCAAAAAAGAAGGATGAACTTGACGGAAAAAATAATAATTATAAACTCAAATGCTACTTGTAGTAGTTTATGAAGAAAAAAAAAATAAAAACTGTTAAAATTGCCCTATAAACTGAGAAAAAATTGTTAGCAAAGAGCCCTTTTTGGTATAAACTCAAAACGTGATCTTAACAAACAAAACATAATATATATATATATATATATATGTCATAGGCTATATGTAGATTACTCCAACAACTTTTCTTAATACACGTGATTTTTTGTAAACTACTCATATAAAAAAAGACGGAGGGAGTATACCTTTAAATGCTTAAGCAATGCATTAAAGGCACTTATATATTAGCATTTTCCATAGTTCTCTAATATTTTTCTCTAAATTGTGTTAAACATTATTCTAATGTTTTTGCTTATCATTTAGTTAGATTTGTTTTTGATTCCCATGACTCATTTCGATTGAGGGTTGTCATCCTTGTATTGTCTATTTTATTTTAGGTAAAAAAAATTAAGTTGCACAAGGTTTTTTTGAGCCGAAAGTCAAAGACTAATCCTTCAAAGTATAAAGGTCCACTTAAGAGATATAACTCTTTCAACAAATATTCTTTCTTAAACACCGATCAAAAATCGAAAATACGACCACAAGATTAAGAGACTCAATTATTTGTCAACTAAGTAACATTGTGTTGGTTTTTTTTTAACCAAATTAATCATTCAAAATTGACACCATTGAAAATTAAACATGACACATTGAGATAAATATACTTCAAGGTTTTAAGTCAACATCACCGGAATAACCAAAGAAAATTGTAACATTGTGTTGGTTATTTTAGCTAATTTAACTATGAAAAATGTTAAAGAATATCTTAGAACATCGGTTAAAAGTTAAAATATAAATATTATATTAGGAGGTAATGAAAAATGATAAATTTAACTTTTAAAAAATTTAAATATTGTTAAACCTAATACAAATCTATTATTTTTTTTTATTTTCTTAACAAATCTATGGACACTTGTTAGCATAACTTTGAACTATTTACTAGATTTCTTCTTTAAGTAAAACTCAATTGAAACAAACATGAACCAACAAAATTCAATAAATGTGCTTTTATGACTGACGGTGGAAGAAACTTTTGGGTCATATTGATGAATGGCAAAGATTTGAAGAAAGTGGGACCCAAAAACAGAGTACAAAGGGTAATTTAGTCAATTGACATACCACGCCATTTTTTATGTAGAAAAAAGACAAGCCGCCACAGCCCGTATTTCGCGGGCTACAAAACATAGTTTTGGCGCCAACCGACTTTAGGTTTCAAATTCATGGGCAGTTCGGGCAGAACGGGTAACAGGATGTGACCAAAAGAATCCAAAACCGCGTTACAACCAAACTACACTAGCTAGCCACTAGAAACTATAGGAAATAAATTACACTAAATTATTAAAACTAGAGGATAAGTGTATTATGTTTTTAAACCTTAACTCAATAGACTAGATATTTTGGTCGAATAGAGTTATGAAAATGTAACAATGTTAAATCTTTTGGTAAAAAATTTGTTATTCATTAAAATTTTATCTGATTTAAAAGAATAATCTTTGCGGACGATAACTGATTCACACACAAAAAAAATGGTTCAATTGATAATGACAATGTTATTAAGCTTGACATCTTTATTCAGACTCATATCAAAAATATTTTTTTAAAAAAAGTTAAATTAATCCACTTAAATTAACACCAAAATAATTGAACTTAAAACTTTAAAGAGAATCACATTTCAAAGTCTCAAACCAATATCAGCATACCAACTCTAAATTTTATATCAAAAATATTATAGTTGTGTGTATGAGTATCATAAGTTTGTCATTTCATTTTAAGATTATCGTGAGTAAATAGTAGCATCAATGTTAAGTCACAGACAGTGTTTGGTTCTAAATTTAGAATCTTTTTATATGCTTAGGATTCCTCAGAGACCCATGTGTACGTGTCTCCACTTCTTCCTTTATTTCATAAACATTGGATTCCTCTTTTCATTACCCAATTTTTCTCTTTCCAATCTCTTCTTCCTTCATCCAATTAATAGTACCACTATTTAAAAGCTTATACTCCCTCCATAACTTTTTATAAGCAAATTTGACCAATTCACATTTTTTAAGGAATGTGGTTTGTGTTATTTAATTTAAGTTAAATAACCTATTTTGCCCTCATTAATTGTGATGTACAGTAGTATATTTTCAAGGTGTTGTTGTTAAACGTGTGTGCATTTAAAAAATTAAAATAAGGGTATTTCAGGTATATTATCCTTAAATATGACAAAAAAAGTCAATTTTGCTTATAATTAGTTACAACTGAAATGGTTGAATTTTGCTTATATTTTGTTATGGAGGGAGTACTACTTAACACTGCTTCCCAGCCTCCAAATTCTATCAACCCGTCACCCTTAATTTATTTCCTTATTCTTTTGTGTATGCATAAAAATCCAACTATATCCACCAATTAAATGTTGTCTGTAGTAGTAGTAGTATTTTTTTTTTTTGGTATATAGTCGGTGGCGGAGCCAGAAAAAATTGTTTGGATGGGTCACAAAAATAAACTATAATATATATACAAAATTTACGTTATAATAAGCATTAAACACAAGATTGACAATCAAAAAATTAAATTATATACCTTAAAAATTCAAGATAATTTTCTATACATTTCGATTGACTTGAAATTGTTCTAATAAAACGTACTGAAATGGAGAAAAGGGTGAGCCGTAAGGTAATTTTAGTTAAAAATCAAAAATATTTTAATAATTTCTCATATAAAAAAAATAATTTTTTTAGTGGGGTGGGTCGTGGCCCACCTTGGCCCTAAAGGCCCTCCGCCACTGTATATAGTGGTAGTAGACTAGTAGTATATTTTGCTTAGTAGAGTACCATGCAACTCTTTTTGTTTCTCTTTGTTTTTGTTCAAGTTTCAAAATCCAAATTAAAAAGAAAACAAACATTATGACTTTGGTTGATAAAAAGTAGTATTGTAGTATATGAATCAACTAGTTATGAGATTATACATAATAACCAATAAGATAGTTTATATCTTATATATTAGAAGATTAAATTTAAAGTGTTTGATAAAATTATATGATTACCAAATTAAAAAACACCACTTCCTTGAACAAGCTAGCTCATGTAAAGTTGTTCTTCATTTGTGGGACAACTTTTGCGACAACCAAAGATATACAAAGAAAATAGATATAAACACGAAAATCGAAGCAATAGAGAGAAAAAAGGAAAACACAATGTAAATATGAGAAAGAAAGTTATCACAAAATTGTCATGAAATAGTTATACAAATGTCATTTCACTATTTTATGTGTCCAAAGGTTCAACGGAATTATGCGTAGGTGCGTGGAATGTTTCTAAGTTACATTATTGGTAGAGTATATAATCTTCATTATTATTAAGCAATTGCACTATTAAGCAATTTTCTAAGCCATAGTGAGTGCTAAAGAGAGTGTTTAAAAGTAAGTGCTACTAGCATTCCTCTTAAGGAAGTAGTGTTATCAACATTCTCTTTTAAACACTCTAAAATAGTCACTCTCTTATTAGTTTAAATCATTGTGAGTCTACACTTTAGAAATAGAACTCACAAAGTGGTAGAACATACATGAATTTTATCCAATAAAAAAGTGAATACTAAAGAAAATGTTTAAAAGTGAATGTTATTAGCATTTCTCTTTAAGATAATTGACATATAAAACAAAGTAATAGTATAGTTGATTAATTGTTATAGATAGTATAGTTTTGGACCAGCCTACAATCCGTAGTGACAAGTCACGTCATTGGCTATATATACTACTCCTACATAGATTGGGGCTCAGAATCCTGCAAAATGTTACTCAGGGACCCCACTATGTGTCAAAATTTCTCACTTCATTATGTACTTCAATATTAATTTCACCCTTGTCGTTGTTGTAGTTAGACTAGATGTGTTATTTGAATTTTTTGTCTATATTAAAATTGTATTGAAAAACATAAGCTAAATTTTAAAGTGAGGAGTAAGTCCATATAGCAGTTTTGATTTTCAAAAAAATGAGTTCCAGTAATTTAAAATCTGGTTAGAAAGAAATTAAACTTGAATTCTCTAAAAAGATTCATACTCTAGAGTGTGAGACCCATTTTAATTTAAGTCAATAAAAGAGTGAGTGTTAGAGAGTATTAAAAGGGGAGTGTTGTTAACACTACTCTAATTAAAATTTATTAACAACTTAAGTTCAAAAACTTAACTGAATAAGTTAATATATTTTCTTACTTTTTATTTTAAAAAGAAAAAAATAGTAATATTTAACATCAAAATTCTGATATTTAAAAATAATTCAACTATTAATTAAGTCTTACCATTGACATCATATTCCTGATATGTAAAGTACTGTTGCAGTGCTGCTAGCCAGGCAAGTCATGTGTACGAAAATGGTTAATCAGCAAATGAAATGACACTAAATCAAATTATTCCTCCCTCCTCCGAATCAGTTCTAATTATTTCTTAAAATTAAAAAATAAAAATGTTAACAAATATATCAAGATTTTGTCGAAAATAAAACAAATGCCTTAATATTTTAAAATGTGTATCATAACTTAGTAATATTTAGTATAATAAATATGCTACACATTAACCAACATGGGTTGAATCTAGCTAAGAGGAGATACCAGACTTTCCCAATGTAATGAATCAAAGTTTGTATTTCAATCGAGATATATATACATATTCAACATGTGACACACTTTAAACAAGATTACCTTCTTTGAAGAAAACATATGAAAAGTAAAAAAAACAAATATACTACACATTATATTTTTAAAATTCAACACAATTTCACAATTTTACAAATACAATATAGAGAATCTCGTATTAAATGTTATATAGTCTAAAAAGTGTTTATAATTGAGAAACTCACACACATATAAGTGAAAGAGTTGGAGTTTGAACCCCAATCACGATGTTTGACCTATGAATTTTGATATTTTTATCAATTGAGTTGACTCTTGTGACAGAGTCATGCCCCACTTTACAAATCATTTTTGTGAAATTAAGTTGGGGAAACAAATTCTAAGAGGCAATATAAAAATTTCAAAAATGTGGCTACGAATTACTTTGTTCGTCTCATAGTATGCTACAAATATCATATACGCCAAATATTGTGGGACAGAAGGAGTATATCTATCCTTAAAAAAAAGGATAAAATGGTTTGGTTTGTGATATTATAATAAGTATGTACAGTGAAATATTATTATCGCCTTTGATAAACCACACTACATCAAAACTCGTTTATTTCTTACATATTTCTCTCGTCTCACACTCATTCTCTCCTTCTAGTATTTTCTTCTCACTACCAAACATATTCTTAGCTAATATTCAAATTATCATCGGGAGTTCTTAGTGTTCTCCCTAATAATGTGGGGCTGCATGTGTTACGATTTAGGGGTTCCCACTTGTTTTGTAAGAAGATTCATCATTGTTTTCATGCTATTTGGATGGCTTGTATTTGAATCATTTGAAAGAAACGAAATTCTCAAAGTTTTTTGCAACAAAATCTCATCTATGGAACATTTATTAGATCGAATTAAGCTTAATGGTGGATGGTTGAAAGCTCGAAGGCCTTACTTATTTTTTTACTTTAATATATGATGGTCTAACGTTGTTGTCTGTGTTGAGTATTCTATCATGTGATGTATCCTTTATGTTGTTTCTCTTTTGTTTGAATCCTTGTACACTTTTGATCCCCTCTTTGGCACATCTTATGTTTGATTGGGTTATTTAATCGATATGTTTTTGGCTTCTTAAAAAATTATAAATTATGGTTCATTGAACTTTGGCAACCCCCTTAAGAAAAAAAAAACTTTGGAATGCTAACCCCTGAAATTCTAGCAAGACCTGATGCTGAACGTAAAACAGAGTATAACAACAAGGAAAGAATAACAGACAGAAAACAAAAGGCACAGGATATTTGTTAACCCAGTTCGGTGACAAACACACCTACGTCTGGAGGCTACCAAGCCAGGAAGGAAATCCACTAGCGTAGTCCTAGTTCTAAGTTCTCAGCAAACTCCCAGTTTACAACTTATCACCTAGCTACTACCCCTATTGATTTCAACCAAGGAACTCCTAGACCTGAGATCTCATCTCACTTCCCCTCAATCAATCACTGCCTCAGTGATCTTAAACTCTAAAAACAATCAAAGACGGAGACACACTCCAAAACACACAAACGTCACTCTTGCTTAAAAGCTCATGAGTGATTCACAATTACAACTCTACTAAACACAGTCCTAAGCTTGCATCAAGATGACACAAGAAAGGCTCACAATAAACACACTAGAAACCTAAGACTAATCTTTCAATGATGGCTTCTGTTCTAGCTAATTTTCTTCGATAGCAGCGCCCTCTATTTATAATTTTCAGCTGCAACAAATATTTGATCCAAATATTCTTCAAAGATATATTTTTAAAATTCTTCTTTAGAAATATATTCCACAATATTCTTCAGAAATATATTTTCCAAAGATCTCTTTGAAAATATATTCAAAAATAAAAGTATTCAATCTTCATAAAATATCTTACGAAAATATTCTTCCTTCTAGAAACACACGCAGCTTGGAGAATTCTTCAATCAAATATATAAAAGATCATGTGAGAAAATAAACAGCTCCAAGGCACGAAAACAGGAGCACAGTAAACCAGCTTCTGAAGGTACTTCTGAAGAAGTGCTTCTGAAGGTCTGCATCTGAAGGTCAGCGTCTGAACAGTGCTTCTGAAGGTCAGCGTCTGAACAGTGCTTCTGAAGGTTCAGCTTCTGAACAGTGCTTCTGAAGGTTGCTTCTGAACAGTGCTTCTGACGTTCAGCTTCTTAGGTCCAGCTTCTGAAGACGCACATCTTGCTTGTATATTTGATTTTAGCAAACATGAAGTCAACAACCAAATATCCAACAACCCCCTCCCGCGCTAAACTAAACTTGGATCCATAAATTTCTATTTTAAAAATTTTAATGGGTATTATTGTACAAAATTTAATTAGTATGTTATGTAAGTATATAATAATTTATACATGTATTTAATGATGTGTTGTCAGGTCAATCAATGAATATGAAAACATATGTGACAACACATCATTAGATATATACATGTGTATATAAATTTACAATGTCGGTGTGCAGTAATTAAACTCTTACTGTACTACTCTTTTTGTTCATTGTTATAAATTATTAACAAAAGAGGCATTATAGATGTGTTTTTAATTTCAATACATTTGGGGACTCTAGTGGTTTCGTTTCATGTATCTGGAGACCAAAAGGGTTGTTTACTCATTCTCAAACCTTAGCCATCACCCCTTTCTTCTTCTTGTTTATCGAAGAGAGGTGATTTATGATCAATTTTGATTGTTGACCCAAAATCACCCCCTCCGAATTATTTTTCCTTCTTTTCTAATTGAATAAGTGATTTTCACATATTTTCAGTCTTCTTTCGTTTGTTTTTGTGATTTTGTCATCTATGCACGACTCTGTTTGTTTTGATTTCCCGTATTTGTGTGGTGTATTTTTTATTTCTCGTCTTAGTGCAGTGTTTATTTGATTCAGGTTGAAAGATTAGCTTTGAGCAAGTGCAAATCAGATCAATGACTTTGGCGTCGTCAACGTTGCAGATCCGGAGACATGAGTATTCCAGAGACTTGAATATTGTCATATTTGTAGGCATAAGTACTTTGTCGTTTTATGTTATTAACATGGATGTTGTGAGTTTGTTTGCAGATTCATCCTTTTTATTTTTAACGACTTTAAATTTGTATTATATCGATGTACTTTATCAATTTAAATGAATAAATATCGTTTATTTTAATAAAAAAAATAGACATTTATTTTCTTCTTGGTAATTGGGTATTGAATAGTACTTCATAAATGCATTTTAATGACTTTGAATGACGTGAGTATGTCTCAGCATTCTTGTCTGCTACCTAAACACATTGAACTCAATCTACTAGATCGAGAAATGCCAACAAGTGAAGTTGCAAAAAGAAAGGGGAGAAAAACAATGCATGGTTAGTTTTGCAACATGCAATGTGCCCTCTCAAATATAATGCTTTTATTTTGATTCTCAGATGAGTACAATGATAAAAACCCCGGACCAGCAAATTACTCTCTCCACGTAAATTTGATACCTGATACAATTTTAGCAAGTATACTAATTTATATCGAAGTAATAAAATTTATAAGATTCGTATCTACTCGATAGTATCGTTATTATTAAGGATGTTTGTAAAATGGGGGGGGGGGGGGGGGGGGGTGAGGCAATTGGTTTGGTTTGCCAGATAAAATAAATAACAAATTAATTATAAAATTGGTAATGAATTTATAGGAATATGATCAGGTCTTTCGAATCATCTGTTCATCACGAATTTGTAATCTGAACCTACACCGTTTAATTGTTCCTCTAGTTTACAATAATTAACAAAATAGCTCAGGTCAATCTATTGACTTAGAGCCCTATTTTCTAATTATAATTCCCTAATCCCTTAGGTGAACATATAATCATCAAAGGTTTTAAAGTTCGTTAATTTCAGAATCACAACTTAACAACTTTCTATCCCTAGATTGTTCGTTAAGTTGAACAGCATAAATAGGTCAAAGTTATAAGCTAGTGTCAACAGTCATATAATCTTTAATTTCAATTATATTGGGTCAGAATCATAAAAGCATTACGCACAATTTATACTGAATAAACTAGAATAGCAATTATAACTGATGTATAGTTTACAAATTACATGGCCAAAAAGCTAGAACATAATCATCTCAGACCTAATCAATTGAAACTTAGCTACTCATGGCTAATGCACAAATACCTAGATTAAAAGAAAACAACATTACAAGAATTTTGGACTGACTATGAGTTGGATGGCAAGCCACCACGAAATCTGCAATCCTCGGCTCCAAATGTGTCTTCCATCTCCCAAAAATCAGAACATTTGCTTCAGAAATGTGTTTGGCTTTTATAGATTTTAATACTGTAACGTCAAAATCGTGGTCCGATTTTGCATTAACTGCACCATTAATTCATACGCTCCTCCAAAATCGTGTCCCGATTTAGGCAAATCGTGGCACGATTTTTGTCGAATCAAAACCCCTGAAAAGGCAGCAAAATCGTGCCCCGATCTTACCATATCGTAGCCCGATTTCCAATTCAGAGTTTCTTCCTTTTTCTGTCAATTTTCCAGCTTACAGACCATGCAAAACATTTGACTCTACTAGAAATGCATACAAAATGCTAATAAAATAACATATGACACAATGTCATCAATACCAAACTGTTGTCTAGTTATGAACTATAATTTGAGTGAATGCATATCCCTTCTTCAAATCAGTTAAGAACTATGAAGAAGGGATCCCTATCCAAAGTGCCATGTCGGATACATTTAGCGAGATATCTACGTCATAGTCTATTAAGCCTTGATTTTTTTAATAGGTCAGGCCTATTTAAATAACAATAAGTTATCTGAGTTCGATTTTTGGCATGAACAATTTTTTGTCAGATTTTATTTATCTTTCAGTCGAATTTCGGATTATCATAGTTTATTTTCTTTAAAAATCGGAGAGTTAACACAACTGTTCCTGCTGGTTGAACAACAGTACCAACCCCCTGAGCGATATATTGACTCACGAGCTTGGCTAGGGTTTTTTCTCTGTTGGAAAATGAATGTGATGCCCCATGAACCGTTGCAGCCCCCCCCCCCTTTTATACGTTCCCCAGCCTAGGGAAATGAGGGCGGTTCTTACGGGATTCCCCAGCCACCTGGAGCGGTGACCTGGTCCTTGCCGAGAAGCCCGGTCTACGATGGGAACGTGGGAAAGACCTGGTAGACGGGTCCAAACGTGGCCGTTAGCTCGGGATTTGACATGGTCAGCTCGCTCCGGGTGTGGTTCGGGGGCCCGCTCCTTACCCGAGCTGTTTTTGCGGGTGCATGATCTCGCCCACGTGGCGGGTACATGGGCAATGAGGTCCAGCTGGCCGGGGAGGACTGCCACGCGTCATGAGAGGAATAAGATGACGGTACACAGCCCCCCAAGCACAAGTCTCGAAGAGGCGAAGTGATTAATAATATGCTCGGTTTTAGCTTAGTGGGCGACTACAAAAATCGTCCAGCGGAGCCGAGTGAGTGTCTGATATGTGGCGTCATGAAATACCAGCCTGTAGTGAGAATTGGCGGTCTGCTAACTGCTTCAGTGGTTGTTCCCCACCCTAGTGTCCTGCGGGTGCCTACACCCTATCAGCGCGTGGGTCATTTAATTGAAATCCAACGGTGGATGAGCAACGACCGTTCGTACCAACATCTGAACGGCTGAGGATTCGCCTGCTTTCCCTTGCTTCGATGCAGATCAAGCCGCACAGCACTGAAAAGACGGGCTCTTTGCACCGTTCGATCTCGCATCGTTTCAGACCGCGTACGCAACTCGAGGCCCTTTGCTTATAAATAGGGCTTGTCTGTTCCTTCGAACCTATCCGTTCCTTCGAACCTATCACCTGTAACTGTCTTCCGCTAGCACGCCGGCGAACTTTGCAACCTACTTCCTATTTGTAAGAACAGGTAACCTCCTTACTCCTCTCATTTTACGCTTACGCTTCTTAAACATTTGTAAAGAGGGAAAAATGGTAGTGATACGGGAGTGTGATAGTGAGGGTAACTCAGTGGGTTCTCCCCTCCTGGAGGAGCGACGCAAAGTGTGGAATGCGGCCATTCGGGCCGCCCGAAGGGCGGATGGGACGGTAGACTGGGCGCTCGTGGATCGACAATACTTTGGACACCCCCTCGTCGCTTCTGAGGTGAGCTCTGACAGCGACGACGGTGCTGCCCCCTCTTCTCAGAGTTAAGTGCCTCTAGTAGCAGTAGCCATGATAGTGATGTAGTTATTCTCTTTTCTTCAGGACCTGGTGAGCGAGAGGGGAAAATGGCGGGATCTGAAACGGGCGCCGAGTGGGTGGATGAGAATGTGGCCACCCAGTCCTCCTTGTTCAGCACCGAAAAGAGGGTGGCGGAGTTCCGGGAGAATCAGGCGGTGTCCTCTACGGGAGATGAAGCGGATGTTGTCACCGAACCCTGCGTCCAAGGGGAAAAGGTCTACATGCGCCGTCCACAAGGGGTGCCAGATGAGGCGTTCTATATGTACGCCTGTGCCATCACGGATTTGGGAGTAAGGATTCCCTTCACGTCCTTCGAAGCTGCGCTCCTTAAGGCTATAAATGTAGCGCCATCTCAACTTCATCCTAACGGTTGGGCATACGTCAGAGGCTTCGAAGTTTTATGCCAAGGTTTGGGTTTGGCGCCCACTGTGGGCGCATTTCTCTCCTTCTACTGTACCAAGGGAGTAGGGAAAGGTTCGTGGGTGTCCATTAACTCGCAGCAGGGACGGGGTCTGTTCTCCCTCTTCGCAAACAACTACAAAAATTGGAAGAGGAAATTTTTTAAAGTAAGGGGGCTGGACGCCTCTGTTCCCGTCTTCATGGGCCAAGGCGGCGATGAGGGGTTTCCGTTATATTGGTCCGACGACCCCCTGTCTGTATCGGGCTATGACTACGACAAGCTGAGCGACGCGGAGAAAGACGTAGTCGACTTCCTGGAGCACATGGAGGTTCTGAGCGTAAAGGAGCTTATCCACAGAGAACATGACCCCGTGGCTCTTGGCGAATACATAGGTAGCACTCGTACCCATTGTGGGCGATGTCGTTCAGTAGTTAAGTTTGCGTTTTAGCTGACATGAGTTCTTTGATTTTTAAGCAGATTCGATGGTGCGAAGTCCGCAGCGGAGAAGAAGCTGGCCCTGGAGCGGGCGAAAAAGAAAAGGGCTGAAGAAGGCGACGTTCGTGGGAGGAGTGACCCCGCCGGCCTGATGACGCGGGAGAAGCGCAAAGTCGTGGACGCCGGTGACACCACAGTACCAGGGGAGGCGAGCGCCATCGACACCATCCCATCCCGGGTCGTGGCTGCAGCAAACGCCACGATGCTGCCCAAAGGGAAGAGGAAACGGGCGGATGAGGGCCAACCCCCTCAACCCCAGACCTCCCAAGAAATGGAAACTGGTAAACCGAACTCCTGTCCTTTTATTTATAACTCTCTTTGTACTTCTACTGTGGACTAACATTTTGCTACCCGCCTTGTGACAGATACCCCCCCTTCGCAATAGGACGCCAGCTTTGATTATGAAGGGTTTATGCGGGAGAACTTCAACTTTGAATACGACAGGAAGAGACTTAAAACCATGGAGTTCTCCCAAGTACAGAAGATGAAGGGCGTCCACCTCCTAAAGGGCGCCCTGCTGGGCCAGGTGATGACGGAGGAGTTCTCCGCCCTCGAGCGGAAGGAGAAGGCGCAAAGGGCGGAGCACAAGAGCGTGCTGGCGCAGATGCAAAGCGCCCTCAATGCGTCTGAGGAGGCAAGGAAAGCGGCGGAGGAGAAACTCGCTTCAGTGCGCCAAGATCTGGAGACGGCTGAGTCTGCCAAGGCCAAAGCAGAGGAAGCGGCCAAGGCTATGTCTGAAGAGAGAACAGCACTGACCGAGGCGCATCAAGCGGCGATGTCGGATCTGAGGGCGAAACTGGAGGCATCTGAGGAAGAGAGTGTCCTGGCCGAGGAGAAGGGCTTTGAGCGGGCGAAGGCCCAGGTGGCCTGCCTATACCCAGAAGCTTCCCTGGAAGAAATCGGCCTATTCCAGACTGTTGTGGACGGGAAGATCGTGGATGAAGAGTAGCTTAGGTTTTATTTCTTTTTGGTTTGTAAACCCCTAATGTTATTCATGTAACGCCCTTTTGACGCTCTGATTTTGTCTTAACTGTAGCGTGCGCTTTGCGCCCTTAACTTTCACTTGATCGTCTTTTGAATGGAACGTACTCTAATTTTTTTTTCCAAATGTTCGTCTTTCAACTTGAGTGTATTCTTACTCTTTCGAGTATCTTGTGCTAGAATTTTAAACTCTGCAGCGTTTTCTTCATGTTTTGTGAATTGTTTCTGCATAAATCTAGTTGTACTCCTGTAAGACACGTCATCACATCGAGGGTTACACAGCTCAGACGTGAGTGCCCAGGCTAAGCCCTGTGAGGGCGACATGTTGCGTTCCGAGAACTTTACGAGAAAACAGTTGCATTGATTTCGATTTGAGCGTGCAAGGGCAAGCTCATTGGCATATGGCCCTGCTGCCGCGTGGTTTTAGGTCTTAGCGCCGCAGGGGTCTTATCGCCTTAAAATAGTAGGTCTTAGCGCCGCAGGTGTCTTACCGCCTTAAAATAGTAGGTCTTAGCGCCGCAGGGGTCTTACCGCCTTAAAATAGTAGGTCTTAGCGCCACAGGGTCTTACCGCCTTAAAATAGTAGGTCTTTCATAATCATATACCAAGATGCTTATTGAAGAACTAGGGCGCCTCGTTAAAAACCCCTGCCCTTGCAGGGGAAAAGAGTGTCACCCCAGAACCTTATTAAATACCAATGCAAAATTACAAAATGTCATACGGGAGCTCGCCCGACTTTGCAAATGTACGAGAAGCAAGTTACAATTTAATCAAACGAATAATTAACTGTAATATTGAAGCAGATGGACGGCGTTCCACGTTCTTGGGACCACGCCCCCGGATAACTCCTCCAGCTTATAGGCACCGTCGGGCAGCTTCTCACGGACTCTGTAAGGCCCCTCCTAATTTGGAAACAGCTTGCCCATCCTGGTTGGCGCCACCTCCTGCCGTAGGACAAGATCGCCCTCTCGCATGTTCCTGGGAACCACCTTCGAGTTGTACTTCCGGGCGGCCCTTTGCTTCGCAGCAAACTCCTGGATGTGGGCGGCCTCCCTTATTTCATCCAGCATATCCAAGTCGCATGCTTGGCCAATTTCGTTATCTTACAAAACAAACAGCGTTAGTTGAAAGATTTCTGAAATAAACATTGTTAGTCGAGTAGTTTCATAAATGATGGCGAATATATATAGTGTAGGCGTCATCCCAGGAGATATCCCCTGCAAAAATTTGCGTCTTTACCTTCAGCATTAAAATTTCCCCTGCGCCACGTGGGCGTATCGACTTCTACGGGCAGCATTGCCTCCGCCCCGTATACCATTCTGAACGGCGTCTCGTTTAAGGATGAGTGGGGTGTCATGTGATACGACCAAAGTACCTCATGTAGTCGCTCTGACCAAAGACCTTTGGCGTCATCAAGTTTCTTCTTGAGCCCGTTCAGAATTACCTTGTTGGCGGACTCGGCCTGTCCATTCGCCTGGGGGTGAGTAACTGACACAAACTTTGTTTGGATCCCGAGTCCGCTGCAGAAGTCTCTGACAGTCTTGCTGGCGAACTGCGTCCCGTTATCGGATACAATGCACCTGGGCAGACCAAACCGGCAGATGATTTTCTTCCAATAAAAACGCCTAACTCTTTCGGCAGTGATCTTTGCTACGGGCTCCGCCTCTATCCATTTAGTAAAGTAGTCAACCCCAACAATCAAGAATTTCAGCTGACCTGGCGCTAAAGGGAAAGGGCCGAGAATATCAACGCCCCACTGGCAGAACGGCCATGGCGAGGTGACGGAATGCAAGACTTCGGCCGGCACATGGAGGAGAGAAGCAAACTTCTGGCACTTGTCACACTTCTTGACATAATCGGCGCAATCTTTTAACAGGGTAGGCCAGTAGTACCCGGCGCGAACGATCTTATTGGCGAGGGCCCTACCGCCTATATGACTTTCGCATACGCCCTCATGAACCTCCAAGAGCACCAGCCGCGTTTCACTTTCGGCCAGGCATCTCAGCATCGATGTCGCCACACCCATCTTATACAACTTACCCGCCTGCATGGTATATCTCGCACACTGCCTCCTCATCTTTTGTTCCTCCTCGTCTGAATCAGGCGACCAATTACCCTCCAAATATTTTACAATTGGTGTCATCCATCCTCCATCTTCGGCCTGGACAGCGCCCACCATCATTGCTTCCGTGCTGGGGGCTGCCAATGTTTCTTGAATCACCGTCCTGTTGTGTCCCGGTCTCTTGGTACTGGCCAACTTTGAAAGGATGTCGGCACGGGAGTTCTGTTCGCGCGGCACATAGGTCGCCTCGAAAAATGTGAAGTTCTGAGCCAACTCTTGCACTTTCTTCAAGTATTTCGTCAGCTGTCCGTCCTTCGTCTGATACTCTCATGCAATCTGATTGGTCATTAGCTGCGAGTCACTCCGCGCCCTGAGATTCGTGGCACCCATCTCTCGAGCAAGTTGCATTCCAGCTATTAGGGCCTCATATTCAGCTTGATTGTTGCTTGCCTTCCACTCGAATCTTAGGGATTGCTCGATCAGGATGTCATCCGGGCCTTCCAGCACGATCCCTGCACCGCTCCCCTTCAGGTTGGATGCTCCGTCTACTGATAAGATCCATACGAAAGGTGACTGGGCCTCAGCGGGTGAACTCAACTCTACCAAGAAATCTGCCAACACCTGTGATTTGATACTACCCCTGGGGACGAACTGGATATCATATTCAGACAGCTCCACGGACCATGACACCATGCGCCCTGCCAAATCTGGCTTTTTCAGAACCTGCCGAACCGGGTGGTTGGTTTTCACCACGATCCGGTGACCCTGGAAGTAAGGGCGTAGCTTCCTCGCCGTGGTTACCAACGCTAGAACTAGCTTCTCAATTTTCTGGTACCGCAGCTCCGCGCCCTTAAACACCCTACTAACGAAGTACACCGGCTTTTCGCCCTCCTCCTTCTCTTGGACAAGAACTGAACTCAGGGCGTGCTCTGTCACCGACAAGTATAGGTAAAGTATGACGCCTTTATCCGGGCGCGTTAGAATTGGAGGAGTGGCCAGGAAAGACTTGACTTTAATGAAGGCGTCCTCGCATTTGGCCGTCCATTCGAACCTCTCCCCCTTCCTGAGCGTCGTGAAGAAATGAAAAGCTTTGTCTCCCGCACACGACAAAAAACGAGACAACGCCGCCAGACGCCCTGTGAGCTGCTGGACCTCCTTGACGGACGTGGGGCTGCTCATGTCGATGATAGCCTGGCATTTATATGGGTTGGCTTCTATCCCTCTCTTGGTTAACATGTATCCCAAAAACTTTCCCGCCTGAACCCCAAATGAGCATTTGGAGGGGTTTAGACGCATGTTGTACTTTCTTACACATCCCAAGATTTCCTCAACGTCTTGGCAATGACTTCCCTCCTCCGCGGTCTTCACCACCATATCGTCAATATAAACTTCCAGGTTTCGCCCTATCTGGTCGGCGAAGACTCTGTCCATCAGCCTCTGGTAAGTGGCGCCGGCATTCTTTAATCCGAATGGCATTACCTGGTAGAAGTAGTTGGACGCGTTGGTCATGAAAGCGGTTCTGGGGGCGTCCAAGGGATCCATCCGAATTTGATTGTATCCTGAGTACGCATCCATGAAGCTCAGCGTCTTATATCCTGAAGTACCATCTATCAGTCTGTCAATGGCGGGGAGAGGGTATGGATCCTTAGGGCACGCAGTGTTCAGATCCGTGAAGTCGACACACATCCTCCACTTACCCGAACTCTTTTTCACCAGCACGAAGTTGGCCAACCAGGTCGGGTACTTAATCTCACAGATAAACCTGGCCGCCCTCAACTTCTTCACCTCTTCATCCATTGCCTTCCGCTTTTCCTCTCCCATTTTCCTTTTCCTTTGGACCACGGACTTCACCTTTGGGTCCACCGCCAAATGATGACATACCACATTTACATCGATGCCGGGCATGTCGGATGGGCTCCATGCAAACAAATCCAAATTTCTTCTCAGAAGGCGAACTATCCCCTCCTCTTCAGTCTTTGTCAAAGTCGTGCCAACTTTAGTAGTTTGAGAAGCCTGAGGGCCTATCTGTATCTCCTTAAGGTCCTCGATGGGGGTCAGCCTTTCCTCGACGTACTCCTTTCGTGGATCCAAATCTACAAAATTGACATCCTGGGCGTTTGAGGGGCTGGGACCCCGCCCAGACGAAGAGTGGTCTGGTTTCCGAACTCTTAGGCTGTCCTGGTAGCACTTCCTGGCCGTCCTCTGATCTCCTTTGACCACTCCCACCTTACCATTGGGCAGTGGGTACTTCATGGTGAGGTGGAGCGTTGATATTGCTGCTGACAACTGGTTGAGTGAAGGACGCCCTATGATTATGTTATAGGACGAGGGTGCATTCACCACCAGGTATCTGACTGAGACGGGCCTGGCGCTTTCATCCTCGCCGAATACTGTCCTCATGGTTACATACCCCCGTACCTGCACCTGCTCTCCCACGAATCCAACTAAGGACCCGTTGAACGGCTGCAACAACTCCGCGCCCAAGTTCAACTTCTCGAAGGCGTCGTAGTACAGGATGTCCGCCGAGCTTCCTGGATCAATTAACACCCTTCTCACCACACAGTTCAAAAGCTGTAAGCTGATCACCAAAGGGTCGTCCTCGTGAGGGAGAATTCCCGCAAAATCTTTACTGGAGAAAGTGAGTTCAGGATCAGCTTCTGGGACGGGCATTCCCATGCCTTCCAAACTGTCGATGTGCATCACGTGGCGAGCATACCTTTTTCTGGAGGAGTTAGTCTCGCCTCCCCCGGCAAATCCTCCTGCAATGGTGTTGATGGTTACGCGGGCGTGTGGATTGCTATTGTCATTGCCTGACCCGGGGTCCTCGCCACCCCTTGATGGGGGATCCTGTGGCCCGCGTTGGTTCCCTCTCTGGCTGGAACCCTGCCCTCCTCTGACGTAGCCCTTCAGATGTCCTTCCTGTATTAGCTTCTCGATCTCCCGCTTTAAGACTCTACAATCGTCGGTGTGATGTCCCCTGGCTTTATGGTACTTGCACCACTTCTCAGGATCATTTCTCATTACTTCAGATCGCGATGCCGGTGGTTGAGGAATCAAACCCGTATGAAGGACCTCCTGCAGAATGCGCTCTCTCCTCTGATTCAAAGGCGTAAAGTTTTCTAACGGCCTTCTGGCCGGTGACTTGAAAGATCCCCGCATCGGCTGAAGGTAGCTATTCTTCCTGGGGCTATGAAATTCATTCCCCCCAGAACTCCTTTCACGTGCGTCCCGGGCCTTCTTCTCGGCATTGCTCTCTTCGCCCTTGATGTAACACTCCGCCCGGGCTAAGATTTCCTCCATAGAATCCGTTGGTTTCTGGGCCAGGGACTCATTGAACTGGCCAACTCTCAATCCATTCTGGAAAGCTCCGACGAAAATTTCCTGGTTGGGGCTGGCGACTTTGATAGTAGCTTCGTTGAACCTGGCGAGGTACTCCCTTAACGGCTCGTGGGGTCCTTGTCGGACGTTAAAAAGGCTGGTGGTCGAGACCTTTCTATGCTTGCTAGCTGTGAATTGGTGTACCATCCGCCTGGCGAAATCGGGATAGCTGGTTATGGAAAAGCGAGGCACACCCATGTACCACCTGATGGCTGCCTCCTTGAGGGTTCCTGCGAGCAATTTGCATTTCAAGGAGTGCGCCGCTCCTATGATCGCCATCTGAGTGTTGAACGCCGTCAGATGTTCGGTGGGATCTGATTTCCCATCGAATGAAGCGAGGTGTGGGGGTTTGAAATTCTCCGGGACCGGTGCGTTCCAGATCTCAGCGGATAGGGGCTGGGGATCCTCTAGTTCCGGACCCTCTTGGTCATCTTGCTGCTCCTGATGTTGCTGTTGTTGAAGAGTTTGGACGGAGGCCTGGAGTGCCTCATTCTGTTGGCGCAGTTCCTCTAGCTGGAGCTGCATGGCGGTAACGGCATCCGGATCGGCGTTGTTGTTTCGGGATCCGGCCATTACGAGCTGGATGATTCGGCTTGTTTGAGTGTTTGGTTAAGAAAAACTGAGGCCTGGGAAAGTTTTACCGGGCCCCACGGTGGGCGCCAACTGTTCCTGCTGGTTGAACAACAGTACCAACCCCCTGAGCGATATATTGACTCACGAGCTTGGCTAGGGTTTTTTCTCTGTTGGAAAATGAATGTGATGCCCCATGAACCGTTGCAGCCCCCCCTTTTATACGTCCCCCAGCCTAGGGAAATGAGGGCGGTTCTTACGGGATTCCCCAGCCACCTGGAGCGGTGACCTGGTCCTCGTCCGAGAAGCCCGGTCTACGATGGGAACGTGGGAAAGACCTGGTAGACGGGTCCAAACGTGGCCGTTAGCTCGGGATTTGACATGGTCAGCTCGCTCCGGGTGTGGTTCGGGGGCCCGCTCCTTACCCGAGCTGTTTCTGCGGGTGCATGATCTCGCCCACGTGGCGGGTACATGGGCAATGAGGTCCAGCTGGCCGGGGAGGACTGCCACGTGTCGTGAGAGGAATAAGATGACGGTACAACAACAAATAACAATAATGCTAATTATAGCAAATTATGATTTCACGAACCATATAGCGACATGTGTATTCCACAAAGTCATTTTTTGTTGACTATCATGTTTCCATAAGTGCCCTTGAAATCCTCTAAGGCACACTTTCTCATTGGTTGAAAACCTTTTCATAACGTGTTCGTGAGATTTTATTTTGTTGAATATATCACTATTGTTTAAATAAAATCTTACTCGACCTAATCTATTTGCATCACCATCACCAATCATAAACATTTCTAAACTCGGCCTTCTGTTTATCCAAAAATAAAAAACAAATGTGTTGCCCCCTCAAGTAACACATACAATTCTTGTATAAACCTATGTTTATATCCTAAAAAATTGGTGATCTTTTGCCCCAAAAGTAGCAATTTGTTGTCCTAATTTTTCACATTATTTATACATATACAAAAAATTACACATGAGTGGAAGACAAACGAGCAACAAGTTGTGTCGTTAAGTCTTTTTGATTTTGAATATAAAACACCACTTGAAGCTAAAATCCACCAATTTTAAGTTGAAAAATCAATGGTGGAACCAAAATTATAACAAATGTGATGCTTGATAGAAAAAAAGTTTGATTTTAAACTTGTTTTTTTTTTATTTTATAAAGCTCATGAATTTATAAAACCAAAAAGAAAAGAGGACATGAAAAGTTGGGGACTAAAGCAAATACCCAACAAAACTAACTGAACCTAAACTTTGGCAAGCCAAGAGCATCTCTAACAAGAAAGGATTTCATAAAACTTGGTGTTTCACTCCACCACATGTCATCTGTGATCGAATGACCATGTTTGGATAGGATGTGTGCCATATAATTTCCCTCTCTATGAAAGTGTAAAATAAAGCAATTCATATTCATCCTCATATAGCAGTACAATTGCTCCATCCACTTCTAAGTCTCCAAGGTACTATGCTGTTAATGTAGAAAGCCAGCAGTAGAAATTATTCCAACCTTTGATGGTTGCAATTACAATGATTGACATAGCTAAACTTGTAAAAAAAATGTTTGATTTTAAAATGGGAAGACTATACAATTTGTGTTTGACATTTTTTATTTCCTAACATCAGAGGATGTTGACATTCAGCAGATTCTCTCTATTGAAAGTAATCTTATATGTGTGTCAGACACTATCAACGTGAATACCTCTTTCGGTCAAAATTCAAACATCGACTCTACATGTTTTAACTTAAAAATTAATTTTAATCAAATCAATTTTATAAAATTCAAATTTATTAGTAAACATTATTTTGTCGTCTTGTATATAATTACTTTAAGTGGAAATAACATATGGAAAAAAAAAAGTTACATTTGTCAAATGTTGACTTAAATTAACACCATCTTCTGATCTTCATCCAATCCAATAACTTTAAAAACTTGAAATAATTAGTCAATCACATATGAGAGCTCAAATATATTCCTTAATTAATTACCTGAATGTTTCTAGAGCAAAAACACGCTTGAGGTTATCCATAGCCCATATAAAATAATAGAGGTGTGGCAAGCAATTTTACAAACACCAATGGATAATGTTGAGTCATATTCCTTTGTAGTGGTACCGGTGGAGTTAGAGGAAATTGTTCTTCTCCCTTTTGTTTTCTATCATTCACCGATCTTAAAAGTGTCTGCGTGAGTTAACTCACGCTGAAAAATGTACAACGTGAGTTAACTCAAGTTGAAAAAAGTCGAGCGTGAATTAACTAATGCTGAACATTTTTTAGGAAATGAGCAATTTTAAAAGGAAGAAGAGCAATTTTCGGAGTTAGACAAGAACAATATTTAGTTTCATTCAGCATGTGAGGTTAATTTGTTTATTTTTTGTCTTCTACTGGTCTTTCACTTTGGTGGCCACAAAACAACAGTTTAACTTAAGATAACTCCAAAATACTTGTTAAGATATTTTTCAATATTGACAACCATTAACTCATTGTCATATTAATGTAGCTAACTCAACAACAAAAATCAATCAATGATGACATTGTACACTGGTTGTCCTTTAACTATAAGGAGTAAGGACTGTTTGATTAATGGTTCCAATTAGGAAATAGAAATCAAAAGCTACAAAAATGTACCTTTATCATTTCCCTAGTGAAAGTAACTAGTATCTAAACATGTGAACAAATGTTAATTTGGTGACATAACGTAGGTATATATGTATGTAAATAATATCAAAGTCACTCACTCATGACTCAAACTAAATTAAAGTTGAGATTGCTATGTAAAGGGCTAAAAAGATTTTATTTTTACTCCTAACATTGTATATAAGATAATTTTTATTATTGTCATGATTTTTTTTATTCTAAATTATATGTCCATCTTAGAAAGCAAGATCATCCCAATATATAGAAGACGCGTTAATAATTAATTAATGTTTCTTTGGTAGGGAAAGAATCATAGAATGTTAATTTTTTTGTCTATTCTTTTATAAGTGATATAGTAACTGCTCAAATTATTGAGGCTACCTAGCTATTTTGCAGGCTTAATTGGAATTTAAAAGGTGCAGTGATTTTGACAGTTAGAAAACAGATTTATATGTTGTAAAGCTAATTGGTTTAATATTTTAGTCATGCTAACAAAATTGACATGCTACTAATTAAGAATGTGATTTTATAAATAAAATAGCAAAAAAAATCTCAAATAAGTTGTTTCCTAGAAGGGAGCAAAGAGAAAAATCCCAAGTAAAATGGGATAGATTCTTTTTCTAACAAAGAATCAAGAAACTGCCTCATGTGGTGTCCGTTTAGGCCACCATATAGTATAGAAACCCATTGTTATATCCAATACTAAAATGACCACAATGTGACAAAGAATGACACTAACATTTACTACTACACAATTACTTTGTGCTTTCTTAAAAGGATCCTAATCCCTAGAAACCTTTCTTAATCTCATATTAGGTAAACTGTATCATCGTAATCTTCTAAACAAATCCCTTTGGTCATGCAAACTGAATCCTGCCACTTTTATAAAAATATTTGTAATTTTTTTAAGCATAAAATATTTGTATTTTTTTTTAGTAATTATGTTATTGGTGCGATATATCCAATATTGTTGACTTTATCAATGAGACTCAAATCGAAGAATCTAGTTGACCGCCTTTAATGATGTCTCTTCTTCCAACCATATTTTTTCCATCCATGAGACTCAAACTCAAGATATTGTTTAAGGATAAAGTATTGTTCCACTTGGACCTATATTTGTTGTTTTGATATGCAACAAAATCTTATCTTCATAAATATAAAATCCAATATGATCAAGCATTACACAAAAGAGTAAATGACATTAATGGCATTACATAAACCGTTTCTTTTGGAACAACAATAAATAATCACATAGGATTCTTATAAGTAGCTCTTAAGTATTTTTCTCATTTAATAATGTGAGTGGTATAATGAGGGACTTGACCTTGGCTTAATATGGTGTGGTGGGGTCTAGGGTCTAATGTGGTTGGAATATGTTTGTCACAGTCAATCAAATTTTTGTAGCATCTTAGTCATTAAAAAGATTTTCTTTTACATGTGTAAGGAAACTTTTGGATACTTAGTGAAACATTTTTGACTCGTGTGTGTATGATACTATACACGCTTGTATTAGTTGAGAAAAACTATTGAGTGGAAACTTGAAACTTATGAGCCCCCATTTTCTATTTTGAATCTCAAAACTAAAAATGTCTTAGGAAAATTTAGGAAAATAATGTACAATTAAACATATTTTCCTTTGAAAGAAAGTAACCAAAAAAAAATATTTTCCTTTGTACCTTAAAAAGAAGCAAAAACATGCATTGAATAAATTTTACTCTTACTAAATGAGTTAAGGGTAAAATAGGATTATACGTATTTATCTAAATTTATTGTTTCTTTATCTAAGAGACCAAAGAACATGGCAAATACACCATATATATATATATATATCTTGTTCATCTCGGATCATTTATCTTTCTCCTTATTTTCTTCTATTTTTGTAAAATATCTCAATCATCTCGAGTTATTTGATCTTTCTTTTGGTTATTCTTTCTTTTCATTTTCTCTCCATTTTCCCTTTTCTTAGGACCTAGACTCCTCGTGGTCAAGACCATATTAGCGGAATCTCAAGCACATTCCAAATGATTTTAGCCTAAGTAACTTCTATTGAAATCAAAAGGATTTTAACTAATTTACATCACAAGCACACAACTTTGTTGGCGAGTTAAGAGACACGGGATGTATTATTGTATCAATAATACATGAAAACCCAAGGTCCAAACACCAAAAACCAACCCAACTCGCTAATTTATTTACATACTGAGATTTTGTCCATCACAAAAACAAATTAATTTTTTTTAATAAAAGTACAAGTTTTCCATAAACATTAAACATCCAATATGCAGCTATTTCACACACTGTATTTAGGGTAAGATTAAAGGAGAAAGATAATTTGTTACTCAAATAAAGAATGGATAAGAAAAAAGCCACTAAAGAATGTCAAGAAAAATATGTAGGACATGTTATAGTAGTAAATATACAGGTAGGGCTTTCATGAAAATTTGTTACCTTTGTTAACTAACTCCATCTAGAAGAAATATTTAGGCTTTATAGCTTGTCCCATGTGAGTGCATCAAGTTTCATATGAATCAATGATTAAAAATAACCAAAAATAAGGTATTGAAATATAATTAGGTGGTAAAATTAAACCCTTTTTTGGCTTTTGAGTAGAGCATGTTAGGTATAGAGCAAAGATATAGACTACAAATACAATAGAATTATTGAACTAACTAACTTAGCTAAAATGATGTAAACAAAAATTGGACACAAAAATATACACACATTCATCAAAATGTTAAGAATTGCACAAGTATCGTTATCCAAGAAAACAAAATGTTACACTAAAATGCTCACACGTAGAAATCAGCACACAAATCCAAAACAACACCTTGACTATGACCTATAGCCTCTCAACTCATACTCAATCACTCTCCATGCATAATAATTAAATTAAATCACAAAATATTAAAATCATAAAACTTCTCATTAATTATAAAAATAAAAAATAAAATAAAAACAGAACCAAACTACACTACATAGTCTCTAATAATCTCAAATTAAAAAACACAAAAACAGAAGTAAATTAAATTAAACTAAACTACATAGTCTCTAATTTTCTACTAACATGTAAATATTGAAATTGAAAATTTTCATTTATACATAGGTTCTTGTTTTTTCTTTTTCTCTTCAAAGAGGAACATAACATAACAATAAGAATCAAATCAAACTCCATAAATTATTTTCCTCACAGAATGAACCCTAATTTCTCAAAGTTTGTTGTTAGTTGAATAAACCTCACACAAATCAAACACTCTTCTCAACTCGAAGCTTGAACACTGTTTCCAAATCAGGACATTTGAAAAACTCTCTACCAACAACATTGTTACACCTTGAAATTTTCTTCTTTCTGGGTGCCGGTGGACACGACATGTTCACCGGAATCCTAGCTTCTTTCGCAGTCGGTGTAGTCGAACTTTCTTCATCTTCTTCATCAAAAACTGCGCCATTTTTTGTACTCATCTTTGTGTTTATAGGCTTCAATGACCTAACAGAAATTCCAGCAATTACCCATTTCTTAGCTTCAGATTCCAAACTCTTCTCCATTTGTGTTTTCTTCGAATTCTTCGAAAAACCCATTTTTTATCTAAGCAAAATTGTGATAAAAATTGAACCTTTTTCTTGTGGGTGTGTCAGAATCAAAGAGAATCAAAATGGGGTTTGAGAAAATTGTGAAAAGATTGGATTTTTAGTGAGAGAAACTCAAAGGGTTGTTGAAAAGATTGATTTTTGAGAGAGAATCGGAATAAATTTGAAGAATGAAAAAAATTGATGCTTGGAGAATAATAATGAAGAAAAACAAGAAGAAGAACAAGGAATAAGGTAAAAGGGTTGGTCTTAGGTTGTTGTCTTTCTTAGAGAGAGAAAGATGAAAAAAGTTTGGAGATTGAAATGAAGAATGAAAGAGTGAGAGAAATAAAAAGGGAGAGATTTTGAGTTTTTAGAGAGAGAGGGAGAGGGGGAGTTTTTGTGTGTGAAAATTGTGAAAAGTGAGAGAGAAAATAAAAAGGAGAGAGAGAGAGAGGGGGGGGGGCTGACCGAGAATTTACGGGCAGAGCAAGTGGGAAATGAAAATTTGGCGCGAAATTTCATTGAATTGGGAAGCAACGGCTCTTATTCCCGCTCTATGAATTTTGAGACGGGGAATTACGATTTTAGCCTTTGATGTTTTTTATTATTGAATTAAATAATGGTGATGATGTTTGCGGACAGAAAGAAGACAGAGTCTGTGCGACGACGTTTTTGTAGCTGAATGTGTTATTGACTTCTAAATATTTATCTTTGTGGTGTGGGCCCCTTAATTTAGTACATTAATTTAAATAAAGTATACATATATTATATTATTAATATTTATTTTGTACGATATTAATTATACTATGCTTTGTGTAGAGCATTTTTTTTGGATCTGGATCCTCTCCAACGGCAGCAGTGCTGCTGTTGTTGTTTTGTGTGTGAGGAGAGAGAAATCATAAATAAAAAAGGAAGAAAGTAATGATGAGAGAGAGGGAATCATGAGAGAGAAAGGAACATAAAAGGGTGCAGGAGAGAGGGCTGCAGGGGAAAGGAAGGAGAGGATCCAATTCCATTTTTTTTGTCAAGGTTTAGAGCATATATTTTTATTCTCGTATAAAAAAATATGTGACGAATTAATGTTCCAATCCTGATTGTAAAACGTACTTATATTTAGTATTTGAGACATAACAATTAATATATTTTTTGTAGAAGAAACGTGTGGAAAAAAAAAACTTTATCAAAACTAGTTAGCTATAGAGAAATTGTTTTTTTTATTTTATTTTTAGGGTTGAAAAGTTTAAAAGGTGAAACTCATATACTGAGTACGGAGAAGATAAACATTGTAAATTCTAACATGCATTTCAGTATATAAAATATCTCAACAATCTCCCACTATATGAACTACGTTTACCCGACAATGTATACAAAATGTTTAATTGTTCCCTATATTTGTATTATTAGTTATCATTTTTATGTTATTATAAGAATGCAAATGAAAGAAGAAGAAAAAAAAAAGAAAATCACACCAAAATCTCGGATTCTCATCGTATGTTGGTATTTATATTAGATAGATACACATGCATCTGCCTTATATGGCAATAGAATGATCCAAGACCAAAGTATCTCATGTAACAGAGAAATTAATTAAATCGTACTAATTGTTAATATGTTATAGTACTTCTTTTGATGTCTATAATGTGACATGACAAAATAAAATTGTCGTTGTTTAATGACTATATTCACATAAAGAAAAATTAGATTATTAACCATCCGTTAAACTACACTAACAAGGCGTAGTTAATGATTTACTTTTGGTATTTTGCAATGATAGACCAGGATGAAAATGTGGTTGATGTATTTAATGGTTTTTTCTACTTTACCTCTCGATGAATTGAGGGTAATTTACTCCTTCCCGTGAAAAATCTTATTTTCTTTATTTTTTTTACAATCAGTTATCTTTTTCATTTTTAAAACAATAACTACTTTATCTTCTTCATTTAAGATGTAATTTACATCTCTTTCGTTTCAAAATCCAATCGTGTAAATAACCCCCAATTCATCAAGGAAAAGTGTAGACTTACCGATATGGTTTTTTCTTAGTATCAATTACCATTTTCATCTCAATAACATCAAATTTCTTCATCTCCTTCATTAAACATGTGATCTCCATTTATTTCATTCCAAAATTGAATCTTATGTGTCATTAGAGATAAATTATCCGTTATTCATTAAGGGGTAGTGTAGGCATCACCGTATTTATGATTTACTATTATAAAATGTTCAAAACAAAGAAAGAAATCGGGTAAGAGCTGCTCACATTATGTATTTTTATATTTTAGAATACGTTCAACAACCAAAGATAAATTGATAATTGATTTAAGATTTCCCTTTTTTTTAGAAATTGATTTAAGAACTTAATTCACGTATACCGTAACTGTGAAGAAATTTACATATCAATAAATTATGATCATCAGATTATTAATATTTGACTAAAATCGTAAGAACTTTCAAACTCACACAATTATTAATCTTATGATTTAGGCTCAGTGGCGGAGCTAGAAAAAAAAAATTCGGGTGGGCCAGCAAAATAAACTCTTGTAATAAACTTGTTCATAAAAAAATTAAGCTACATAACTTAAAAAATTAAAATAAGTCGTTACACAATCTAATCGACCTTTCTTTTAGAGGACACGATCCAACCGACTTAAAATCATCAATAATTAACTCAGAACCAATATTTACACTAATTTCTCTTTCGATATACATTTTATCATTTAGAAACCCACCTCCCATCTTGTTTCTCAATCTAGTCTTGCTTCATACATAAAAATCTTTTAAGCCAATTCAAGAGGAATCTTTCAAAAGTACTACACACATACAAATCTTTTGTATTTGTTGATTCAATTAACCCAATATTTTATCAATAAGCATGCATCATGGAACCAATATTATATCATTTATTTATGCATCTAAACCAATCCTTTGGATTCCTTGCTCCTGAGCCAATTTTGATTATGCAGCGGAAATGGCATATGCAGAAATTGAGACATTCCTCTTCTATGATTATTCAAGCCTTCGTTACCAACGATTGAAGCATAAATTGAGGAACAAACAATAACAAAAAAACAATCAATCGTATAATCTTATTCAATTAAGCCAATCCAATCAATAATATTGCAGTTTTAAAATTCAACAATCAACTGAGCCAAACACAGTAATATATAGTAGCAATCAACAATAACAAATAACAATTAATCTTAGTAGCATTCAATAAGAGCAAACAACAACAAACACCTTTCAATTCTAAGATGAAGATCAATAAGAGGCAACAAACTACCTTTCAATTTGGTTTGAAAAAACAGAGACCAAAATAGAGAGAGAGAGAGAGAGAGAGAGAGAGAGAGAGAGAGAGAGAGGGAGAGGGAGAGGGAGAGGGAGAGGGAGAGTTGAATGATACGTGGGTTGACAAAATGAGAGTAAGAATAGGATGTAATGAGCATCACTGATTGTCTTTGCCTAACAAAGGAAGGAAGGTGAAGGGGTTGGGGTGGGCCACATGGGAAAAAACATTACGCTATGAGTACTTTTGAAATTTTCTCAACAGAGAAAAAAAAATTTGGGGGGAGGGCCATGGCCCACCTTGGTCTTACCTGTGCTCCGCCACTGTTAGAGCTTATAAACTCCTATAGCAAAATGGAATCGTAGATCAGTATCAATAACTTTACAACAATGAAATTAATGTTTCTTCTTCTATCATGTACTCCTTTTCTCTTTAAGTATACCATACTGATTAAAATCATATTATTTCTCAAAAGCCACACCAATAATAGCTAATCATTTTCACACAAAAATATAATTTTTAGATCGAAATACACGATCAAAATCAAATAAAACACATCTTTAGTTTATCAGCCATGAATTGATCAAATGGTTGAAGATTTAGGTCTATAAAATAAGTTGTTAGGGCTTCGACTGGAAATGGACAACTTGCCTCTTATATTTTACAAATTTTTTGACAGAGATTAATCATTATTAAGATGGTGGATATTTTGCACTCATAGCTAATAAAAAAAATAGTTATCGATAACTTTTTATCGAAAAAACCTTTCACGAGCGGGATCTAAAGATTAAACAAAGATATCTCAAATGCCAATTTGCAACATAAGCAACAAGTTAACAAACACGTAAGTACATGTGCGTACCCTAGAGTTGGTGAATGGTGATAGTAGAAATAAGGCTTGATTGCAATTTCAATTAGGGGTGAACATGGGTTGGGTTGGGCCTACTTTGGTCTAACCCTTTACCCAACCCGTTGAGCATACTATAGGTTGGGTTCAACATGGAATCCATATTTACATAGACCAAACCAATCCATTTTAAATAGGTTGGTTCGGGCTGGGTTTATGGGTACCCAATTTTAGTTATGAAAAAACAGTTCAAAACACAAAAATCAAACCATATTGCCACCGGTTACATCAATATATATATTACAGTACCGAATTCCATTTCCTTGCATCATACATTAAATATTTCATTCAAAATAGTATCAAATTTACTCAAATTCACAATACCAGAATAGTATAAGATTTCATTACAACCTCTGTTGAAAAGAGAGAGATGAGAGATCAGAAAACTGAATATGTACAATACATAAACTTCAATGTTTCCAAGTTTGGGAAATTAGGTTGGGCTTACATTGAGAAATTGGGTTGGGTTGATATTAAAAATAGCAATAGTATGAAACAATCTCGCGGGTACATGGGTTGGGTATATGGGTACACAGGTACATAAACTTAAATCTGACGTCTGAACTAAATCTCATGGGTTTCGTGGGTTAGGTTGGGTTGGACCCGTAACTGTTTGGGTTCGGGTAAGTCTTGGTTTGGTTCGGTTTGGGTGACCGGGTTCGCAGGTCTACCTGCACCCGTGTTCACCCCTAATTTCAGTCACATGTGTTATCAAATAAAGGATTTTGGTCCCCCTATTTTTATTTTTGTAATTTTAGTCCCCCTAATTTTATAATTTCTGAAATTGAAATCACTTCTAAAAAAAATCGATGGTGTGGCAAAAAAATTGTTGACATAACAGTAAGTGGATGGTATATGAGGAGTCCACACACACTGTTTATTTTTTTTTCAATTCAAAACAATTTCAATTATATACGTTAATATTAATCATAAACGTCACAAATAATATTAATCATATAATTAAAATTAAAATATTTTGTTAATTCATTGATTTTTTTTCTTTCTTCAGGAATTCATGTTTGACGGTGTTATCTTCATCTTCTTTAAGTTCCACAATCGCCGCCCACTCCTAGCCACACACATGATCTCTGTTGGCCATAAAATCATTACCAAATATTTTCTCTGCTGCACCACCATAGTGTTGCCATAGTGAACCCGTTGTCGTCACCATGATTGTTTCTTAATACTACCCCACAATTTGGACTCAATTTTGTTATCGTTCTTCTTCCCGTTCTTTACAATTGATTATAGAACTCGTGTTGATTGTAAACTTAGATTTGGATCTGGTGGTAGATTATAGACATGACGATAGTTTAAGGGTTCATGATGGTCAAACAAAATGAATTGTAGGAAAAAATCAAACGAATTGATAAAATAGTAATGTGGCCTCCACATATATTATGTACTTAATTAGTGTCATGTCAACAAAAATCTTGCCACATCATCAATTATTTTTAAAGAAGGATTCAATTTCAGAAATTATAAAATTTGGGGGACTAAAATTGCGAAATTAAAAACAGGTGGATCAAAATCCTTTATTTGAAAAAAAAAATATGGGGACCGAAATTGCAATTAAGCCCGTAAATAATTATGCTATGAAATCCAATGAAATTTTTTTATTCACAAGTGGTCCTATCACGTTTGCAATGTTTAATTTTTCTTTAAGATTTTATTTTACTACCAACTTAATTGTAACATGACACTTTCCACTAAAACAATCTGAATTTGATTTATGAAGTCGTTTGTTTTGAAGACAGTCTAACTAGGGATGACAATGGGTGCCATATGGGTACGGTACCACATTGTCATTCCTCATACTCGCGTTTGTAAAAAATAACATACCGAGTCCGTACCCTCGTGAACAACAACTTTAATACTCTTCCCCATACCCTATGGGCACCCAAGTGTCCATACCCATTACCCGCAATTTAACTATAAAAAGACAATAGAAACATCACAATTGAAATAAAATTACGATTCAAAAGTTTTTCAATCAACTCATAAAATAGCATGAATCGTATATTTAGCCAAATAAAAACATCTAAACTATCCCTCAAAAATTGAACACTAGTAGGAGAGAGCAGTTATTGTATCAAGTAGTTTTTAGGTTTAGGTTTAGACTTAAATAACTAAATAAATTAATTAATTATACAACAAAAATAAATAAATTATTTATCATATTATATAAATATGTATATGCGGGTTGCGGGGCTGGGCAATATAGTACCCTTACCCGCACTCATACCCATTTAAATTTGCAGGTAATTACTCGGGCCCATGAAAGCAGGGTTTTACCTTACTCATTACGGGTATTTTTTGCAGGTGTCCATCGAACCTGGATCCAATTGTCATCCCTAAGTCTAACTTTGTATTAAAAGAAAAAGATATAGATGATGTCTGGTTGCTGATTTGAAGATTAGTCATGTAGTTCTTAATTAAGTCGCATGTAATTATGTGTTAGGGTAGTCTCTACAGAAATTTGTTGTGGCTTGAATTAAACTCCCGCTAATTCAAGATGAGAGTAATCATCTGAATTAGTCGGTATTTATTTTACATAAAACTAGCTAGGTTGGTATATATAATATATATCGCCTTACTATATGTGGATACAATTTTTTTACATGTAGCTAGCTAGGAACTTTTTTTTTTTTTAGGAAAGCTAGCTAGGAACTTAAAATGTACTATTGATTATCGGACGTTGTTCATAATTTGTCCATATCCAATAAAAACATATATCGGAATAAACATGTAAACTTGAATAGGTGCAAATGCAAAGGTATATATAGCTAGGCAAAGAGAGAAGTGGCAGAAACATCTCAAATAAAGAGGGCCTAAAACGATGAAGGAGGAGATGAATACGGAGAAATAATCCCCTTGATTGCATGCTAATTAGATGACGTGATTAGAGGAGTTTAATTAACACACCCGATGTTAAAGTTTTAAAGTTGCACACAAGAAATTCAAATCCCATAACATGTCAATATATGTCACTACTGGAGTACCGCACTATCCTTAGATATTGTCTTATGATTCTTCTATTTTCTATTGATGAGGTGTGTCATGTTTATCGTAAAGCGAGTTTGAATACTTTTGGAGAGCATGCAATCAGAGGTGGAGTTAAATATAATTTTTTGGGTGGGTCAATTTTTGTAATGTGTGTAAATTTATATTTGTTATTAGTTAATTCGAGTGACTATTAATTTTTGTTGTCTATGAAACATGATTTATACTGGTGTTTTAAGGATATTTTAATATAAATATTATATAATTTTTATTATATTACAAATATATTTTTAATCGTAAAAAGAATTGTGTTTTATTCACACATATTGTTGATGAAAGCTATATCATTAGATATATATTGTTAAAAGCAATATTTAGAATTAAAAGATTGTTACCTTGGTGGTAAGGACAATTTTTAGTGTACCAGCATTCATGGGAGATCTTGGCCTAACCACTAGAACAAGCTATAGAATTATGATTTCTAGCGTAAGATAAATTATATATAATATAACATCATATTATAATTTTTGTATATATACTTATTAAAAATGATTTTTTTTAGGGTTTGGGTGGACCGTGGCCCACCTGGCCCATAAGTGGCTCCGCCGCTGCATGCAGTTCATTGCAAGGAGCTTCCTGACTTTAAGTACACACATGACTTTGTTAGTTAGAGATGTCCTTTTTGACATATTCAGGCGGGCAGGAATATCATTGAAGAAGGTGGCCCCTTGTGAACTTCTTGACTAACCCACTAGATAGAAGACCAACACTTAGGCTTGCAGATGTTATGGTGTACGGAGGGTAGGAGGAAAACATGCATGTGTGGACTTGACTAAGGTTTCATCACTCGTGAGATTAGGGGTCGGGGCTTTTACGGTAGGACATGCAGCCCTAAAAGTTGTGTCAAACAAAGTGGTCAAACATGAGAAAGTGTGTTCTAACAATCAACATGTATTTATACCATTTGTTTTTGACACTTTTGGCTTCCTAACACCAGAGGTTGTTGACCTTGTACATAGAGTTCAAAGGGTCATACACAACAATGTCATGACTCCTAGGTCCATGAATGTTGTGTTTACGAGGATTGATTTTGTTATCCAAAAAGACCTAGCACAACTTGTTGTTCGTTTGCTTTCTATTCATGTGTAATTAATCATTGATATATAAATTTATTTATTTAAGGATAAATATAAAATTTTGTTCGATGTTAAAAAAAAATATATATCATAACATCTCCTCATAGTGTTCTGTTGTTGGGTCAAAAATAAAGCATTTCAATTTCAATACCCCAAATGAAGAAAACCATTTTGGATAATGTTCCATTAGACATTTCTTGTATGGTGTAAAGTGGAGAGAGGGAAAAAAATTCTTCTCCACTCTCACATGCAAGTGTAGATCGATGATTAAAATTAACATCAAAGTGTTGTGTAACTAAAAAAAAAAATCAAAGTGTTGGACTAGAAGTAAAAAGGCGTATTTTGGATCCACATACGAGGTTTGAGCTCTAATAATTATTTTGGGGTAAGTTGATGTGAATTCACTTGTAAGTGTTTTTGTAAGACATAAGTTATTCTCTACCTTATTTTTATCAAAGAAAAATGCATGGGATTAATAAGCTCAACCAAGGAACGGGTTGTTCATTAGAATCTAAGTTCGATTTTTTGATGGTAGAATTTTTTGTTTACCTTCCCCAACCAATCTTAAGATTACTAGAGCCTCTTTTTTCTATAAACCGGAAGATTAACATCAAAATAAAATAAAATAATTAAACAAATACTCACGATGTTCATCTATAATTAGGAAGCAGTACTATACATCACGATGCATTGTTCATTACGTGTTTTTTTTGTTTAGTGATTATCGTCCTGTGTCATACCCCATTTTTGACCCTGTCTCGATTCGCTTTTCTTGTCTTTTTAAGCCGAAAATTTTCGTCGTTGTCGTTTCAGGCGAAATTTCGGCAGGGATGTATTTTAAAATACCTCATTTTTGTTCCGAAGGCAACCGTTTTATTTTGTTTTTTATTATTATTATTATTTATTATTTTCTATATTTCTTTTTTAAAATTCTTTTTTTATCAAGTGTTTTCTTTTATTTTTCGTTTTTATTATTATTATTTTTTATTTTCACTGTTTTTATTTTATTTTCATTTTTTCAGTCATTTTTTGGTCCAGACCCCAGAGGGGTATTTCTGTCATTTCTGTGGCCCTAGTCCAGGCCTATTTAAGGCGCATTGATTACTGTTCACGTCAGAGATAGTACACAGTACCAACCACCAGTCAAAGAGTGTCAGAATAGTCAGAGCCCCAACTGTTGTACCCTAATTTTGTCCCAAGCATTTTCAAAACAAAATTCAAAAAAAAAGAGGAGAAAAGTCAAAGTCAACAAAAAAGTCAACATTTCAGAAATGAGGACTTCGCAGAGCAAAGTCCCCTTCGCAGTGCGAAGTCTGCGAATTTTTTGCAGATTTTTTAATCTCTTTGATTTATTTTCATTATGTTATTATTATTATTACCTATCATTATTATTATTGTTATTATCATCAATTGTGGCTGTTTGGGCTCAACAAAGCAAGAATTGGAGCATGTGCCATTAAAGCCAAGGTGAGAAGGTTTTTCTTCCAACCTAGCATGTGCCAAGCAAGTTGGCCTGCCCTTGGGCAGCTCTCATCCCTCCCAATTGCCTACAATCTGACCTTGAGCTTGCCAGCAAGCTGCTTGTGTGCTTTTCTTCCTCCTTTCTCCCCCAAAACCAGTCAAACATAGGTGGTTTTGCTTGCCCAAAAGCCATGAGTGCTGCCCTGTTTTCAGCAGCTATCCTTCTTCCACACACCAGCCCACATGCTCCTTTTTGCTTCCCCCAATCTCTGTACATGGCAGTGCACGTTTTTCTTGCCTTGACCTCTCAAGATTGCAAGGATTGATCCAAAGAGTGGCTCAAGTGCAAGCTGCCCTGTTTTTTCAGATTTTCATCATCATTGCTCAGCTGCATTAATGGCTGGATTTGCCAAAGACTTGACCAAAGTTGCAAGGCAATGTCCCCTCTTCACTTTTGCATTAAATGCAAAGCAAGATAGCCTGGTTTTAGCCCACAAATCAGCTGGATTCTAGGGATTTTTCATCATGACAATTGATTTGGTTTTTGCCTATAAAAGGGATGCAAGGCAAGAGGATTAAGGACAACAATTTAAGAATTGAAAAACAGAGATTTGAGAGCAAAAACACAGCACAAAAACATAGCAAAAACCAGTTCAAACACAGCAATTACACAAACTCATTGTTCTTATTCATCAACATTCCAACTTTTGCAAAAAACCATAAGCATTCAAGGCTCCTTCATTCTCCTTCAATACAAGCTTTGGCTAGGAGTTCTGTAAGTGTTCTGAATCCTTTATCTTTCATTTTGCATTACTATTTGCATCTTTAATTTTGTTTAATTTCATTTTGCACAAAAAACCCCTTTTGGACCTAAAAAGGAATCCCAAAGTTGCAAAACATTTAAACTGGTTTGTTCAGCTCCTTTTATTGCCAATTTTCAAAGCTTTTTGATCCCCTAAAGGTTCTGAGATTGTTCAGAAGCAGCTTCTGAACTCAAAATTTCGCAGAGTTCGCAGTGCGAAGCTCTGGTCACAGTGCGACCTTGACAGAGCTCAGAATCTGAGTTCAGGCTCCTAAAAAGCCAATTTTTGAGGTTCTAGCCCAAGAACTCAGAACCTAAGAGGATTGAAACTCATTTTATTCAAACCATATCAAGAGTTTTGCATGATATTGGAAGATTCACAAGTTTGAGCAACACTTTTTGAATAACTTGCGAAGCAAGTTACGCTCATTAAACTTTCAAAATCAAAACTTGAGCAATAAGCTAAGTTCATTATTTTCAAACTAAACTTGAACAAAAACCTTGTTCATGATTTTCAATCAAACGTGAACTTAAGCCGAACTTGTTCACTTTTCAAAATCTTTTCAAACTTGAGCCGAACTTGTGCGTTTTTCACAAATTTGTTAAAACCTTTTCATTTGAGTTTCAAACCAAGTGTTTTGATAAACTTTGGGATTTCTTAAAATTCAAACAAAAACTTGAATGAAAAAGGGATGGTTTGACGTATGTCTCTCCATTTCCCCGATTGAACGAATGCGTGACGTATGTCTCGATGTTCGGACAATCGTCATTCTATTTTCAACGCATCCGACCACACCAAACCAATTCTTGGCCCTTTGTGGTCAATTTGAACCCTTTGGTCCCCCGTGACCATTTGATTCAATTTCTCGACTCGTTTGAGTCACTTTGGTCAATGTTCGACTCGGTTGAGTCCATTGAACCTTTTCTTGATCCTGTTGGATCAATTGAACCCTTTCTCGACTCGGTTGAGTCACTTTGGTCAATGTTCGACTCGGTTGAGTCCATTGAACCTTTTCTTGATCCCGTTGGATCAATTGAACCCTTTTTCGACTCGGTTGAGTCCCTTTGGTCAATGCTCGACTCGGTTGAGTCCATTGAACCCTTTCTTGATCCCGTTGGATCAATCGAACTTTTTTCGACTCGGTTGAGTCATTTTAATCTTTTTGGTCCCCTCGCGGCCAACTCGAACCCTTTTTTCCCCAACGGACATGTTTTATCTATTCTAGCGCGATTTCAAACAAACGCTTAAGCCTCCCACGCGTGAGCATACAAGCTACGGTTAATCGTAAGAATACGATCAAAACATTGTTCATTAAAAATAATCAACATATACGTTTTTCTACCAAAGAACTACGTAGCTTTGAATTCCTCATCGCACCAGGGGATACGTAGGAGCAAGATCATCATCTTGTCAAGCACAATAATAAAAAACAAACTTTTTCCCCTTTCATCTTTATTATCTTTATTTATATTCAAGCATGCAAGCAAAACTTTAAAAACATTCTAGCCTTAGCTAACTAGGAGGTTCCCGTTGAGTACAACGGACGTGAGGGGTGCTAATACCTTCCCCTTGCGTAATCGACTCCCAAAACCGATAATGGTTGCGATGACCATCCTTTCCTCATCGTCAAGGGTTTTATTATCGTTTCCCTTCAAAATAAAAAACTTAAGGGTTTATCAACGTTCCCTTTAAACAAAAACTTTGGTGGCGACTTCACACAGCCTTGCTAGCGTTTGAATACGCTCGAGGCTTGCGCGTTTTTAACGAGAGCGCACACCAACCACCAAGAACCACCAACACAACCCAAAACTCCGGCCACCATAAAATTCCGGTCATCTCCCACGGCCACCACAAACCACATAACCACCGCAAAAAACAACAAAAATCACAATAAAAAACTAACACACACTACACAGAACCAAGAAAACAACCACAAAGCCAACAATCACAATCTCACAAAAGCCAGAACCGAAACCCAGCACCAATCAACAATCACAGATTCGAAAACCCAGCCAAATCCAACACCCAAGCCGTAAGCAAACCGAACCCAAAAACTAAAAAAGAGGTAGTTTTCTGAACCGTTTCTCAACTAAGATCTAGGCTTCGTGTGTGATTTTCTTAAAAAAATAAGTGGATTTCAGAAATCTAGAGGGAAAAGGATATCTAAAAGTGTAAAGTTTTCTAAAAAAAGGGCGGTTTGAGTGCTCCGACGCGGTGGCGCCGCCCCTTGGGCTGGTCGGCCACCGCACCGGATGACTGATTTCCGGCGACAGTGATCTAGAGAGAAAGAGAAGAGAGAAGGTGAGTGGGAGAGAGGGAAAGATTTGTGAAAAATGAAATAAACCGGATGCTGGCATATATATAGACCCCGAACCGGTTCGGTTTTCCTCAGACCGAGCCGGTCCGGTTTTTTCCTCCTCTCTGAGCCCAGTGGACTGTATCTCGGCCCACTCTCTTCTTCCTCCTTCTCTTTTTCTGTTTCATTTTTGCACCTCCCTATTCCTACTATTACCCCCCTTCTTCTTTTCCTCTTCTTTTATTTTTTCCCTTTTATTTCTTTTGCATTTTTATTTCATTTTTATTTATTTATTTACTCTCATGCATTTTTATTTTACTGCATTTTAATTTTTCAGCACATCATGCATTTTCATTTTCTTTATTTATTTTTGCACCATATTTATTTTTATGTCTTGCATTTTTATTTTCTTTTTTTATTTTATGCACCATATTTATTTTTATGTCTTGCATTTTTATTTTATGCCTCATATTTATTTTATGTCTTGCATATTTATTTTTTGCACCATATTTATTTAATGTCTTGCATTTTTATTTTCTTTATTTAATTTTTGCACCATATTTATTTTATGTCTTGCATTTTTATTTTCTTTTTTATTTTCAGCACCATATTTATTTTATGTCTTGCATTTTTATTTTCTTTTTTATTTTCAGCACCATATTTTTTTATGTCTTGCATTTTTATTTTCTTTATTTATTTTATGCACCATATTTATTTATTGTTTTGCATTTCATGCATTTTTATTTCTTTTTAGCATATTTACTTTAATGCATTTGCAATTTTATTTTTATTATTTTTTTGTCATTTTATTTTATTTCCATTAGAATGTATCTAGGTCCAATGTAAAAAAATATATAAATGAGAATATGCACCGACACCACATTTATTTTTTTTTATGCTTTATGTCGAGGACGATAATGTAATAATGACCGTATCCGAGTAAAAGGACCCTCACTTGATCCAACATCGTTTTGAGGGATCCGGTGCGCTTCAGATTATCTCAGCATAACTTAGTCTCTGGACCTTAGGACTTAATCAATTTTCACAAAAAAAGTCAAAATAGTCAAAATCCAAAAACACTTTATAATCAAAATTTCAAAAAAAGTCAATCTTTGTCTTTTCTTTCTCAATCAAATTTTAATCAATTTTTAATCAATCAAACCTTTTTCAATTTAAAATCAATCAAACTCACATTTTATACTTCTATGCCTTTACGTCCTCTTATCTTTCTAAAACTTTTTCAAAACTTTAAAATCAATCAAAACCAATCACTCGTCATTTTACCCCGAACTACATTATTTTGATCCCATTCGGGTATGTAGGCAAAAGACTTTGTCTTTCCAAATCAACAAAATAACAAAAACATTTTCTTTCTTTTTTAAACTGATCTCTTTAATCTTTTTACACTTAGGCATTTATTTACAAACAAATAATCAATTTAGCATAAAGATAAATAAAAACAGGAGGTTCCTATAGAGTACTATAGACGTTTAGGGTGCTAATACCTTCCCTTTGCGTAACCAACCCCCGGACCTTTGATCTCTTAAAAATAGGGTTTTCGAACTTTCTCCCTTTCCCTCGGAAAAATAAAAGATCGGTGGTGAATCTTAAAATTGCGAGTCAACGCTAATTAATAGCTTGATATCCAAAAATCACCGCGACAGAAAAATGGCGACTTCACTGGGGATAAATGTCCTAAGTGGGTTAAACCTATCTTGCTTTTCTTTATCTTTATGCTTTATTATTATTTGTAATTGTAATACATGTTTAAGTGTTCATCTTTTTACGTGAGTGGTGAGATAAGTCCTACACCCGGACTTGAGGGAAACATAAGATAGGATGGTGGTATAATCAAAGTGTCTTTCCGAGAGTAAATTTCGGATGTGGCACATGTGATAACCCCATTCAATGGAGGAATCTTGGAAGTATTACTATGTCGGCATGAGTAGTCGTGTTTGGCGTCGTTATTTTCAAGTGACCTATGAAGTTGAGGACCTTTAGTTACCTTTAACCCATCTTGGCCTTTTAGGATGTAGGCGGTGGCTAACCAAGAGTAATCTTGAATTAGTTGATACGCGATACTACACTCAAACGAGACTTTCTTACAAAGGTTGTTGGACCGGGAGTCAATCTCGTAACCCGACGATATTTGGGAGGGGTTGAGGACTTTGGGAACTTGGTAGAACCCGTGATACATGTACATGTGAAACCATAGTCCTTACCAAATGGCGTGTTTACCCTCGACTCCAACATTATGGACTTAACCTCGCCATGTTTTCTCCGCTCTTTAGCATAATCATGCATGCATTCATAAACATTTTTCCATCAAGTATCGAAGGACTTAGACAGGTTTTGTTGTAAACATCGTAAGAATGAACTTCACAAAGAGGAACACTTAGAAGTACAACTCAAAAGCTCAGATTTGACAAACTTAAAGAAGCTAGGATCTTTAATGACCAGTCCAGAGGATTTTCTCGAGCTCGTTATGAGAGATCACTTGGCATCCTCAAGTTTCAAATATCGGGGTTTTTTTTTTCAAAAATTTCTATTGATGAATTTTTGAACGTATCCCTTGGCTTTGTTCCTAACAAGGGGATTGTTTGTAATATTTTAAATGAAACGTTCAAAACTATGATGTTTACAATTACTTCGACAAGTCCTTCAATAACAAAACTTTTTTGCATAAGCATAATCATGCATCATATTGCATTCTTAGTTTCCAAATCGAGTCTAACACTTTTGTTCACCAATAAAAGGTTAATCTTCCGCCATCAAAAGAAAGTGGCACGGCGTGTTCATTGCAAGCCTACTTGAATTCACAACACTCGAGCACATCAGAGAAAAAGAATGGATCTGTTAGAGCAAGAAAACCAAAACCTCTGGGAAGAGGTAGCTAGTCTCAGGGAGGGGATGGAGAAGTTGACCTCCATGATGAATGCTCTTTTAGCTTCCCAGTCCCAGGCGTCAGATCCTCAGCCTGCTGTCACTGCTCTTGAGCAACCAATCTCGATTGCTTTGCCAACTTCTACCGTGCTTACTCTTCCGCCCGGTCTGTCGTTCACTCAAGCTGCGATGACCTATTCAACACCTCTGATCCACACCATTCAACAAGAGGCCGAGCCTATTTCTCATGCTGAAAGTGTTGGAGCTTTTGACAAGATGGATGAACTTCAGAGAAATTTGACGGGATGCAACGGGAAGTTGAAGCTCTCCGGGGAAAAGACTTGTTTGGGAGAGATGCCCGCGAACTCTGCTTGGTTCCTAATGTCGCAATACCGCCCAAATTCAAGGTCCCTGACTTTGAAAAGTACAAGGGGAATTCGTGTCCACGTAGCCATCTGGTGATGTACGTGAGAAAGATGTCTATGCACACTGATAATCACAAGCTTCTTATCCACTTCTTTCAGGACAGTCTGACTGGTGCTGCTTTGAAATGGTACATGAACCTGGATTATTAGACCCCCAACTTTGGCCCCTTTTGCAAAAGTGGCCCCATCCCTCAATTTTGACCAAGTCAACGTATATGTGGCAGCTGACTTAGCTGAGTCAGATGCCACATGTGTATTTATTTAATTAAAAAAAAATAAAAAAGCCAAATAATCATTTAACAATTAAATAAATGAAAAATAAAAACAAATCTCTCTCTCTCTCTCTCTCTTGCCAACAACCCAAAAAATTATCAATCCAAAGTCATCAATCCTTGCCTCTAACCTCTCAGCTTCGGATCCAAACCTCACTCACCGCCTCAAAAGCTTCGAATCTATCGTCAACACAACATTTCTCTTCTCCTCGTCTATAACCAAGAACAACACATCAGCATCAACAACAACACAACATCTTCCCAAACCAACAACAAACATCAACGACCACACATCAGCTGGAATCTTTAATTCAATTTGTAATTGTTGTGTTTTTCCATGGATTTTTTGTTGTTGTTAATGTTTTTTGAGAGAAAATTGGAGAAGTTCTATTTGTAGATAATTTAGGGAAATTAAAAAAATAGAAAACGTAAGAATGGTTGAGAAATTGAAGGAGACAGAGAGAAACAAAGAACGTGGGTGGAATAGACCGGATCGGAAGAAGAAGAAAAAGAGTTGATAATTTTCTGGGTTGTTGGCAAGAGAGAGAGAGAGATTTGTTTTTTATTTTTCATTTATTTAATTCTTAAATGATTATTTGGCTTTTTTATTTTTTTAATTAAATAAATACACATGTGGCATCTGACTCAGCTAAGTCAGCTGCCACATATACGTTGACTTGGTCAAAATTGAGGGATGATGCCACTTTTGCAAAAGGGGCCAAAGTTGGGGGTCTAATAATCCATTTTTTTTAAAGGGGGCCAAAATCGCAACTTTTTGAAACATAGGGGGTGAAAAGTGCATTTAAGCCTATTATTTAATAAGAAATACTTTTCCTCTAAAAAAAAGAAATAACTTTTTTTAAGGAATAAGAAATATTTCTTAAAAAAAATAATACTTATATTTATCTATGTGAGCTTTGCTACGTTGGTAGTAAAGGTGGGAATTGACCTGGTTGAACTTTATAAGACCTAAGCCTGACCTACTATAAAAAATTTAGGTCTGAGCCTAGCCTTTGCCGTGTAATAGACCAATTTTCAAGGCCTGGACACGACCTTTTTGAAAGCCTATCAAGCCTATTTAAAAGCCTACTTTATATTAAGGCTTAAACTCACACACATTTTCTAAGCAGGTCATATTTTTATAAAGTTCTAGAGACGATGTTCTAAGACTTGTAAACGTGATTTTTTTGCAGAAAATAATAGTTCAAATGAATATGGTCACAGTTAAAGGAGTTGATAGGATGAAAGGAATTAAGAGGATAAAATGAATTGTATTCTACTCAATGCAACTATCTTCTAAAATTTACTAATATTGAAAAAAAATTGACAATATAAAATATTTTCCTCAAATATAATGAATATTAATGTATCATTATGGCAACCTAAAATTTCATCTTCATCTTCATGGAAAATATTAGTTATTAATTTTAACTTTTACATGTTAGACTTGATAAGCTTCTTTATATGCCAAAGTTTGACCTATTTAAGTAAATAAACTTTTTAAAAACCTTGAGCCCGAATCTTTTACGAAAAAGACTAGGCCAACCGAGACCTTAAATAAGCCACGTAATAGGCCCCTGTCGGGCGGTTTGGCATTTTCTCACCCCTAGTTGATAGGGACATTGTATTATACATGCAGAGATCAGAGTTCGAACCCCGAACACTCTACTTATTCATTTTAAAAAAGTGAACTTATAGTCGCTAAACTAATTGACAAAAAAGAAGAAATACTTGTATTTACATTTATTCAATATCGATTAACGAGGCCTTATTTTATTATTTCCTCTATCCCAAATAAAATTTCGTTTTGACAACTTCATAGAGATTAAAACAAGTAATTAATTTTGTATAAGAAAAAATAAATTATGACCTACTCATTCTGGTCATTCCTATAAACAAAAATTCATTTATCAAATTCTTTAAATAACTTATATAATTAATATTTTCAAATTCATTGAATAAGTTTTTTCCTTCAAATTCATTGAACAACTTATATATATAACTATCTTAAGTTATTCAATTAATTTGGAAAAAATGAATTTTTGTTTACAATAGTGATAAAAAGAGTAGAAAAACAAATAATATACCCGGTCAACTCAACAATTGAGTCAAAATATTTTTTCCATAAACATGAAATTAAAGTTCCCGCCAAGTCGTATTTTTCTCTGAATACCGCCCAAACTTTTCACATAAAATTTTCATTTTTCATTCATTTTCACACTCAAAACCCTAATTCCTTTTCTTCTTCAATTCGATTCAATTCGCTTCGATTCTTCTCCCAAAGTCTCAATGGTTCCTCGAAAATCTCAATCTATCTTCAACCTCACCACTTCACGCGAGCTCAATTCCTTCCAAGGTCCTTTAAAATTCATCACTCACTTCACAATTCCATAATTTTCAATTTTCAATTTTCGATTTTTCTAACATTTAGGGTTTTTTGTTGTTGTTACAGTTCGAAAAAGACCTAATTATGATGGATGGTTTCACGGATTCTTAGAAGTTGGAGCTGTAGCTACTCAGCATAACGGTGAAGACGTTGTTCCTCTTGCTCTTTCGTTCGCTAAGGTGTGAAAGATTCGATTTTGATTATACCCTTTTGTTTTTTTTTGCAGAAAATATTATGTGGGTCACCCTTGTTTTTTGATTTTGGGATTTTTTTTTCGTGCAGACTTCGAAATTTTGTCATATTCTTGCTTTGTCTAACGAGGAGGGATATGTTAGCTTGTTTAATACTCGCCTAAAATTCGCGGTGCCTTTGTGTCTAGAAAGAAATGCAGGTTTGTTTTTGATTTTTTTTTTTGTTTAATTTTGAGTTTTGATCTACTTTGTATTAATTAGATTTGAAGCATGGACACTGACACGGGATGCGACTTGGACTCTCACATGTTGAGGAAAGGACATATTTTGATGTAATCACTTGCGTTAGTGTCGTGTTACTGTTAAACAAGCCTTCGATCGGAAATGTTGATCCTAACACCGTTTATAATTTGAGAAAATGACATATTTCAATGTGATTACATGTGTCAGTGTCGTGTTGGTGTTAGACACCGGACATGCCTTCGACCAGAAGTGTTGGTGCTAAAAAGAATTTAAATATATCACAGAATTTTATGGTTTACTTATGCGAACTTTTTGCCTCTTTTGATATCAGAGGAAGCAAGGATTTGTGAATGGAGTTCGCATAATAATGCAGTTTTTGATGTCAATTGGATTAAGGTAGCCTTCCATTTTTGCAATTATACGTTCATAAAACTTACGAATTGGTTTTGTCAATTTTTTGATTGATTATAATTGGCTTGAATTGTTTATTTTGTTATCTTAAATTGGATTACATTTATTTGCAGGATGATACACAGATCCTCACTGCTTCTGGTGATCAAACGGTGAGTCGTTGTGTTGTTACTAGTTTACTATTGCCTGCTAAAACAATATACAGATTACATTGTTGTTCTTGCTATGCTTTGTTCCTGATTCTCACATGATACTTGTTAAATTTTGAATTCAAGTTACCACATTTTGAAACACTGCATAGGTTGATTGTTTGAATATGATTTAAAGAGTACCCAACATCCAGTACCCCCTTTTAAATTGCAGAGCTTGTTGAACAAACTTAACTGAAATACAGAGTCAATAGTTACCATTTTCATAGCATTGAGTTAGAATTGGTTTTCATCATCTTTGTAATTAGATATAGTATCACATGAGTAGTTTCCTTTAAGCTGGTTTTATATTGAATGTTCTTATGGTGCTCATTTACAGGTTAAGGTATGGGATGTTCAAGAAAAGAAGTGTCTTGGAGTGTTAACAGGGCACACAGGAAGTGTGAAATCTATTTCTTCTCATCCAATTAATCCTGGTAAGATTTCTTTGTGTATGCATTTCTATGCTTCTACAATGCACTGGATTTTATGTAATCACAAATATATTAGCAATTTATATTCTTTCATCTCCAAACTTGCAGATATTTTAGTCTCTGGTTCAAGAGATGGATCTTTTCGTCTTTGGGACTTAAGATGTAACTCCAATTCTAATAGACGTGGAGAAGTTAGCATATGGTAAGTTGCAGTTTTTTATTTGTAAAACTCTTATGATGAGCATTTACTGAACCTGTTAATAAGTTTTTAATGAACTGAATGTTCTTGTAAAGAGTATTTACTATCTGTTTGCTTCTCTAGTTCAACGGATGTTGTCAATGGAGCACATATTTCATATCAAGGACTACGACCAAAGAGGGGCAAGGTAAGTTGATGGTGGTATGCATTTTATTCACATTTTTCAAAATAAACCCTTCTAACAACAACTCTAACATGTCAGGTTGCTTCCAATAGTGTTACATCTGTTCTTTGGCTCAAGGATCAAGTTTCCATAGCCACTGCTGGGGCAGTAAATAGGTTGGTTAAATGTATTACCCTTCAAAATATAATTGGAGTTTTTTTAAGCTTTTAGCGGTGTTAATTGATTTTATCATTTAATTGATTTATTCCAGTGTGCTGAAGTTTTGGGATACCAGAAATTTAAAAAGTATTGTCACACAAGCATGTCCTGAACCAGGAAAGGTTAGTTGGAATGGAACTGAGATGTGCAGTGGCAGTTTTTTAGTTTCTATACAACAAGTCTGGCTTAGGAGTTTACAAATTGAGGTTCCTGAATAAATTGAACTATGATTTATATGTTTAATAAGAGGGTATATGCATTTCTTATGGAAATATATCTCACATAAAGTTAAACTGTGAATGTGATAGAAAATGTCAGCTGTATTATGCTTTTTTATGACTGATTTTTGCACTTTGTTGATTTTTAGTTGATATTAAAAAGCTTGAAATGATGTAATCTTCACTCTCTTGATTGTATTCTTCTTTGTCCTTGCAGCAAAGATTACACGGTATATCTAGCTTGTCCCAAGATGACAGTGGACTGTTGCTTTCTGCTTCCTGCATGGATAGCCGGTATCCTCCCAAATTCTATTTTTTGTAAATCAAACCATGGTTTCGAGAACGTTCATCATAGCGTAAAATAAACTGTTTCTTCTTTCTTGCAGAGTTTATCTATATAATACACTTCAACTTGAAAAGGGGGCTTTAAGATACTTTGAAGGAGGTCGTATCGAATCATTTTTTATTAAGGTGAGAATTTGGCCTGTAGCTCAGAATTTCTTGCATCAAGTTTCTTTCATGACTCCTGACTTTTTCCCTGTCTCATGTGTTCAATTTCAGGCTGCGATTAGCCCCGATGCATCTAACATCGTTTGTGGTTCTAGTAATGGAAAAGCGTATGTTTGGCAGGTTGCTTTTCTTACTTTCAATCAGCTTCTCTAAGTTTGGTGCTTTGGTTGCAGTAAGGATGTAGTTTAACTTAACTTTTACAAATCAGGTTGACAAGCCTCAAGTGGAACCAACTATTTTGAAGAGTCATGATGAGGAAGTTACTGCAGTTGACTGGTAAATTGGAAATTAGGTGTGGTTTTAGTTCTATCCGATCTGATATGAAATTCTAACTTAATTTGTTTTGCAGGTGCCAGTCTGACAATGGAAAATTAGCAACTGCTTCTGATGATTTCTCAGTAAGTAACGCTGTTTATTTATTTTTATCGCTTGTTTGCAACGCTCTTCTATTGAGAACGGCCCATCTTTTCATTTTTTTTTATGCTGCCTCAAGTTTTTTCTTCAAATTTGTAACTTTCCCCAATTTTGCATTTTTAGATCCGGATATGGAATAAACGCAGTTATGTTACCACAACAAAGACTCCATTTTCCATCCGAAGAAGGGTTATGGCCATACCTAGAACAGAGTGCAAAATGCTACTAGACAATGAAGAAACTTGTCCTAAGTCAAGTGACTATGGTCTACTATCCAATGAAGAACCACATGACCCAGTAAAGTCAGCCACTCCAATCACACCACCTAAAACAACTACATCTGAAGGCCACAAGAACCAGCTTTCATCAGAATTTGATCTAACCATATCTCCTAAAAACACTCCAGAGTCTGCTTCGAAGAGCCCTTCGTCTGTATTGAATCCACCGCCCTCCCTGAAGAGAACTATCCGGGACTACTTCGTAGTATCTTGAATCCTTTAGGCAGATTATACAAACTAAATTTTGTTGACAAGTAGTTGTAGATAGTGATCCTATGATAGGGGTGGTTTGAGCGGCTTGTATTTCTTTGACTATGCTATTGGGTAAGGGTTCATTTTCCAGAGATTTTAAATGGTCAGTTTATTTGTAATTGTAAATTTGTGGTAAGGGATTTATTGTCATTTCTGCAGGTTATCTGAAATGTAAAGTGCATAAAAGGATTGGTTATAGCAAGTGAAGAAGCTAAAAGCTAAATACTTGTAAAGCTGGGATTTTTTATTTGCTTCTGCTTGCTAGAGACAAGGGGTGTGTGATATATTCTACTATTGGTGATTTGATGAGCATACAAATTCTACTGTCATGTTTTGATGTAAACAATTAGGCTAAGTAGTGCTGCCGGCTCAAAAACCATAGTTGATGTTCATTATTGAACTGATGCTTTTGTAGGTGCAATGTACAGAAATGAATGAAAGCATACTGATGCTTTTGTTTTGACTGTTCAGGTTGGAGTTTATCTGCTTTTATAGGCACAGTTGCACATTTTCTTAATATATATAAAAATGTGGCATCTTATCTAGGGTTGAGAATTTTGATCCAAATCACTTCACTTGATTGTGGTGGTCATTGCATATGATTTGATTGAGTTATTTTCTCAGTAAGTCTCTTTCTTGTTATTGCTAAACATAGAAACGTAGAAACTAATCCTCTTGCCACAAATCTTCCACCAAGCAACTTCCTTTTTCTAAAACCTTCATCTTAGTGAGAAATACAGTAGGCATACAAAAAATGTTAGCTTGATTTGGTTTGTGTTCATTAGATATTTTTTAAATCTGACATTTGATTAATTGAATTGCGTTTGAAAATGCAAATCCAACAAAACTTGTAATTCGAATGATTCATTTTTTTTTTTACAAATGGATTGATTTTTATCTCAGATTATTTGGTTGATTTAGATTCACGGTCATCCTTAATTGTAGGAGTGGATATTGTGTTAAAGAATTGAGGTCCATATGATGGAATCAAAATCTAGCCTTATCAAACCTCCGAGGTTGAACTTAAACCTCTAGCTTCTTATTCCTTATCTCAAACCATATCAGCTACAATTTAGTTCTAGTTTGAAAATAAGCGTCAAGCCTTCTAAGGGTCTGTTTGGTTCAACGGAGGGGAGGGGAGGGAAAGGGAGGGGAGGGGAGGAGAGATATTTTAATTAAATATACGTTTGGTTCAAAAGAGGGGAGGGGAGGGGAGGGGGAGAGATTTTAATTAAAAATGTGTTTGCTTCACGAGGGGAGGGGATGAATTTTAATGGAGGGGATGGAAAGGGAGGGGAGGGGAGGGGAAATATTTTAATTAAATATACGTTTGGTTCAAAAGAGGGGAGGGAAGAGAGAGAGATTTTAATTAAAAATGTGTTTGCTTCACAAGGGGAGGAGAGAAATTTTAAAATTAATTTACTTTTTTACCCTTAAACTTAATTAAATATAAGAAAATGCTTGTTTTTACGATATCATAATAATAATAAAAGTTGTTACAAAATAATATAACCTAATAATAATAAAAGTTTTTACGAGGATAATATAACCTAATAATAATAAAAGTTGTTACAAGAATAATATAACTTAATACTATTAAAAGTTGTTACAATGATAATATAACTTGATAATAATAAAAGTTGTTACAAGGATAATACAACCCGATAATAATAAAATATGTTACAAGGATAATATTGAGATTTTAAATTAATCTAAGGATAATTTTGGCAATGCAATAAAATTTTAAAAAATTCCCTCCCCTCCCTCCGAAAAAACTCCGATTTGGTGGAAAGCAAAAAATGAGTCTTGAAAGAATTTTGCTCCCCTCCTCTCCTCTCCCTTCCTCTTCTAAAAATTGAACCAAACACGTCAAATTAAAAATATTCCCTCCCCTCCCCTGCCCTCCAAAACTCTCGAACCAAATAGACCCTAATACTCCCCACGATTTAGTGGTGCATGCAGTAGAAGGTCTCAAATGCTTAGTGAATCCGCCAATCCCTTATTTTTAAATAGCCAATGTCAGTATAATTAGTTGTTAGATTAATTTTTTTTTTCTCATTCGTCCAAGTTTGAACTTAAATCTCCAACTTCTTATTCCTTAGGTCAAACCATATCGGCTACACAACCCCCAGCCACAAATCCAATAGCCTACACTGTCTCTTTTGATTCCTTCACAACCTGCTATGTTTCCATCTTGCTTAGAAGCACCGTCCATGTTAAAGCAGAACCAGTCACGTTTAGGAGGTTTCCATCTAACCAACATCTCCTCGTTACTTTAATATTGAACATGATGCATGATCCCTTGAGATGGATGATTAGGTCGATGAAATGTGTCATCATGAATGGCTTTGTTACGCCAAAACCACAGATAATAATGATAAGTTTCCCAAATAGAGATTCATGATATAGAATCTGTTAACAAATTTTCTCATTCAAATTAAAATTCACCCATTGAGAGTAAATTAGACTAGCTTGAATTTCATCCTTCCCCTCCCTTGAGAAGTAAAGTATAGGACCCTTTCTGTTACTTCTTAAGCATCGTTTTAAAATAGGACTCTCTAATAAAGATTGTGGATTTTTTTTCTTTCCATATTATACCATCATTATTTTAATAACTAGCTATATATAAATCTGTTAGAAGCATTAGGAATATGAAGAGTGCTTTTTACAAATGTAATTTCGAGTTGGCTCTGTTTGGTAAGGCCAATAAGCTAGCTTATAGCTTATATCAGATAGCTTATAAACTCGTTTGACAAAAAAAGCTCCGTTTAATAACGGTCTTTTCACCACGAGCTTATAGCTTATTTCACGAACTTATAGCTTATTTTTCAGACGCTATTTCAAGTAGCGTTTGAGCTTATAACTTATAGCTTATTGATTATTGTTTTTTCTTCCACTTGTTCCCGGTTGAATCCTTGTAGCTCAGCAATAAGAAGATTCGGATGCTGCTCTCTTTGCTTTATGGCTTACAGGAGTACTTGACTAGCCTGCTTGACTGATCTTACAGTTCTCTTTCGATTGTTCCACCAATGCTACTGGAGCACTCTTGATGCCCAAAGTACAGCAAAACAAAGTTAACTTCCACGGGATCTGCCATCGAAAGGAAATGGCCTGGACATTGCAGGAAATACAAATATATAGGCTGCAGATGGCCCAGATTACCTTTATTGAATAATGAAGAGATACTACCGTTGTTGAAGAGTTTGAGGGAGCGTTGGGAGCAACAATTAGACAATACTCCAGGACAAGAAAAGAAGGAGCACCACATATTCATTTTAAATCTTAGTTATATGAATCATCACTTTTACTATCAAACTTATTCATAGTCGATGTGAAATTTAACCACTCACACTTGAATTCGACCTCCGTGTGTTAGTTTCTTGATTAGATATATACTTCTCACAACCATTTCGAAGGGTAAATTAAAGTAAAACTTGGAAAATGCAACGCCACCTGCACACAATGTAAAAGTGATAAGCTCAAACGCTGGATAATAGATATTTTGCACATTTATATTGTAACAAACTATAATTACTAATGAAACGTCTTTCCACTCTTTTTATTGCGCCAACGTTTGAAAATTATGAACGATGTTTTTTTATGAAATTTTGATTTTGATTAAAAGTAAAAAAATAAATGCTTTTTGCTTTCAAATTATAACAAATCAACATAACCATAGTTATCTATTTCAATGACACCAAAAATATAACAAAAAAAATATAATCTAAATTCTTTTTTTTTAATGACACCAACAACAATCTTTGTTATAGAAAAAGTTGTTTAAGGGTATAATTGGGATAATAAAAAAGTAAGTATAGATATATTCATCTAGTTTGTTACACTTTTTAACGGATAAAAGAAAAAATGGACATATATATACTTATATCGTGTTTGTTACACTTTTATTTTAATATTTGAATTTACTCTTATCTATTTGTTATATGTGCTATTTGTATTGAAAGTTGATGGTAATTTTGGAAAGAGAAAAAGCAAGCCCAAAAGAGCCAAAACATGCTATTTTCTTTATATATAACTAGCGAAAAGACGGGCACTCACGTGTCCGTCTTTCCGCTCATTTATTGCGCCAACGTTTGAAAATTACGAACGACATTTTTTTATGAAATTTTGATTTTGATTAAAAGTAAAAATATAAATGCTTTTTGCTTTCAAATTATAACAAATCAAACTAACCATGATTATCTATTTCAATGACACCAACGATATAACAAAAATATATATAATCTAAATTCTTATCTTTTTAATGACACCAACAACAATCTTTATTATAGAAAAAATTGTTTAATGGTATAATTGGGATAACGAAAAAGTAAGTATAAACATACTCATGTAGTTTGTTACACTTTTTAGAAGATAAAAGAAAAAAAATTGACATATATATACTCATACCGTGTTTGTTACACTTTATTTTAATATTTGAATTTACTCTTATCTATTTGTTATATGTGCTATTTGTATTGAAAGTTGAGAGTAATTTTGAAAACAGAAAAAACCAGTCCAAAAGAGGCAAAACATGCTATTTTCTTTATATATAGTATATATATAGATAAAAATATGATATCTATAATTATAGTTTGCAAAATATCATTAAATATATATATTTTACCTAAAATATCTAATACCTATTATAGTTTATTAAATCAAACTCAAAATCTCCTATTTCCTTTATATATTTTTAAGATAATATTGTTACTATTTTTAAGATAATATTGTTACTATTGTAGTGGAATATTATAATGATATTTATCTATTTTTTAATTGATAAATATTGTTATAAAGAAGATAAAATAATAACTAAAATGGTTTTTTTATAATGTGCAAATATGCACATGTTAAAAGTTTTAAAATAGTAAGTTTGTATTGAAATTTGTACATTTCATATTAAACATATAACTTTCTAATAAAAGAAATGCTCAATGTACGAGCAATACAATGACAGGAACCAACGAAAGGTGTTCCTCAATTAATTCACCCCACTAACCCTCCAGTATTCCACCAAAAGCGAAAGTTATATTTGTTCCCACTGTTTACACGTATTCATTCGTCGGTTTTCGTCTCTAACCTATCGTACCAAATAACACTCCTCTTCTTATAAATGATTGTTGTTTTTCAATAAAAAATTTCTATTTTTAGCTCCTTTAACATGTGTAATATTGCACATTTTAGACAAACCATAAATAAAATACTTTAAATGAAAGATAAAATTGGAAAAGGATAAAGACAACCGAAAATAATGTAGTTTCTTTATATACAACTAGCGAAAAGACGGGCACTCACGTGCACCCGCTTTTTATTGCGCTAGCACGAGCAAATTATGAACGGTATTTTATATGAAATTTTGATTTTGATTAAAATTATAAGTACAAATATTTATGAATTTCAAATTCTAACAAACCTAACCAACCATGCCCGTTTGTCCGCTCTTCTTATTACGCTGATGAGTATAAATTAAGAACAATAGTTTTTATAAAATTTTGATTAAAATTAATTTGATTTTTGTTAAAATTATAGATATAGATAATAGATATTGTACACTTTTTTACTGTAACAAACTACACTTACATTTTTCAATGATACCAACAATATAACAAATATAATATCTTTCAAAAAAACTACAACAAACATAATATAAATTCTTATCTTTTTTAATGACACTAACAAAATAGCATTCTTGTGGTCACATTTGTTTACGCGTAAAATTTGAAGGAGAAAAAGCCGGCGCAAACCACTATACTTTCTTTATATATATAGTATAGATATACTTGATCTAGTTTGTTACACATTTTCTTAATGATAAATGAAAAAAATGGACATATACTCATATCATGTTTGTTACAAAATATATTTTGTGTGGTAACCAAAAAATAAATATTGTGTTTGTTACACTTATTTTAATATTTGAATTCACTTTCATCTATTATCTTTTTTTAAATGATAAAGAAAAAATCTGACCCGTACAATTTGTTATATTTTGTTTTAATATTTGAATTTACTCTTATCTATTTGTTATGTTATACTCCCTTCGTCCCATAACAAGTGAGCCATTTGCAAAGAAAAATTGTCCCAATTTTTTTGATCCATTTCACATTTCAATACAATATTAATTATTTTTTTTCTAATTATAACTCTAATTAATACTACTTTCATCACTTCCAATTCAATATACTCTACTTTGCATTTATGACAATGGAAAATGCACCAATACTTAACAAAACACTCAAAACATTTTTCTCTCTCTTTCACTTATACACTTTTTCTTAATATGTATGTGAAATGAATAAAAGATTCACTTATAATGGAACGAAGGGAGTATGTGCTATTTACATTGAAATCTGATAGTAGTTTTGAAAGAAGAAAAAATCAGTATAAAAGAGACAGAATATGTTATTTTCTTTATATACAGTATAAATATAATTTTTTTTGAAAGACTTATATATATATATATAATTATTTTTTCTTTCAAAAAAAATCTTATTTTTTTAGATATACAACACAATAAAAATATAAGAAAGATGTTTTAAAAGCGTATAATTTGAGACAAAAAAACAAACCTAGAAACCAACAAAAACCATACATACACGATTAACGAACGACACAAAAAAAAAACAAGTAACATTAACTTACCCCTTTACATTGTTCTTCGATTGAAATTGTTAATTTTCTGGAACCCATTAAGCTATTTTGATTAAACAATGTCTGGTTTAGAAGAATTGAGAAAAAAGCTTACACCTTTGTTTGATGTTGAAAATGGTTTCTCATCAACTTCATCTTTAGACCCTAATGATTCTTATACTGTAATCCTTTTTTCTTTTTCTTATAATCAACCAATTTTTGTATAATTTGTTGTTTAATATGAATTTTGTTTATTTTTTGTTGATTCAATTTCAATTGTGAAGTTTTCAGATGGTGGAACGGTGAACTTATTGAGTAGGTCATATGGTGTGTACAACATCAATGAACTTGGATTACAGAAGTGTTCAACTTCAAGGTCTGTTGATGTGAGTGATGATAACGAGAAAACATATAGATGTGGTTCTCACGAGATGAGAATTTTTGGAGCAATTGGTAGTGGTGCTAGTAGTGTTGTTCAAAGAGCGATGCATATACCAACTCATAGGATTATTGCATTGAAGAAGATCAATATCTTTGAGAAGGTATTCTTATGCTATTTTTTTATTTAATTCATAATTTCCAATTTCAATTTGAATTTCATGTGATATAACTAATTAACTATAGATGTAAGACTTTTAGATTCTGTAGTAGTAATGAGAGTAGATCAGATGGAGGATAGTCATATCCCCAGAGGAAGACATAGAAAAACTATAAGAGAAACTATTTGAACAAATTTAGAGATTAAATGAATTGGACCAAAATATGGTTTATGAGGCGCAATTTAATCCATGTAGGTGACCTCACTTAGTGGGATAAAGCTTGGTTGTTGTATAACTATAGATGTTAATTGTATTTATAGGGTAGTTATCAGGGTCCAACATAGTTAGCAAGTTAGCATAGCCATAGGGTAGTTATCAAGGTTTTAAATAGTGGTTGCGGTAACAGTCGTATCACTATCTTTGATGCTGCAGTGAATTACTGTCAAATGTGGCTGATATTGGCTCAACTGTGGTTGCGTTGCGGTTTCGGCAACATAAAAATCTGTTATTATAGCAGCCCACTTTGCAATTTCGAACCTTTATTTAAATCCCTGGTAGTTATTGATAACTACCTTTTCCGCACATTAGTTTCTCACCAGATTCTGTCCGTTTACATGTGGTATTTTCTTGATGCTGTGTGATACCTCTTTAGTCTTGATGTTATGTTTTCAGTAATGGCACTATAAAGGCACTAATAGCATAAAGTGTGTTAAGTAGCGGCTATAATGGCACTATAGCACTGTCTGTAGCATAGCAAAATTTGAACCAACCACTATTTTCTGCAATACAACACTGGTGATATGTGATTAATGTCTGCTTCTAAGGGATAAAAGAAAGAACATTGTGCAAAAATCCCAAACATTTAAGAAGGCCAAATCATAATAGTTTAAAACCCTGGTAGTTATTGCCTTTTCCGCACCTTAATTTCTAACTATAAATAATACCCATGTATTGTATTCCTCTTTTCTGTTGGAATGTATAAGAAATGTCTCTTAGCTCTTTACGATCCCAATTCTCTCTCAATTCTGTTAATATAAATGTGTGTGTTTTTCCTGTTGTTCCTTAATGTTCTATCATAAAATTATTCATAATAGCGTTAAGGCTTCAGTAGTGTACACGAGATACGTGATCTGTCATAAATTTGTTCTTGTTGATGTGTGTGTGATCTGTCATAAACTTGTTCTTGTTGATGTGTGTTACACTCTTGAGTCTTGATGCCGTGTTTTGAAGTTATGAAGTTGCTAGACCCTTTATTCTCTATTGGTGATATGCTTAACGTCTGCTTCTAAAGGATTAAAGAAAGAACAACGTGGAAATAATCTCAAACATTTAGGAAGGCCAAATCATAATTGTTTCATGTTGACTGATGGTGATACTCTTTGTGGCAATTAGGAGAAAAGGCAGCAGCTACTTACTGAGATAAGGACATTATGTGAAGCACCTTGTTATGAGGGTCTTGTAGAATTTCATGGTGCATTTTACACTCCAGATTCTGGACAGATAAGCATAGCTTTGGAGTACATGGATGGAGGATCACTTGCAGATATTTTGCGAATGCATAGAGCGATACCCGAACCTATTTTATCGTCCATGTTTCAGAAGCTCCTACGTGTAAGGAACATATATTCTTACTTTTCATTTTAAATTTTCATTACTGAAAACATTGTGAATTGAGACATGCTACTGACTTGGTTTTTTTTTTTAATCTTTTTGAAGGGTCTAAGTTATCTGCACGGAGTCAGATATTTAGTTCACAGAGACATAAAGCCTGCTAATTTACTTGTAAATCTCAAAGGGGAGCCGAAAATTACCGATTTTGGTATTAGTGCTGGCTTAGAGAATTCAGTTGCAATGGTTAGTATATACTCTATCAGTCTCTCTCTCTTTTTTTTTTGTTTTTTTGTTTTTGTAATGCATTGCTTCCGCAGAATTGTTTGCAACTGTAAACTTCAATCTTTGGTCATCTGTGTTGTCAATGGCCGATTGCGAAAAAATGTGGTTTGTTCAAATTCTGCTATGTTGCAGTGCTATAGCGCAGCTACATATGTTATTTGACAACACTTTGTACTAACTATCAGATCACATAACGAAAGCGATTTGTTCAAACCTCTATTTCACAACACAGGTCATGAATACAATACTAATATAAAGTGTACTTTTTCAGTGTGCTACGTTCGTTGGAACTGTTACCTACATGTCACCCGAGCGAATTAGAAATGAAAGCTATTCTTATCCGGCTGATATTTGGAGCCTCGGTCTTGCGCTTCTTGAATGTGGTACAGGAGAATTCCCTTATACAGCTAATGAAGGTCCTGTCAATCTTATGTTGCAGGTGTGTGCTGATTCTTCTTCATGTTATATGTTTCCTTTTGTTGGTGCGGATAAATCTGTGCTGAACTTTTCTCGATACATGAATTTAAGATATATATATACAAAGGATATCTCATTTAGCATTGCGAATTGCAATAATTCCATAGATTTAAGATAGATGAGATCATTCTTGTTAAATGCGGGAAGGGATATAATTATAAGGCTTAAACGCACTTTTGACCCCCTAAGTTTCAAAGTGTAGCGATTTTGGCCCCCTTTTAAAAAAAATGGCCAAAGACACCCCCCATTTTTAGCCCCTTTTGCAAAACTCCAATTTTGACTTGGTCAATCTTACGTGTCACTCCACATAATTTGAAAAATTGACAGCTGTGTATTTTTCAAATTAAATTAAAATGGAAAATCCATGCGTGTAATGTAATTGCATAGTTAAAAAAAAAGAAATCATAAAAGAGAGAAAGCACGTGAGTCTTCATATCTTCATCTCCATGCTTCATAGCAATCTTCATATCTTCATCTCTTCCAATCCAACCCAGAAAAAAAAAACTAAACCTTCATTTATTAATTGGAAAACTAAACCTTCATACACTTTAACCCTCATTTCTTCATAACATTATCAATAGTGATGGGAAAAGAAAACCGTAGGTCTGATGAAAAATAGTGTATTAGGTCAAAATCACCCAATTTCATCTCCAACTATACTTCCAGCAGCACCAATTTATTATCCAACTGAAGATGAATTCAAAGATCCATTAGAATTTATTCACAAAATTAGACACGAAGCTGAACGGTACATAATTTGATTTGGAGTTTCAAGATTTGATTTTGAGAGAAAAAATACTCACCCTTTTAGAACACACGTGTGTTGTTATTGAGAAAGAAGAAAAAGGGTTGTTGTTGAAATTGAAATCCAAAAATCATTCACGTTCAATTCGCCTCCTCCGTTTTCGATTCTTGAAATCCAGAAATTGCAATTGAAATCCTAGAAATTCATAATTGATTCACGTTCGATTCACCTCCCTTTGTCTTCGATTCGAAATCCAGAAATCGAAATATAGAAGTGAAAAAGGAGAAGAATAATAAAACTTGAAGAAGAAGGATGAAGATGAGTGAGAGATTGAAGAGCGAGAGAGAGATGAAGCTGAGGGAGAGAGAGGTGGCTGGTTTCTCACGTGCACCTTCCTTCTTTCTTTTCCCTTTTCATTTTTTTAATTCAATCGATAAATATGTGGCTTTTTTATTTATTTTTAATTCAAAAATTACACACGTGGCATCCAACTCACTCAAGTGAGGTGCCACGTATGCGTTGACCGAGTCAAAATTGGAGTTTTGCAAAAGGGGCTAAACATGGGGGGTGTCTTTAGCCATTTTTTTAAAAAGGGGGCCAAAATCGCTACACTTTGAAACTTAGGGGGTCAAAAGTGCGTTTAAGCCTAATTATAATGTACTCAAAATATCTCAACTTTCACAAAATAAAATTCACATATAATGTCAGAGTTCTTTTCCAATATAAAAATTGATTCAATATCTGATACGGATGAATGACGGCTGCATTCTACTAATCTGATTGCACACATGTACTTCCATCTGCAAATAATTATACTTGCTTTTTTTGTCAGATCCTCGATGATCCATCACCATCACCATCAAAAGAGAAGTTTTCACCTGAATTCTGCTCTTTTGTTGATGCTTGCTTACAGAAGGATCCAGATAATAGACCAACAGCAGAACAGGTAAGAGAGATGAGATAAACCCTTGATATCATATCATAATGGTGTCTAGCAGTTGCTATGATTTTGCATTTTAGACACGCATCCAAACATTTTTACATATGCATCCAATGGAGTCACTCTAATACTACTTTGTTATGTGAGTTTCTACAATATCTCCATAAATACTTATGTGATTAGAACCATGGTTGTTAAACTCTCGTGTTAACTCTTAAACTCTTATGAGTTTATGATTTTAGGTCACAAAAACGAGTTAACCCACATGTAAGCTATCTTTTTGGTAAACTTTTACGCGTTCAAGTAAACACTGATAAAATTGGTAAACTGTCGATTTTAGTAGTAGTTTACAAGTTTACAGTTCTACATTGGTTTGGCCTTAAAATGTAAACTTTTGGTCAATATTATTCAAATTCGGTTTAGTTATTTATTTATTTGTGTTGTCATATATAGACTATTTTAATATTACATAAATAAACTCTTGCGAGTTGAGTCTATGTAGGTTCCATGAGTATATCTAAACTCTCGAGTTTGACAACACTGGCTTTGTCCTCCACCCTAGCTAAAGCGCAAAATATTTTGTGTGCATGCATTTATTTCCTTTTAATTCACTCCGTTTTCATTTGCATTCTTTCCCTGTAGAAATTATAATGTTTTCTCTAGTATATGTTGGTTCCAACATTAGACACATTTTACATGTCAATCTTTTATTTGGACACTTCATCAGATAAAAACGTGATGATCTGAACTTGATAATTTGATGTTACCCTACTGCAGCTTCTTTTGCACCCCTTCATTACAAAGTACGAGACCGCCAAGGTAGATTTACCGGGATTTGTCCGCAGTGTTTTTGATCCTACTCAAAGAATGAAAGATTTGGCAGATGTAAGTAGCAACTAGTTATTATCTCTATATTATTTCCTTCATCTGTGTCACAGAGATATAGATACAACGATATAATGATTTTGACATGTGGATAATAGTTTGTGTCAAGAATTTAGGGAGGTTTAATCTGATACTGTTTTTACTTTCCATTTTTCTCTGCAGATGCTGACAATACATTATTACTTACTATTTGATGGACCTGATGATTCGTGGCAACATACAAGGAGCTTCTATAACGAAAACTCAATTTTCAGGTGTGTACTTTTTTGTATGTTTCAATTTTACATAAATTTGTTTTTTTGTTTGTACTCTTTTTGAGAATGATATAAAAAATACAATAGACATGATTCTCTCACAAGAAACTTGTTAGTTACTATACATCAATCCGAGTATATTATGCATATCAAGAATGGACCATGACATTATTTTTTGTGAACTTCTGAAGCCTTCTAATCATGCTATACACATTATTCTTGTATATATTTCGTAGTTTCTCTGGGAAACAACATGTTGGTCCTAACAATATCTTTACAACTCTATCGAGTATCCGAACAACATTAATCGGCGACTGGCCACCGGAAAAATTGGTGCATGTGGTTGAGAAGCTGCAATGTCGAGCACACGGTGAAGACGGAGTTGCAATAAGGGTCTCAGGATCCTTCATAATTGGTAATCAGTTTCTCATATGTGGAGATGGTGTTCAAGTAGAGGGCTTACCAAACTTTAAGGATCTTGGAATTGATATTTCTAGTAAAAGAATGGGTACATTTCATGAACAATTCATAGTGGAACCAACTAGCCAAATTGGATGTAACACCATAGTTAAACAAGAACTGTACATTAACCAATAATGTTACATTATTATTTTTTATATGAATAATGTTACATTATTTTTTTTACTATATTTTTTGTGTGAATAATGCTAAACTAGTTTTTCCAAAATACTTTACGGTAAAAAACTCCTCACATGCTCTCCTTTATTTTTTTAGTTTGTAATTATGAGTTTAAATATCAGTTCTAGAATAAAAAACACTTATTTATAACTTCAAAATCAATTTTACTCCAGAGCAAACATACCAAAATTCATTTTACATATTTAAAATCAATTTCACTCAGCAAATTTGTATAGAAGGCATTTCACTTTGTTTTGTTGTGAAGATATTTCACTTTGCTTCTTTTTTTGTCTATATTAATGTTACGTGAATGAAAGTATTGTGACAAGACGTTATCATAAAATCACTTCTAGCTTTTGTCAAATACCAGGAGTTTCATTACCTACATTAAGAACTTAGAATTTATTTATTTATTTATTAAGGAACTTATTGTTCCACTTTTATATCTATCGTTATCAGCAATTTCCTCATCAATCTTTTCACCATCTAACTTTTTTATTTTCATCTTCACCCAATTTTGTAAAACTGTTTTAAAAACCGTCTTTTATTTTTCAGTTTTGGTGACTAAAATAGAGAAAGAGATGAGAAGGCAAGCTAGGTGTTAATCATTAAAACATACAAAAATAGAAGTAGTTGGTGTACATTTGGTTTAGGTGTAAAATTGATTTTGACCATTATAGTTTTTTTTTTTTTTTGTACTTTTGACCAGTATAGTTGCTCGAGAGTAAATTTATTGTCTCAAAAATGGATTCTAAATTAGAATCAATTTTTACATTCAAATTTATTATTTAACTCATGTTGGTTTTAGATATTTAAATAAATATAAATCTCTTTTAGCTTTGAAAGAAAATGTAAATAACTTTAATTCAGTACACTTTTAGTGAATATACATTTTACCTAAAACATACACTTAGAAAATTCAATGCAAAGCTTGTGTTTCCTTCTTGGGTATGCAAATCAACATCTTTCTCCATGTTTTCTCTTTTTTCCATTTTCATGCAAACAGTTGGAGTCTTGTAGAGAAAGAGAATCCAATGTTAGAAAGTTTTGATACAAAGAAGACCGATCACATCAATAAAAGGGGCAATACCTCCCTCCAACTATGCTCATCATCTCCTTCACCTTACCATCTTCTCATAATCATTCCAAAAAATAAATCTTATAACTAGCTATTACTACTCATTCATAAACATTTGAAACATGCTATACCAACATAGAACATCTCATCAACCTCTAACAACTAATCATGATATCTCACTTTCATTGCTTGAATCATAGAATGTGGTTTTATCCCCTTCATCCACTAACTCACTCATCTAAACTTCAAATATCATATCCCTCACACCAAAACACAAATACCATTGTGCCACTCTTTCAACCTATCTAGTCATAAACCAACTGTCACAAAATAATACAATAAAAATGACCAAGTCTTCTTTGGGTATAACATCAAATAAAAATCACTTGGACACATTCACATAAAATAAAATAAATTAAAATAAAATAAAATTAAATGATGTTAATTGATGTAAACTAAATCATTTTTATTTTTATTTTTTATTTTATGTAAGTGTGTCCAAATATTTTTGATATGAAATTTTATCCATAAAAGACTTGATCCCAAAGAATAAGGTAGACTAAAATGTAACTATAGTTGCTACTGCCTCGCTGGGATCTCTTCTCACCCTTGCTGTCTTTTGTTTGGTTCTTACGATTATACCCTCTTTCTCACTCTTTTTTTTTATTCTTTCACTTCATTGCAAAAAATACAAGACTCTTTTTTTTTTTGAAAAAAAAATAATAATACAAGACTCTAGATCTTCTCTCAAGTTTTTATTAGTTTATTAATTTGTTTTCTTTGTTTTTGGTTGTTGTAATTTTTTATTGTTTTTGTTATGGTTAGTATTTCTGATTTTGTTGTTTGGGCTCCAAGTCCATTCAGATTCTTCTTGTTTTATTTTAGTTTGTAAATTCTATTTTACTTTAAAAAAAATATTTTTTACTATCATAGTGAAAGGTTTGTAACAAAAAAGTCATAGTAAAAGGTTTTTTTTTAGCAGTCACATATCATCTCCTTACACATTCCCACAAACTCTTTTACGTTGTTTTATCTACTTCCTTCAATTTTCTATTCAAACTCCTAAACACCTCAAATCCTTTTAACTCTTTTCCTTCAAAGTTTATATCTTTTACTTCATGGATGCTCTTACAAAAAAGAGAAAGACCGTGACGATGAATGTTGAAATGGAGACTACTGCTGCTTTGTAGCTCCAAAAGAAATCTGTAATGTTCTAAGTTTCTTGCTTCCTTAATAATCATTTTTTATAACATTTTTTTGGGATGTATATGATTTTTCTTAGATGTCAAAATACGCCAAAGTTTCATGACATACTCTTCACCTATGCCGCACTAAGAGAGAAAATAACTCATCTTCTTCTAGAAACAAACTTTACGTATTTTAGACATCCCAATAATCAAATGAAGGAATAAGAGAGTTATTGGATGGTCAAAATGCACACCATGCCATGGTATGTTTAGAACTGTCAAGAAGATTTTCCGTCAAGGAAGGTATTGTATCGGATGAGGTGTTATTGTCACGCGTTATTATTGCAACTCCTTGCATAATGGAGTCAAGTAAGTCTCGTTTCTCTGATATCATTTTCATATAGTGTTATGAAGATGATATCAGAGAAAATGATGTTTAATGTCTTCCCTATATGCAAAGAGTTGTAATAATAACACATGAGATTAACATCTGACCCGATATAGTACCATTATTTAAGGAACATTCTTTAAAAGCGCTACACCCACCATGGAGTAGTGTGCATTTTGTACATCCCATAAAAGTATATGTGCTTTCTTATTATTGCCTTCGATTATTGTGACGTCTATAATATGTAAAATTTGTAGAAGAAGATCATGAGACTTCTCTCTTAGTGCATTTTAAGTGAAGAATATGTGAAAGATTGAGTTTGACCTAAGATGGAACTCTCTTATTCCTCCTTCACTTCCATTTTGTCCATTAGTGGCAACCATCTCTATTTAAATGTTAGTCTTAAAAGACATGTAAAGACTTGATTCCTCAATTATGCGGTTTTCCATATTTGTTGAGAAGACTATAAGGTTTTTAGTGGCGTCATCATGAAAGACAAATAAACACTTGGTTCCTCAACCGTGCAATTTTCTTTATTTGTTGTGAAGACTAGAAATTGTATGGTGGTTCACTTGGAGAGGCACTACTAAAGAATACTCAACTCAAGAGGCAGTTGGCCAGTTCTTGAGCAAGCTAGAAGAGTTGCTGCATAATACAAGGAATATGACGAGCCTTTGTCAAACAATACTCATTACTTGGATAGGTGGTTATTATGCTTATGTAAACTAATATAAAAATAATTGCATGTTCTTCTTTTCTCTTTCTCATTTTCCCTTTTGTATTTACGTTAATGTCTTTAATATTATTTTTAAACCAGATTGTTTTAATCTAAGGGTTGATTAATGTTTTAAAGGAAAGATTTTTAAAAGCTATCAACAGAATTCAAACTTCTTCTTATGTTTTATATTATTAAAATTCTGCTACAATTTTACAACACTATTTATCATATTATATAGCACTATAACGCCTCTATTTGACAATGTGTAGTCAAAAAAGTTATTAGAAGGGAAAAAAAAGTTTCTTTTGAATATTGCTTTGTGCCCCCAAAAAATTCTTTCACGGTCACAACCCCAAATAAAAAATATTTAGACACACATATAAATGAAAAAATTAAAAGAAAAAAATTAGTCACATCTTTTTATACTTTTATCTTTTAATTTTTCTTCTCTATGTGCATGCTTAAGTATTTTTCATTATGTTTGTAACCAACTAAGACTTACTCAAACTACTGATTAGACTCACTTACACTTATCCACTCACCATAAGTTTAACTTTTCGGTTTTCATAAATCATCGAGCATTTTTTTTCTTCATTATAGTTATGTATTTTATAAAAGTTCCTAATATTATCAAAATGGGTACAGTCATGATTTGTATTTTATAACTTCTTTTTTTTTTTTTGTCAAGTAGTTTATTAGCTAGAATTCACCTCTTAAAATATGGGTCAATAATATTTTGGTCCTTTTCCTAAAAAAAAGTTAATTATTTTGCTCTTTGAATATGTAACGAGTAGATACAATAATATCTTAATGTATCGAAATTTTAAAATAGTCATTGATTTTATGTATGTTAGTTAAAATAATCTCTTTCATTAAAATGCTCCGTTATATTTTCATATCAGTCTCTCAATATAGTTACTTATTGTCATATAAGTTTCTATAAGTATTTACTTACTGACATATCAATCCTTATATGAAAAGAGTTAATATTCATCATTAAAAGACTATTTTAACGTAAGAGACTATTTTAACTAATAAAATACATAATCAAATACTATTTTAAAAATTCGATACATTAAAGAATTATATGACTGCACATCCACCAAAATGGCTATTTGCCCGTCAAAATAGATACATTATTTTCTAGCCCCCACCAAATACTTAATGTCATACCAGACACTTTCTGCATTCTTCAGATCATGATTAGCTACGGTGAGTAACACATTAAAAATATTAATCTAGAAATTTGATCAACAATAAAAGACTAAAATTATATTCATTCAAGAGAGGCCCAGTGGATTTTGGAAGATATTTCTTGTCTCAGAAGAAATTTTATATTCATCCATGTCTCTAGTCTCAGGTAAAAAATATTAGTTTTGCACTTTATTAACCTTCATTTCTTTCTCACTATTATCACCGTAACTCTCTTTTTTCTCTCTCGATTTCTTTAATCAAGTTTTTGAGCAACAACATAAGTTTCTTGTCTATGGTTTTTGTTTCTATGATTGATTTACATTTGTCACTTGTTATTTCATGTGATTAAGAAATGTTTGTATTTTAATATTGTAAGAATCTTTTAATATTTCAGTTTTTATAGGTGCTTACTTAGAAGTTTATTCAAATTGGTCTTATAGTGTAAATGCTGTATAGGAGTCCTCATCGATCGGTCACTCTAACTTCAAATGTCTTAGACTATAGTCACTATACTAGAAGTTTATTGTTTTCCTCAATTTCTTTAATTAAGTTTTTGAGAACCAACATAAGTATCTTCATGTAATACACACAACAGTATACCATTATGTATTCAATTTGTAGTGAAGTGTACAACATAATTTGTAGTAAAAAGTACAATATATAAGTATGCAATTGAATTTTAAATTCAGTGTCTAATAATTTAAAATATGGTTAATTGAATCTTTGGAAAATGATTCTTGATCATACTATATTTACCTTACGTCCGAACTCCGAATTACCAGACCCTCATTCCCCTAGGTACGGAGAGTTAACACAAAAAAAAAAATAATTAAGTATATGATCTTTATAAATATCTTCAGTTTCAATGTCAATGTAAATATCATTTACACTTGCAATGAATCATATCTCAACAAATAAATAATTGTATGTGAAAGTAATATCTTAAAGTAACATAAAAAGTAAAATGAGTAAATATACCAAAAAATGAAAATAAAATGAGTTGGACTGACATATTAGCCCAATGACAGATGAATTGAGCCACGAGTTTGATATATTTATGCACTTAGAAACTCCTTGAGTCGAAGAGGGTCAGATTAGCTCACAAGGAAATTGTACTGATCAATTTTTTTTTTTTTTTTTACTTTTTTAAAGCTTCATCACATGAAATAAATTATTTTTTTACCCTTTTCTTTGTTTTCGTTTCAACCGTAAAAAAGCTTCATCATTCCTTTGCTATGCTTTTCATTTTCTTTCACGTTTTCAGAATACAGTTTTAATTTTCACCAAATTTACAAGGCATGAAAAATTAAACATTATTATTTCCTTTTGTAACTCTCCACATTTTCATGCTTGTGCACTCTTTTAACATCTCCCTCATCAATGTAGAGTACTTAACCTAATTTATGATTATAAATACCAACACAAATAAGAGCAAAAAAGTACAGGAAGTTGAATAGGTTGAGTTCCAACAATGTAAAGTACTCATATTCATCACACAATCATTATTTCCTACATAAATCCACCCCCTTTATTTAGAACCCTTAGGTCTCTACTTCTCCTACGATAACACTCTCTCTTTCCCACTCTTTTTTTTTTTATTGTGTTTCGATTGGTATTTCTTATCTTGTTGTTTGGGTTCCACGCAAGCATATTTGGATTCCTTTTTCTAGTTTGTTCACTTGCCGCATTCTATTTATTTTTTCAAAAATATTAAGTTCAATCCATTCCAAAATAGAACCTTCAATTCTTCTGAAAAAACACATGCATGAAGCAATGGAAGAAATTATTTCGCTATACTCTCTCTTCATTGTGTTATTATACTACACAAGGACATAAAAATAATTTTTGTTTATATGTGCCCAATCGTTGGTCATAAAAATAATTTTTCTCACTTTTTTATAATCTTTGCATTTTGATTGTTATTTTTTTTTATTTTTTGTCTGGTGTCCAAGCCCATTTGGACTCTTCTTGCTTTTCTAGCTAGTTAGTTCATTGGGCACATTCTATTTACTTTTTCAAAAATATTAAGTTCAATCCATTTCCAAATAGAACCTTTAATTTTCCTAAAAAAAAAAAAACACATGAAGCAATGGAAGAAATTATTTCAGCATACTCTTCATTTCAATCTTCATTGTGTTATTATACTACACGGACTTGATCATTTTTTGTTTATATGTGCCCAATTGCTGGTTATAAGCTAGAAAGGGAGCACTTTGGAACAACAAAGAAACCTCATTCTCGTACTTAAACAACAAGCTTCGTTTAACTACAAGTATATATATTCATATCCATATATTTTTGCTTCATTAGTTTTGATTTCACTATCCACTTACTTTTTACTTTTTTTCCTCTACGTTTTTCCAATATTTGCTATATATCATGTTCTTCAATCTCCACTACATAGAACAACTTGATTGTTGATCTATGTTTTTTGATGGCGATGGTTTTTATTTCTTCGTCAAATATGAAGTGTTTTGTTTGCTTGTTCGTTAGTGATATTTTACTCAAATTCTTTGTACACCTCTATTTTCACTCAAATTTTGCACTTTCATATTCTATTTTACCTTTTTTAGCCGAAAAAATATGTGGTTTAGGGAGTATTTGCTTGAGTTGTTCTGGGCAATCCTTGATATTCTCGGGTTATCTTAGCATGGGAAGGGGTTTCAAGTGTCTATTGGATGTATTTTAGTAGATCTACATCTACAACTTACTCTTTTTATATCCAATGGCAGAGTAATGAGCATATCTAATGCCAATGGATTTATCCTCTTCATCTCGCAATAGATATTGGTGATGAGGAATTGGTGAGAAAATTAGTTAATCATTGACCATTGTCATTGTTGCTAAAGCATAAAAGAGGATACATACCTATCAACTTCGCTGCCTCTAACCAACCGGCAGAGTTGTTGCTCAATCTTGCCAATGAAGATTTTTTTTTTGAATGACAAATGTTAATAATTAGTTGTTAGATTGGTTTTTTTCTCCTTCGTCTCAATTTGAACTCGGGACTTCCAACTCTTTATCCCTTAGTTCAAATTAAACCAGTTGAATTAGTGAACCTCCAATCTCGCCAAAGAAGACAATAGAGAAAGTATGATGCTTGCGGCCTCAGATGATCATAGAAAAATGACCAACTACCATTTGTCCAAGATGGTTTGGAAGGTCATTCTCAGCGACAATTTCCATGAGTTTCACAATAAATGTTTTATCTAGTGCTTGCCAAAAAATTAAAACTAATTATACTTTGAGTAATTTCCATATATAAATTAGACTATTTTTTATTGGATGCAGATAATCAATCTTGCCTCATTTGATTATGTGTCAACTGATCTAAGGGTGGTCTTACTACACATAAAACTCACTTGTATAAGAAATCATCTCAGAATTAAGTTGAAAACCTAAGGTATTTCCTAGAGGAACTAGATTAAATAAACTTCAACTGATTTTTTTATAAAGATATGTTACATGCATTCTAATTGTATTTATTAACTTGTAAGTTTAATGATGTAGACATTTTAAAGATTTTTTTCCAATATATTTTAGGTCTTTTAAATAAAAGGTTTTTAACACCCAAAAAGAAAAGGTCTTTTAATAACATCTGTAATGAAATTTTCATGTAGAAAAGAGAAAATATTAGACTCTTATGTGATGAAATTCAGAAAATATATGCTTGATATAATTACAGTTCAAGAAGCTATGTTATCAGGTTCTCAAAATGGAATTGTGAAGGTTGTAAGAATGTTGTCAGCCTTCTATTTGTCTCGGATAAAAATCAAAGATGAGTGTTTAATTTTTACATGAAATTATCAATAGACAAAGCGAAGTTTCTGGTAAAAAAAAAAAGACAAAGTGAAGTTTTCAATTTCATTTCTAAGATTCAATGCTTAAAAAAATTAATTTCAGAGAGTGTGTTTCAAAACATGATACTTCATTTGACTGTAAAGTTACCCAGGCCCGGCTTTGGGGGTGCACAAGCGGCTCAACCAAGCCGGGCCTTCAAAAACTATGGGCCTAAAAAAAATTAAGTCTAATACCCACCTCCATTCAAATGAAAAAAAATATGTTACTTTTTTTCTTGGTTGATGCATGTTTGGTTTTTTTTTCTTTCTAGATTCTAGTTCTACTTTCTGGACATAAATCTGATGCTATTAAACCACTCCCAATTTGTATAATCACTTAATCTGTCAATTTAAAAAGCTATTTCATTGAAAGAATCACAACAATCATTTTTTTTCTCGCATAAACCTTTTGTTTTCCCCTTTCCCACGACGAAGGAGTGACAAATCCAAACAACACCGTTAGGTAAATTTCACCTTTTTTTCGCTTAATTTTTTTTTATTTCGTTTCATGTTTAGAAGTTTTTCTGATTCTGATTTTTTAATGAATCTTAACTATACAAAAAAATACGTTTTTATTTTACTGGACCTATTTTACTATGAGAGCCGAGCCTCCTATTTCATAGGAACGACCCTGAAGTTACCTTATTAGTCATTATGCCGACAATCATCATAAATGAAACTCGTAGTAAATGGAAGGAGAATTTGCAACGTTCAAGGTAATATAAAATTTTCCCTTCTTCTAGAATAATAACAATTTACAAAATAAATTTATATTTTTAATGATGTAGTATTGTTCTTTGGAGATGGTAGAAGGCATTGTTTCTCCATCTTTAAATTAAATTAAAAACTCAAGGAACGAAGCCTTGTGGAATATTCACAAAAAACATATTAAGAGCTTGTGAGAAAAGGTTTAAAATGAGCAAAAATTATAACTGATACAATTAGTGTTGCTGTTTTTGGTTTTCAGACACAATCGATTATGGTTATTTCAATGCGTCAAAAATAGCAAGGGTCATTGGATTCATTGTACGTGTCAATTTTAGACGTATAAAGAATGCAATGAGCATTAAAGTTTTGTCGTATTGAAATATACATATGCCTTTACTGGCTTATGGATTAAGTTAACTATCGATTGGGTAAAAAACCAGAGACAACAACACTAGTTAAATTTGCCATCTTTTTGGCCCATTATTCACAATCTTTTAACGCGTTTTGGTGAAAACTTTATAAGGATTATTTCCATTTAGTTTTTATTTTAATTAAAAAATATGGATAAACAATATCCTCTATCGTATGCAAAAAGGCGCGCATGATTCTAAAAGAAGGGATAACTTTTTATTACCTTAAACCATGCAAATTCTTGTTCATTTTAATACAAGAGTTCCATTTATAATGATTGTCATCAAACTGAGGTGACTCTGTGGTTAAATGAAGTATTGTGTTTCGAAGCACATATTTTAGTGATTTTTTTAAAACGTCGAATCTTACGAATGAAAGCTTAGTGATTTTTTTTTAAAACATTGAATCTTACGAATGAAAGCGAATCCTCCTCTTTGTCTATTGATGATTGCAATTGAGAGTAGACATGACAACTAGGGTTCGAAATAGGTCAGATCAACTTACAGGGGCCTACAGCCTGACCTGCTTAAGAACCTAACCTTTTTAGTAGAGAGTCTATATAATTGTACGTGGAAGATACATATGAAAAGAAAACAAAAAACTTTATGTAATTGATGGATGCCTTTTCTTATCAATTGATAAGCTAGCTTATATAATAAAAGACCTCTTCCGTTATTTTATTTATTTGATGAATGAAAATTTATATTGGGTGATGGGTACCTTCGTCAATTGTAATTGATGGATGCCTTTTCTTATCAATTGATAATCAATGGCTAGCTTTCCTTAACAACTGCCAATTAATTCATTGAGCTTGTTTATCTATTATCTCTAATTGTGTCTCGTTAAATGAAAACTACGGATAAATTTCAAATGAGATTAGAATGTAATACACCACGTACAAATACAAAAAGATTGATATGATAAAGTTATGAGAAAGATTCGTGGAAAGGAGATTGAGAAAAGAGACTCAAGTTATTGATAACCAATTCGGTTTTATGCTTCAAATGTCGATCATGGAAGCAATCAACTTACTACACGGGTGATGGAACTATATCAGATAAATAAAAAAGACTTGCACATAGCTTTCATTGATTTGAAGGTGTGTGGTAGAGTTCCTCAAGGGATTTTGTGGAAATCCCTCCATACTAAAGGGGTTAAGATCGTGTATGATTTACAACAGAATCACTAAGACTTTGTTTGAGAGTTTGGAGGGGAGGGGAAAGAAAGACTTTGGGGGAAGAGAAATATAGAGAAAAATTGAGAAATCTTTCACATTTTTTGAAAGAGTGTTTTTTTAGAGTGATAAATTAATGTTTATGATTGATATATTTTTAATTTTAAAAATATTATAACAACATATATTAAATTTGAAGAATTCATATAAACCCTCCAAAACCCCCAAAACTCTCCTCCAATACAATTTTTTAGTTCCCCAAATGAGGAGAGTTTTATATTTTGAAGAAAAATAAGCCCCCCAAAGCCTCTCCTCCGAATGTCCTCTATTTCTTCCACTTATTTCTTCCTTTTTTTTTTCAAACCCTCCTCTCCTTTCCCCTCCAAACTCGCAAACAAAGCCTAAGAGAACAAATATAGTTGTAATAAAGATGATACCCAGTTTTTTAGTTAAACCATCGGATTCATGCAATCTTTCACAAAATAAGTAAAACAAATAAAACAAAGCTTCAAAGACAACAGTGGAGTTAAAACCAACCGCTTCAATCATAGTTTTCTACTTTTGCCACAAACATAAAGGGAAAGGGATCCCAAATATTTGTCAAGTAACCGTTAAACGGCTTTAACAAAATTTTGATCTTCAAAAAATTTATCCTAAAAAGAACTATCCAAAAGTTGAGAAATAACATGTGCCATTTGACAAATACCCACCATATACAAGAGGTGGTCAAATAGAAGGAACTTTACACAAGTCTTTAAGCATTGAGAAAGGAGCATTTCCTAATAATACCCACCAAAATGATTGCACATGGAATAATACATGTGGATGCTATCTTCAACTTGCACATCATCGAGCTCTACAGTAGAACGTTCACCATATCGTAAGTATTCCTTCAAAGTGGAAACCAAAAAAAGATAACAATTTTGTTTTTGTTAAGCAAAAATAGAATTACTTTAACATTGATTGTATCACATTTGGTAATGATATAGTCACAAATTTAAAGACAGATTTTCTCATCTAAATACCCATATTTCCAATCAATAAATCACTTTATTTTGATATGATATGATACAGAGGGGCATTTGGATAAATGACTTGTATTTTAATGATTTGATCCAATGTCTACTTTCTCAGATGTAAGTATATGTCCAATTCTAACAGAGGAAGCTTAGTCAAACGATAGTGTGAAAACAAGTAAAACAAACAACTTCAGTCATTGTTAAACTCCCGTTCAATAGGTACAGACACACAAAGCATAGAGAGAAGACCTACCTTTGCTAGACCAACTGTATGTAGAGAAGCCAGTTTAGCAACATTAGATGTCATGCTCGTGTTGGGCCTCTTGGCAAGCTCAGCAATTTCACCTTCGAGTTCCGTAGCCTGTGAATAATTAAAGTTTATACGATGAGAAGGCATGACATTAATGCAGGAAACAATATGATAACAAAATGCGATGGGAGAGTGGTGATAGTGCCTGACTTCTGATTTATTTTCAATATAGTCATATGTAGAGGATAAACTATGAAACACTATTCAATTGATACATATGGTTACATTAAACTTATCACATTACGTTTTAAAAGAAAAATGCCCTAAATATCGCAAATATCAGGTATCTCTAAACCAACATATCATGAACAACATTCAAAAAAGCATTCATAACATATCTACCTCATCATAGAACTTGGCTTCAAATTTGCCAGCATGATGATTAATAGCTGTAACAAGAGATGCATGATGAGCATGCCCAAGTACAATCTATAAAAAAAATACATGGTAATATAAGATAGAAGTCCAACAACAGATTGAACCATAATATAAAGATATTGATGAGACAAAATACGAGGTTTGATGCTTGTATCCTTGTTCACCCCACTTATATGAGTGAGAATTATTGAGCACACAACATTTACTCGCTTCATAAAAACCGTATCCCACAATACAAATAGCATGGGGTTCAACGACATTTTGACTTATTAAAGCATATCTAGATTCATCAGCTGTAAACAATCCACCTTTGTATTTACGAAATTTCGGACCAATAAGAATGCCAGCCATCACCAAACCCTTTGATACTGGCCTCATGAGGTAACACTCGTGTCATAGTAATATGAAAGACACTTTTTTGTAACCCTTCACTAAACTAACACATTTCTCACGATTTGAATTTCTAAAATACCTACAGGGGAACATCTACCAGTCATAGAATAAAAATGATAGGTTTTATCTAAGTTAACTCTATTTTTTTATAAGACTTCTTGGGCTGTACCACCACTTTATTTACAACCTTCAGGTCGGCCAGAGACTAGCTCTTGCACACTCAACTTGCTATGCTTTGCTTCCATTGAGCTATTCTCTTGCCGACCTCGAGGTTGTAAACAAGGTGGTGGTACAACCCAAGAAGCCTTTGTATATTGAACTTAATATGTTTCAAGCAAGTTAAACATGTTTTTATTTTGCTAAATCAATCAATATATATATTTATAGTTGTTAATATAGACAATCTTAAAAACATTAAAGTCTAAGTTAACAAGTGTACATTTTTTTATTTGGAAAAACCAATTCATCTTTTTTATTATTTAAAATTAAGAACTAACTAACATAAAACTTCACACAAGCCTGGGTATAAGCTCGTAAGTGTGTGGAAAAATAAAATTGAAATATGAGAAACAAATATAATATAATTATAACAAGAACATAAATATTTAAGATACACACGGAGTTGCAAACTTTAACCAACCTAAAAACATTAAGGTCTAAGTTAGAAAGCGTGCACCTTTTTATCTGAACAAAAACTCATTCATTTTTATTATTTAAAACTCATAACTTGAGAGTTACTTTTGTAACTTTCATTTAAAATATTTGTTAACTTGCACGCACTTTGTTAACTCAGACTCACTTTTGTTATAAACAAATATATGTTTTAGAACACACAATTATAAACATGAAACAAGTAAAAATAAACACAAATGTATACAAATATGTTTCATTAATTATTTTAGTTCATAAATAAAGTTCGTATAATTTAACAAAGTGAGTATAAATTAAGAAACATTATATTCAAATTTACATATTTTCCTTTAGTTATAAATATCTTAAAATAGTAGCAAAATTTTTTTATGTCAAAATGAAAAGGTGTACACTCGCTAACTTAAACCTTAATATTTTTTGCTAACCTATATATATATATATATATATATATATATATATATATATATATATATATATATATATATATATTGATCGTTTTATAATACATCATTTAATCTATTGTGTTACGGTGGTAAAGACATTTTTTTAACAATTATATTTGTACATAATTTACTTTTAATACACCTATTTAATACCTCATTTTCTCTCTATCTTTCTTTTCATGTCAAAACTATTATTCACTCTCATTCTTTCCAGTGGTTGAATTGTTTTGAGTGTTTAAAAATAATTTTCATACTTTTTAAACGTTAAAAAACACATTTTAACCTGTGTTTAAATCTCTCTGCAACATTTTATATATGTTATTTTTCGAACAACAAACCTAAAAAACACTAACTTTATAAAAAATGCGAAGATGTATCAGTTTCGAACCTTAGTCTTTATTTTTAACGTTAAACGACATATTTAAACTTATGTTTAATATAGTCATATGTAGATGATAAACTATGAAACACTATTCAATTGATACATATGGTTTTGCTACTTGACATTAAACTTATCACATTACGTTTTAAAAGAAACATGTCCTAAATATCGCAAATATCATGTATCTCTAAACCAACATATAATGACAACATTTAAAAAGGCATTCATACAAATCTACCACATCATACAACTTAGCTTCAAATTTGCCAGCATGATGATTAATAACTGTAACATGAGATGTATGCTGAGCAAGCCCAAGTACAATCTACAAAAATTTACATGGTAATATAAGATAGAAGTCCAACAACAAATTGAACCATAATATAAAGACACTGATGAGACAAAACATGAGATTTGATACTTACCTCTACAATCCTCTTCAAGAAAATTAATAGTCCTCCAGAATCAGAAAAGTCTTCTGAATCTTCGTCACCCTGCAAATGGAAATCATTTGCATCAAACATCAAATAAGCCAAAAAATATTTGTTGAAATCATAAGAAAATACAACAATAAAAAAACTAACCTCTAAAATGGGGTAATAAGCATCAAGAAGATTCCAGAAACGCCTCATGGTCTTTGGCCATCGCAGACCATGTACATATATCCTTGTTCACCCCACTTATATGAGTGAGAATTCTTGAGCACCCAACATTTACTCACTTCATAAAAATCGTATCCCACAATACAAATAACATGAGGTTCAACGACATTTTGACTTATTAAAGCATATCTAGATTCATCAGTTATAAACAATCCCCCTTTGTATTTACGAAATTTTGGACCAATAAGAATGTCAGTCATCACCAGACCCTTTGATACTTGCCTCATGAGGTAAGATTCGTCTCATATTAATATGAAGGACACTTTTTTGTAACCCTTCACTACATTAACACGTTTCTCACGATTTGAATTTTTAAAATACCTACAGGTGACATCTACCAATCATAGAATAAAATGGATATGTTTTGTTAAGATTCCACTGCAGCAAAAGCCAAACAAGCAGACGATGATCCCTGCTATCGGACTCTGCTCAGAACAGCTTTCGCAGCCCAGTCAACAATGGTGGATAAATTTTCATTTCTCGGATTATTATGCATCTTTAGCTCCCGAATTAGAGAAAAGTTACGAACACTCCCACAATGTCGGACATTTGAGTACCTAGCATAGTGTATATCCAGAAATTTGGTCTAAGTACACGGCTGTCATTTTCGCCCACACTTCCAGGATTACAGACGAGTGGGATTTTAGAGTATGACCTCTTAGGTTCAACAGCGTTTCCAAAAATCCGAGTACCCAAAAGATTCTTCTTCCTTGCTTTCAGAAACATGGTGCCTTTCAGAAACATGGTGCCTCGCTTTTTCTTTTCTTTCTTAACGTGGGTAAGCAATTTTCCTTTTCTTTCTTAATTTTCCTTTTCATTTCTCGGGTTATTATGCATCTTTAGTTCCCAAATTAGAGAAAAGTTACGAACAAGTTTTATCTACGCTAACTCCATTTTTTATCATATATTCAAAGGCTTCTTAGGCTGTACCACCACACAACCTTCAGGTCGGCAAGAGACTAGCTCTTGCACACTCAACTTGCTATGCTTTGTTTCCACTGAACTAGTCTCTTGCCGATCTGGAGATTAAAAACAAGGTGGTGGTACAACCCAAAAAACTTGTAACACCCATACTAACTTTAACTAGTATATTAGCATGTGCGTTAAACTGATACTGGATACATTTAAAAATTTCAATACTAATAATCACAAATGAATGAATACAAGTTTACTCGTTTGTACAAATAATCTAATACTATTACAATACTTATACAATATCCAATAAGCTCCTGAGCTGGTACACAACGAGCAACTGTACTCCATCCAGTATCTCTATGAAGATCTCCATCACGAACCTCTGACTTACCTGTAAACCTGCACCAGAAGGAATGGGATGAGACATAATGTCTCAGTGAGCTCCAGCCGAACCAACTGTTGGCAACCTCAGGGAACCTAGGGTCACCATGCCTACCTCGGCAATCTTGGGGATATCTTATGATCGCCAAGTCTCTTACCTTTAACCACAAGGATATAAATCTGCCTATGACCATAAATCTTTCTATAACTATAACTATAATCTACCGGTGACTATAACTATAAACCATCTGTAACTGTAACTGTAACCTACCTATAACTATAACTGTAATCAACCTGTATCTGTAATCTACCTGTAACTATAACTCAGTGATCAAGGGGAAACCTAGGACCACTTTCTGATAACTGTCTATAACTATAACTGTAGCTTTGACTATAACTGTAACTGTAACTTTGACTATAACTGTGAGACATAAAACATACAACAGTTTTATAGCAGTTTTATGTTAGCTGTTAGCGTTGAACAAACATTATTATCTGAGTTCATTTTACGGAGTGCGGCCCGGGTGGAGTAACCCCGAGGTACATCTCCCTATAACCCGGTGAAATTCCTATCATATCAGGCTAACACCGGACTCCACTATAAAACGTGTGGACAACCCTCTCGGAGAAGTCCCATCCGGCGTATCCCGGAGTCTGCTGAACACGCCCTGTAACTGTAAAACGTGCGAGCACGCCATTATCTTTGATCTTTAATTCTTTAACTTTAACATATAAATATGTATATCTGTTACTGTAATCATATAACAATCCTATAACACTTAACCTATAACACAAAGTTTCTTGGCTTATCGTTCTCATAAGCCACCTATAATTGTTGGAGAACCAACCCTATAATCTTATCTGAAACTATGATTGCCGAAGCATTCCTATTACCCTTGTATTCTAAATTGAATACATCTATAATCATGTTTACCTAAAATAGGTTCTTGACTTATCAAAGTCGTATGCTATCCTTAAGAGTTATCAACTCACAAGCAAGGGATCAATCCATTAAATCCTTGCACTCATACTATAATTCTTGTTTTCCTATCATAGGATTCGACATATCGTTGTCATATGCCATTCTTAGGACTTAACTATTCATTAGCCATTTTTCCTACATTTCCCACGCCTTGCGTATTCCTTGCTCCTATAATCTTTCAACCATTGGAAGCCTTTTTGGATGGGTTAAAATGGTGGATAATGTTTCTAAAATGTTTCAGGAGAAAACGGGAGTGAAAAACCATGCCTACGCGCACCAGAATGCCCAAAACAGCAAAGCTGTCAAGTGATGTCCTGTTGCTGTCGCTATAGCCACGGCCTGTCGCTACAGCAACTGTAGGTAAAAGTCTGAAAAACAAGCTGCTCGCTTGTAGCGACGGCTGGTCGCTTGAAGCGACCGTAAGCAGAAATCAAAAGATGTCTGGTCGCTGTAGCGACGGCTGGTCGCTGTAGCGACCATGACAGTACAAAACTTGTCCAAAATCATGTTTTTCCACCATTTTTGCTCATTCAAAGGTACCCAAGCTTCCCAAACATGTTAGGAATGATTTTCTAACACAAATTGGTAGTTTTAAACATGTATGAGCAAGGAATTAGCAAGTAAAGGAAATTAGGGTAAAAACACTATAACTTTACCTATGATGCAAAACATTATAAATCTCACAAAGAGGGGTTCTAAAACCCCTAGGGAGCTCACCTTAAACTTGCTTTGGTGCTGGTTATGCTCAAGCTTCAAAACCCTAGCTCATCTCTTGCTCTTCTCTTGCTTTTCTTTAACTTTTCTCTTGTTCCAACTTTCCCCAAACTATTCTTGCTTGAAATACAAGAGCTTAGGAAGAATTTTTAATGGATTAAGGAGTGAGAATGATGCTGGGCGAATTCTAGAGAGAGAGAAGAAGAAAATCAGATTTGTAGAGAGAGAAGTGGAAGGAGAAAGTGAGGAAATTTCATGTTTATCTCTAAATATACTCCTTTCCTCTCATAATTACCATTCTGCCATTCCATTCGTTTAATTCCTGTGATACTGTTAAAAGTCACGCTTAAGCGGGATATTACACTCTACCCCCCTTAAAAGAAATTTCGTCCTCGAAATTTAGAAAATCCTCTTGAGATCCTGAAAGGATAAATCTTTCTACCTCTTTCTCTACTATGAAAATTTCCAATTCTTTTTGCTTATTGGAATTCCATGGCAACTCTAGGGTCTGACATGTAGATTAATCATGCACCCCGATTAAACCATACTGGTTAAAACTTGTTCTTTAGCCATGATTTCCATCTCTATAAATCAAAACATAAGACAATCTCTTTCCAACCGAAAGGTCTGACGCATGTTACATAACTTTCACCTGTTAGGGCGTATGGTTATCTGAACCAACATATCTGATAATAATCTCTGTTCGACATATTCCTTATAAATCCAATTTAAAATTATTAAGTCTTGGATTTCCTTTACTGAATTCTATCAGTTCTTCTTTCATTGACCATTCAATCTTAAGCTGAAGACGTCGGGTCGTTCTGTTTTTCCTCAATTATTCCTACTTTCCGAGGAATCTATTCCATTACCTTTAGTTCAAAAGGATTCTTGTCTTTGACTTTCGCCTCGTAAGACGACCTTTTACTATTACATTCGTATCATTCTTTATATAGATTAGTCTTGCACTGCAAATCATCTGACATAGGGTATCTCAAACGGAAGTAAAGTCTATTGCAACTACCTCCACGATTCACACAAGGTGGTGGCTGAGCTTACGGTACAAGTTACTTTCTTTCTGTTATCTTGGTGTAGCTATCATCACAACCATAAGCATTGCTCACATTCCCACTGCGGGAATCCTTAAAGCTCGAGAAATCATATGAGCCACTCGTGCTCCGATTTAATTAACCATCGATAACGCGTAGCTGAAGGTCTTAGGAGCTTTATTCCTTCTAGGACTCTGATAATCTTGCACCATTCAAGATATTCCTTACTCATGGGATTAATACTTTCTTTACCCATAATTTCAACCTTATGAAAGTTCAATACAATTGACGTGTGGCATAAGCCGTCTCACATATCATCATATAATACAACCCATAGTACGTAGCTTCCATACATGATCGAGTACGTGTACACTACTATCGGATACACTATACGCCGCATCATCATTGTCCAACTAATGGGACACCATACTTAGTAAACATATACTTGAGACAATGCCACGTCAACCAAGGTCACTCTTTTAGCTCTTAACTCATGCTCGTATTCTTTGAGTATCCACAATCCCATAACGTAAATTATGGTTACATTCCGTTGGCGTTATAAACTTACTTCGTCCAAGGACATTCTCTGTTTTCTAAAAGAAAACTCTATTCTGATCGCTATTCAAAATAGCACTCTTAAACTCTGAATCCTTTATTTCATAACTTCAATTCACGTAGCCTTTTACTGTAAACTATGAGGAATCTTATGATCTGTGTAAAAACATTTCCTTCCTTTAACTGTGAACATTAAGTTCAAGAATTTCTGAATTCCACAACTAAGTTTTGTTCGATAACGACAAACCTGTTCTGCTCAAGACTTTCCTGTTAAAACATTACTGATTGCGTACCACGATTACCGATACATGTCTCATGACTGTAAATATGTTACACTACTGTCTAAGTAGTATAAAATCTGCCTGACCAGTATACATAATACTAATCATAACCTGTTACGTGCCTGTTACATGCGACATGTTCGCATAACGTGGATACGATGTGGAATAACTGCATGCCACTGTATAATTCCTCTTTGGTTAAACTTACTATTCAAGTCAACTTGAAGTTACCGATCTAGAATAGCTAGATTGCCGTATTAGTTGTGGCTTCTTCGCTATGTACTTATTGTGTTAGAAACACATCCTTTAAATTTCTCAAACTGCTCCGATTCTCTTTTCTCATGAGTTTCGAGGTCTAAAACATTCCTCGACTTATCTCTTAAAATTTCCTGTTAGCACTGATGATAAGTTCAAGTCATCATTGCTTACAAATATTCTGTAGCTTGAGAATTAATCACTGAATACCTATCCTGTAATTCATCTGGCAAGGACTTCACAAACATCCTTTTTCTCTAAATTTCAGCTTTGAATTGTCTGTTAACTCATTATTGGATTACTTCTCCGCTGCGCAACTCTGATTTAGACAATTCACCTTGGGATAGAAGTAATACACCACTTACCATATAAAATCTCCTTGGCCAATCCTTTGACTTTATAACTTTGTAGTTACCATACATGACTATCTTATAATTTCTCTTGTGGTTTAATCCACCTGTTTAACTTACTGATTGATCGACACTTGACCTCGCGTTTCCTTTCGGACATAACAAAATTCTTACTTTCACGAAAATACGCCGAAACCTGTAATCAGTCTTTAGCAATAATTACGAGCCCAACAATGCTCCTGTCAAAACAACTTATACACTAGTTCCAGTTTTACTTGTGGTAACTTCTAGAAACATTCTATGACTTTCGGAAATTCTCGTCTTTCATATACTGAATCGAGTTCCGTTCTATAATTGTCCGTGAGGATTTTACATCCACAACCTTTTTCCAATACAACTTAGGTCCACATAACTCTATCATATCTCTTGATTACTCCTCGGGCTTCCTCAGAACTAATCCGTCTGGATAAGACTCAACTCTTACCGGCTCTCCTGTAAGTCCAAACACATGTTACGGCTCTTCGAGTACCCGATTAATTAATCTTAAACTTCAACTCTTATTATTTCCCATTGGATCCTTCCTGTAACTTGTTACTATACTCACAATTCCAATCTAATCTTGTTATCTGAATAATATTCCATATGTCTTCTCGATCGTTGCCCTCTTTATGGTTTCGAACAATCCAAGGTCTGTATTTCCACTATCTTTATCACATACCATCATAAGATGATCTTTGTCGACTTACCCGAATACTTGTGTAAGGAACCCATCAAAATAAAACATAGAATTCCTTAACACAAACCATAACTTTAACTGTAACTTGCACGTTAGTGACGATCTTCCTGCTTAATCCTCGAAACCGGTCTGCTATAATCTGTCAATATATGATTCAATCTTTACTTCATACCCTTACCAGGGTTTTCTTCACTTATTGCTAAGCTTGCGTTCCTCATACAAAGCATCTTGATGACTCATAATAAAGGAAGGTAATCTGGTTCATCTGTCCAATATTTCGCTTAATCCATAAATGAGTCTCTTACCTGTCAGATGTTAAGATCTCATCCGTTCCAAGTGCGCAAGTCCTTCCATCCTTACACACTATAACCTTACTGGAAGTCCAGAGCTCCCAATAATTAACTGATCATTCCTTATTCCATAGTTCTTTACTCTACACATCTCCTCGGAGAAGGCATCGCTCAATAATGCGTCCAACTAGTTAAGGTACTTGACCTTACTCTTAAATACCTCTTATATTCCTGAGACTTTGCGATTAACAGGCTCAATTACTTCACTGTTAGAGAACCATCCTTTGGCACTAAATATCTTGCCAATTCCGTCTTAAAATCTGACGCTTTAACCTTCGCCCTTCGTACACTTCTTTCCTCCTTGGTCACATTCAGCTCTCGGACATTTATCCTAACTGTCATATACTAGACTGAGTTGATCAGACTCAACTAGATGTGACCTTTAGAACAATATCTGGAACCCAATGATTCCACTACTTTTATTGAATCTTAAATGACCCATGGCACGGTCTGAATCGACCTGCTCTGATACCAATTGTAACACCCATACTAACTTTAACTAGTATATTAGCATGTGCGTTAAACTGATACTGGATACATTTAAAAATTTCAATAATAATAATCACAAATGAATGAATACAAGTTTACTCGTTTGTACAAATAATCTAATACTATTACAATACTTATACAATATCCAATAAGCTCCTGAGCTGGTACACAACGAGCAACTGTACTCCATCCAGTATCTCTATGAAGATCTCCATCACGAACCTCTGACTTACCTGTAAACCTGCACCAGAAGGAATGGGATGAGACATAATGTCTCAGTGAGCTCCAGCCCAACCAACTGTTGGCAACCTCAGGGAACCTAGGGTCACCATGCCTACCTCGGCAATCTTGGGGATATCTTATGATCGCCAAGTCTCTTACCTTTAACCACAAGGATATAAATCCGCCTATGACCATAAATCTTTCTATAACTATAACTGTAAACCATCTGTAACTGTAACTGTAACCTACCTATAACTATAACTGTAATCAACCTGTATCTGTAATCTACCTGTAACTATAACTTAGTGATCAAGGGGAAACCTAGGACCACTTTCTGATAACTGTCTATAACTATAACTGTAGCTTTGACTATAACTGTAACTGTAACTTTGACTATAACTGTGAGACATAAAACATACAACAGTTTTATAGCAGTTTTATGTTAGCTGTTAGCGTTGAACAAACATTATTATCTGAGTTCATTTTACGGAGTGCGGCCCGGGTGGAGTAACCCCGAGGTACATCTCCCTATAACCCGGTGAAATTCCTATCATATCAGGCTAACACCGGACTCCACTATAAAACGTGTGGACAACCCTCTCGGAGAAGTCCCATCCGGCGTATCCCGGAGTCTGCTGAACACGCCCTGTAACTGTAAAACGTGCGAGCATGCCATTATCTTTGATCTTTAATTCTTTAACTTTAACATATAAACATGTATATCTGTTACTGTAATCATATAACAATCCTATAACACTTAACCTATAACACAAAGTTTCTTGGCTTATCGTTCTCATAAGCCACCTATAATTGTTGGAGAACCAACCCTATAATCTTATCTGAAACTATGATTGCCGAAGCATTCCTATTACCCTTGTATTCTAAATTGAATACATCTATAATCATGTTTACCTAAAATAGGTTCTTGACATATCAAATTCGTATGCTATCCTTAAGAGTTATCAACTCACAAGCAAGGGATCAATCCATTAAATCCTTGCACTCATACTATAATTCTTGTTTTCCTATCATAGGATTCGACATATCGTTGTCATATGCCATTCTTAGGACTTAACTATTCATTAACCATTTTTCCTACATTTCCCACGCCTTGCGTATTCGTTGCTCCTATAATCTTTCAACCATTGGAAGCCTTTTTGGATGGGTTAAAATGGTGGATAATGTTTCTAAAATGTTTCAGGAGAAAACGGGAGTGAAAAACCATGCCTACACGCACCAGAATGCCCAAAACAGCAAAGCTGTCAAGTGATGTCCTGTTGCTGTCGCTATAGCCACGGCCTGTCGCTACAGCAACTGTAGGTAAAAGTCTGAAAAACAAGCTGCTCGCTTGTAGCGACGGCTGGTCGCTTGAAGCGACCGTAAGCAGAAATCAAAAGATGTCTGGTCGCTGTAGCGACGGCTGGTCGCTGTAGCGACCATGACAGTACAAAACTTGTTCAAAATCATGTTTTTCCACTATTTTTGCTCATTCAAAGGTACCCAAGCTTCCCAAACATGTTAGGAATGATTTTCTAACACAAATTGGTAGTTTTAAACATGTATGAGCAAGGAATTAGCAAGTAAAGGAAATTAGGGTAAAAACACTATAACTTTACCTATGATGCAAAACACTATAAATCTCACAAAGAGGGGTTCTAAAACCCCTAGGGAGCTCACCTTAAACTTGCTTTGGTGCTGGTTATGCTCAAGCTTCAAAACCCTAGCTCATCTCTTGCTCTTCTCTTGCTTTTCTTTAACTTTTCTCTTGTTCCAACTTTCCCCAAACTATTCTTGCTTGAAATACAAGAGCTTAGGAAGAATTTTTAATGGATTAAGGAGTGAGAATGATGCTGGGCGAATTCTAGAGAGAGAGAAGAAGAAAATCAGATTTGTAGAGAGAGAAGTGGAAGGAGAAAGTGAGGAAATTTCATGTTTATCTCTAAATATACTCCTTTCCTCTCATAATTACCATTCTGCCATTTCATTCGTTTAATTCCTGTGATACTGTTAAAAGTCACGCTTAAGCGGGATATTACAAAACTTTTGTATATTGAACTTAATATGTTTTACGCATGCTTGACAGTTAAACATGTTTTTATTTTGCTAAATCAATCAATATATATATATATATATATATATATATATATATATTTATAGTTGTTAATATAGACAATCTTAAAAACATTAAAGTCTAAGTTAACAAGTGTACATTTTTTTATTTGGAAAAATCAATTCATCTTTAGTATTATTTAAAAGTAAGAACTAACTAACATAGAACTTCACACATAGGCTCGTAAGTATGTGGAAAAATAAAATTGAAATATGAGAAACGAATATAATGTAATGGTAACAAGAACATGGTTGCAAACTTTAACCAACCTAAAATCATTAAGGTCTAAGTTAGAAAGCGTGCACCTTTTTATCTGAACAAAAACTCATTCATTTTTATTATTTAAAACTCATAACTTAGAGAGTTACTTTTGTAACTTTCATTAAAAAAATATTTGTTAACTTGCACGCACTTTGTTAACTTAGACTCACTTTTGTTATAAACAAATATATGTTTTGGAACACACAATTATAAACATGAAACAAGTAAAAATAAACACAAATGTATACAAATATGTTTCATTAATTATTTTAGTTCGTAAATAAAGTTGGTATAATTTAACAAAGTGAGTATAAATTAAGAAACATTATATTCAAATTTACATATTTTCCTTTAGTTATAAATATCTTAAACTAGTGGCAAAAAATTTTATGTCAAAATGAAAAGGTGTACACTCGCTAACTTAAACCTTAATATTTTTACCTAACCTTAATACTTTATAAAAAAATGCGAAGATGCAACGGTTTCAAACCTTAGTCTTTATTTTTAACGTTAAAAGACATATTTAAACTCATGTTTAAATATATGTTATTTTTTGAACAACAAACCTAAAAAAAATACTAACTTTATAAAAACAAAAAGCGAAGATGTATTAGTTACAAACCTTAATATTTAATATTAAAATAAAGCAAGTCTTACCACTAAATCACTGAGAAATTTAGTTTACTTACTCGTGATACACAATATGTTATAATATAATTATAATTTTCAAACACTGTATTAATAATTATTTATAGATTTTTTTTATTATTGATAGCTTAAGAATTTAATTTTTTTAAAACAAGTCACCTTTTTTTAGATGAAAAATAATTAACAAATGCAATATTGTGATATTACATTAATATTTCATTTATAACGATATTGGTTGGGGAATTCGTGAATACTAAGGTGGATTGTTTACAACATCTAGCTATGCTTTAATAAGTCAAAAGGCCGTTGAACCTCATTCTTGAGCATCCAACATATACTCTCTTTATCAGCTGTAAACATAGAATAAAATGGATATGATTTTATTGTGGATAGATTTTGATGAATCTAGCTATGCTTTTTAGTCAAGATGAAGAACCTTCCTTCAACGGAAGCTACTGCAGAATGAGTTCAACAACTTGCTATAGAACAAAAGCAAATAGATACTCAATCGAAAATTAAAAAACTCTTCAAAAAAAATCAACAGAAATATACTTACGACAAACTCCTTGATCATCAACCGAAGAAACGCCCTCAAATCCCGCTTATCCACAGACTTCAAAAACTCTGAGGTACGGACTGCGGGTAATTTCCATTATAGTTGGGATCTAATATGTTATCAAATTTTTTCCTAAAAAAAACACTTCCAACGCCAACGGATACACAAAATAGAGCAAATTTACAGTGCATTTGTTGTTTTATGAGAAAAATTTGTTAGGGTTTTATTTTGGTGGAGATGAGATGACACAATGGGTATTAATATGGGCGATGATTGTATTTTGTTGGGTTTTATTTCTTTTTGTTGTTGGGTATTAATATGAGCTTTTTTTATTGTTGGGTATTATTTGACTTCCCCGCATAGAAGGAGAGAGGAGTATAGCCTACTTTATTCTTCACTAACAGTGATTCTGGATTGGTTTGAGCCAAGTTTCTCACTAGCTCCATGTTTCTCATGTTTATTGCCACATGCACAGACAAGACACCAGTGACATCGAATAATTTTGACACATAATGTTTCCCATTAACATATATTAATCTTTATGTATCCTTTAATACTCAGCGCATCACCAGGATATGTAAGAACTTAACAATGATGTCTTTTTCTTTTTCATTTTCTTTGCAATTCAATTCTTGACATATATGGAACTTAATATGTTTCAAGCATTGTAATATCCCGCTTATGACCCAAGTATTTATCAGTATTAAGACGATGTATCAGAGGTGTTTTGAGTAATGGCGTTTGGTAATTACCACTCATGGGTATTATATATATGGCAAAAGTCATTTCCTCTTCATTCTACAAACTTCTTTCTCTCTCTAGAACAACTCCTCTCCCTTCTCTCTTCTTCCACTCATGCGCCCCTCCCTCCAATCCTTCAACAATCATTAAACTTCACCCCCAAACTCTCCATCTTCATGCAAGCAAGCAAGATTATGACTTTGAGGTCAAGAATCAAGAGAGAATAAAAGGATTAGAAACTAGGGTTTGGTGAAGAAATTAGCAAAGGAGAAGCAATCTAGCTAAGGTTTTGGGATGAAGCTTAGCAAGCATGGATCAAGCACGATTTGAGGTGAGCTCCTAGGGGTTTTAGAACCCACTTTGTGAGTTTTTCTTATTTTGATCAAAGTTGGTAATTGTTACCCTAATCCCTATTGCTTGCAAATTCCTTGTTCAAACCTGTTTTAATCAATCAATTCATAGTTGTAAATCATTCCTTATGATGTTATAGTGCTTGGGTATGCCTTATTATGTCAAAAATGGTGGAAAAATCATGTTTTGAACTAGTATTGAACTGTCAATTTCGCTCGGCGATCGCAGGGCGAGAATACGACGATTTTCACCAAAATTTCCCTGCCTCAAATCGCCCAGCGAAATGAATTTCGCCCAGCGAAAATGGGCAGCATATTTATGACTTTTTCTGCTTCGTTCTGTGACCTGTGCACGTGTCAGGCGAGGCTTTTGGTAACCATTTTCAAGGAAAACCTTATTTTATAAGAAAAACACCTTTGTGGGCATATCCGAGGGCATATGACGTATACGGAATAAAATGAACACGGGATTAGCAACGCATGGTGAGTATAAGGGTTGATTGAATAGACGAGCCTAAGACGGCATATGATAGCGTTATGTCGAGTTCCTTGATAGGAGATGAGGGTTATAGCATGAGAATCAAATTGTTAGTTGTATCCACTTTAGGATACAAAGTAATAGGAAATGTTTAGCAATCATAGTTTCACTTAAAGTTTATAGTGTTGGTTCTCCAACAATCATAGGTGGCTTATGAGAACGATAAGCCAAATACCATGTGTCATAGGTTAAGAGTTACAGGAATTGCTTATATGATCAAAGTAATAGATATGTATATTTATATATACACTTTTTATCAAAGTCAAAGAATAATAATAATTCAAAGTCAAAGGCATGTTCAGCAGACTCCGGGATTCGCCGGATGGGACTTCTCCGAGAGGGTTGTCCACATGCAATTTCATAGGGAGTCCGGTGTTAGCCTGATATGATAGGAATTTCACCGGTTCATAGGGAGCTGTCCTCGGGGTTACTCCACCCGGGCCGCACTCCGTAAAATGAACTCAGATTAATTGTTTGTTCAACGCTAACAGCTAACATAAAACTGCTATAGAACTGTTATATGTTTTATGTTTTACAGTTAAAGTCAAAGTCACAGTTATAGTTATAGTTATAGAGAGTTAACAGAAGGTGGTCCTAGGTTTCCCCTTGATCACTGAGTTATAGTTACAGATAGGTTACAGCTACAGTTATAGGTGGTTTACAGTTATAGTCAGAGTTAGAGATACAATTACAGACAGATTCATAGTCATAGGCAGGTTTAAAGACTTGGCGATTCTAGATTTCCCCTAAATTGCCAAGGTAGGCATGGCGACCCTAGGTTCCCCGTGGTTGCCAAACAGTAGGTTGGGTAGAGCTCACTGAGACATTATGTCTCATCCCATTCCTTCTGGTGCAGGTTTACAGGTTAGTCAGAGGTTCGTGGCGAAGATCTTCATAGAGGTACTGGATGAAGTACAGTTGCTCGTTGTGTACCAGCTCAGGAGCTTAACGGACATTGTATAAGTATTTATAATAGTATTGGATTATTTGTACAAACGAGTATACTTGTATTCATTCTTTTGTGATGTAATATTATTATTGAAATTTTTAAATGTATCCAGTATCAGTTTAACGCACATGCTAATATACTAGTTAAAGTTAGTATGGGTGTTACAATTGGTATCAGAGCCTGGTTGATTCAGACCGTGCCATGGGTCATTTAAGATTCAATAAAAGTAGTGGAATCATTGGGTTCCGGAGGTTGTTCTAAATGTCATGTCTAGTTGAGCCTGATCAACTCAGTCTAGTATATGACAATTAGGGCAAATATCCGAGAGCTGAATGTGACCAAGGAGGAAAGAAGTGTACGAAGGGTAAAGGTTAAGACGTCAGATTCTAAGACGGTAATTGGCAAGGCATTTAATGTCAAAGGATGGTTCTCTAACAGTGAAGTAACTGAGCCAGTTATCGGCAAAGTTTCAGGAATATAAGAAGTATTAAAGAGTAAGGTCAGGTACCTCAACTAGTTGGACGCATCATTGAACGATGCCTTCTCCGAGGAGACATGAACAGTAAAGAACTATGGAAATACTTAAGGAATGTTTTGGAATCTCAACGGGAATCGCAATTTGAAAAGTTAAGGTGGAATATAGTTTTATTCCGGATACAGAGGTAAAGAATTACGGCACCAAACCCAGCGACTTGGACTAAGGAATGAGCAATTAATTATCGGAAGCTCTGGAATTCCAGTAAGGACATAGTGTGTAAGGATGGAAGGACTTGCGCACGTGGATCGGATGAGATTTAAATATTTGATAGGTAAGAGGCTCATTTATGGATTAAACGAATTAGTGAACAGATGGAACAAGTTATCTTCCTTTATTATGGGACACCAAGATGCTTGGTATGAAGAATGCGAGCGTAATGATAAGTAAAGGAAACCCCCGATAAGGGTATGGATTAAAGATTGAATCTTATGTTGGCGGAATATAGTAGACCGGTTTCGAAGATGAAGCAGGAAGATTGTCAATACCATACGAGTCATAGTTAAAGCTACGGATAATGTTAAGGAGTTCTATGTTATCTTTTGATGGACTCCCTACACGAGTATTTGGGTAAGCCGACAAAGATCACCTTATGTTGGTAGATGTTAAAGATGGTAGAAATATGTACCTTGGATTGTTCGAAACCATGAAGAGGGCAACGGTCGAGAAGGCATATGAACTATTGTTCAGATAACAAGATTAGAATGGAATTGTGAATACAGTAATAAGTTATAGGAAGGATCCAATGGAAAATGTTAAGTATTGAAGCTTATAGATTTATTAGTCGGGTACTCGAAGAGGTGGATCATGTGTTTGAATTTACAGGAGAGCCGGTAAAAGTTATCCAGGCGGATTATTTTCGGAGAAACACGAGGAGTAACCAAGAGTTATGTTAGAGTTTATGGACCTAAGTGTCTTGGAAAAAGGTTGTGGATGTGAAATCCCTACGGATAATTATAGGATGAGACTCGATTCAATTGATCGATTAAGTATATGAAGGACGAGAATTTCCGGAAATCATAGAATGGTTCTAGAAGTTGCCACAAGTGAATAATGTATGAACATAAGTTGTTTTGGCAGGAGCATTGTTAGGCTCGTATTTATTGTTGAAGACTGTTTACAAGTTTCGGCGTTTTTTCGTGAAAGTAAGAACATTGTGTATGTCCGAAAGGAAACACTAAGTCAGATGGCGAGCAATCAGTAAGTTAACAGGTGGATTAAACTACAAGAGAAATCATAAGGTAAGATGGTCTTGTAGGGTAACTACAAAGTTATAAAGTTAAAAGTTTGGCTAAGGAGATTTTATATGGTAATAGTGATCCCAAAGCGAATTGTTTAAATCAGAGTTGCGCAGCGGAGAAGTAATCCAATTATTAGTTAACAGACAAATCAAAGCTGAAGTTTAGAGAAAAGGATGTTTGTAAAGTCCTTGTCAGAGGAATTACAGGAAAGGCATTCGGAGATTAATTTTCAAGTTACAGAATATTTGTAAGTAGTGATGACTTGAACTTATTATTAGTTCTAACAGGAAATTTTAAAGAGAATCGAAGCTGTATGAGAAATTTAAAGGATGTGTTTCTAGCACAATAAGTACATAGCGAGGAAAGCCACATCTAATACGGTGATCTAGCTGTTTAGCTCAGTAACTTTAAGTTACTTGAATAGTAAGTTTAATCAAAGAGGAATTATTCAGTGGCATGCAGTTATTCCGCATCGTATCCACGTTATGCTAGCATGTCGCATGTAACAGGCATGTAACAGGTTATGACCAGTATTATGTATACTGATCAGGCAGAGCTTATACTACTTAGACAGTAGTGTAATATATTTATAGTCATGAGACATGTGTTAGTACTCGTGGTACGCAGTCGGTAAGGTTTTAACAGAAAAGTCTTATGCATAACAGGTTTGTTGTTGCCGAATAAATTTCAGTTGAGGAATCCAGGAATTCTCGAACTTAATGTTCATAGTTAAAGGAAGGAAATGTTTTACATCGATCAGAAGAGTACTCATAGTTTATAGTAAAAGTCTACGTGAATTCAAGTCATGAATTAAATGATTCAGAGTTTAAGAGTGCTATTTTGAATAGCGAACAGAATAGAGTTTTCTTTTAGAAAACGGAGAATGTTTTTGAACAAAATAAGTTATAACGTTTATGGGACGTAATCATAGTTACATACGGGATTGTAGTTACTCAAAGAGTGCACACATGAGTTAAGAGCAAGAAGAGTGACTTTAGTTGGCATGGCTTTGTCTCAAGTATATTTTGACTAAGTGTGATGTTCCGTTAGTTGGACAATGATGATGCGGCGTACGGTGTACCCGATAGGAGTGTACACGTGCTCGATCATGTATAGAAGCTATGTGCTATGGACTATATTATATGGTGATATGTGAGACGGTTTATGCCACACGTCACTTATACTTGATTTTCATAAGTTTGAAAGTATTGGTAAAGAAGAAGGTTCCTAAGACCTTTGGCTACATGTTATTGTTGATTATTAATCGGAACATAACCGACTTGTGGGATTTCTCGAGCTTAAAGGATTTCCGCTGTGGAAATGTGAGCAATGCTTATGGTTGTGATAATAGCTACCCCAGGACAACAGGAAGAAAGGAACGTAAACCATAAGTTCAGCCGCCACCTTATATTTGAATTGTGGAGATAGTTGTAATAGATTTCACTTTCGTTTGAGATTACTCAATATCAGATATCTTCCAGTGCAAGAATAAATTTACATGAAGAATGATACGAATGTAACAGTAAAAGGTCGTCTTGCGAGGCGAAAGTTATAGACAAAAGTTCTTTGAACTAAAAGTAATGTAATAGATTCCTCGGAAAGTTGAAATAATTGGGAAAAACAGAATGACTCAACGTCTTCAGGTTAGTATGGAATTGTCAATTAAAGAAGAACTGATAGAATTCAGTAAAGGAAATCCGAGACTTAACAATTTTAAATTGGATTAGTAAGGAAAATGTCGAACAGAGATCATAGTCAGATAATATGGATATGTTGGGTCGGATAACCTCATATCCTACTACGGAGAGTTATGAAATACACCACAAGCATCATAGTTAAAGAAAAGATTGTCGAGCATACTCGACTTATAGAGTTGGAAAAATCCAAGGGATTCCGATAAGCAAGATGAATTGAAATTTTGGCTAGTAGAGAAGGTAGTATAATAGATTCATTCACAGACGATAATGAGTGGATTCTAAATTTCGAGGACGAAATTTCTTTAAGGAGGGTAGAGTGTAATATCCCGCTTATGACCCAAGTATTTATCAGTATTAAGACGATGTATCAGAGGTGTTTTGAGTAATGGCGTTTGGTAATTACCACTCATGGGTATTATATATATGACAAAAGTCATTTCCTCTTCATTCTACAAACTTCTTTCTCTCTCTAGAACAACTCCTCTCCCTTCTCTCTTCTTCCACTCATTCGCCCCTCCCTCCAATCCTTCAACAATCATTAAACTTCACCCCCAAACTCTCCATCTTCATGCAAGCAAGCAAGATTATGACTTTGAGGTCAAGAATCAAGAGAGAATAAAAGGATTAGAAACTAGGGTTTGGTGAAGAAATTAGCAAAGGAGAAGCAATCTAGCTAAGGTTTTGGGATGAAGCTTAGCAAGCATGGATCAAGCACGATTTGAGGTGAGCTCCTAGGGGTTTTAGAACCCACTTTGTGAGTTTTTCTTATTTTGATCAAAGTTGGTAATTGTTACCCTAATCCCTATTGCTTGCAAATTCCTTGTTCAAACCTATTTTAATCAATCAATTCATAGTTGTAAATCATTCCTTATGATGTTATAGTGCTTGGGTATGCCTTATTATGTCAAAAATGGTGGAAAAATCATGTTTTGAACTAGTATTGAACTGTCAATTTCGCTCGGCGATCGCAGGGCGAGAATACGACGATTTTCACCAAAATTTCCCTGCCTCAAATCGCCCAGCGAAATGAATTTCGCCCAGCGAAAATGGGCAGCATATTTATGACTTTTTCTGCTTCGTTCTGTGACCTGTGCACGTGTCAGGCGAGGCTTTTGGTAACCATTTTCAAGGAAAACCTTATTTTATAAGAAAAACACCTTTGTGGGCATATCCGAGGGCATATGACGTATACGGAATAAAATGAACACGGGATTAGCAACGCATGGTGAGTATAAGGGTTGATTGAATAGACGAGCCTAAGACGGCATATGATAGCGTTATGTCGAGTTCCTTGATAGGAGATGAGGGTTATAACATGAGAATCAAATTGTTAGTTGTATCCACTTTAGGATACAAAGTAATAGGAAAGGTTTAGCAATCATAGTTTCACTTAAAGTTTATAGTGTTGGTTCTCCAACAATCATAGGTGGCTTATGAGAACGATAAGCCAAATACCATGTGTCATAGGTTAAGAGTTACAGGAATTGCTTATATGATCAAAGTAATAGATATGTATATTTATATATACACTTTTTATCAAAGTCAAAGAATAATAATAATTCAAAGTCAAAGGCATGTTCAGCAGACTCCGGGATTCGCCGGATGGGACTTCTCCGAGAGGGTTGTCCACATGCAATTTCATAGGGAGTCCGGTGTTAGCCTGATATGATAGGAATTTCACCGGTTCATAGGGAGCTGTCCTCGGGGTTACTCCACCCGGGCCGCACTCCGTAAAATGAACTCAGATTAATTGTTTGTTCAACGCTAACAGCTAACATAAAACTGCTATAGAACTGTTATATGTTTTATGTTTTACAGTTAAAGTCAAAGTCACAGTTATAGTTATAGTTATAGAGAGTTAACAGAAGGTGGTCCTAGGTTTCCCCTTGATCACTGAGTTATAGTTACAGATAGGTTACAGCTACAGTTATAGGTGGTTTACAGTTATAGTCAGAGTTAGAGATACAATTACAGACAGATTCATAGTCATAGGCAGGTTTAAAGACTTGGCGATTCTAGATTTCCCCTAAATTGCCAAGGTAGGCATGGCGACCCTAGGTTCCCTGTGGTTGCCAAACAGTAGGTTGGGTAGAGCTCACTGAGACATTATGTCTCATCCCATTCCTTCTGGTGCAGGTTTACAGGTTAGTCAGAGGTTCGTGGCGAAGATCTTCATAGAGGTACTGGATGAAGTACAGTTGCTCGTTGTGTACCAGCTCAGGAGCTTAACGGACATTGTATAAGTATTTATAATAGTATTGGATTATTTGTACAAACGAGTATACTTGTATTCATTCTTTTGTGATGTAATATTATTATTGAAATTTTTAAATGTATCCAGTATCAGTTTAACGCACATGCTAATATACTAGTTAAAGTTAGTATGGGTGTTACAAGCATCCTTGACAGTTAATGTAATATCCCGCTCATAAGTATCATTTATCAGTGTTAGAAGCTTGGGATGCAAGCAAGAAAAATTGAGTAATTATGTGTGATGGCAATTTTGTAAATAAGAACAAAAAGGGAGATTGCTTAAAAATGGGCTAAGATATTTCAATTGCCATTTTTCTTCATTTCCTTTACTACCCAAAATCAGATTTCTTTCCCCTTCTCCTCCAAGCCACACGCCCTCCTTCACTTGCCTTAACCATTCAAACTTCAATCTTAACTCTAGTAAGGAACACTTGCAAGAAAGCTTGAGTAGAAAGCTGAGAACAAGAGAAAGGAAAGTAGAACAAAGAGAACCAAGAGTAGAGTGGATTGGAAGCTAAGGCTTTTGAGAACAGAGCATAGCAAGCACCAATTTGTGGATTAAGGTGAGCTCCACAGGGTTTTAGAACCCGCTTGAGTAAGTTTTAGAACATTTTACAATCTTGAGCTAAGTTTAGAAATTAGCCCTAATTTTCCTATGCTTGACAATTCCTTGTTTATTTATGTTTTAAACTATTAATTTGTGTTGGAAATTCATTCCTTATACTGTTGGATTGCCTGGGTATCCTTAAATGTGTCAAAATGGTGGAAAACCACTCTTTTAGCAGGTTTTTGAACTGATATTTTCGCCTAGCGACCTCGGGGCGAGAAAACAGCGATTTTCAGCAAAAATCTCTGTCCAGTTTCGCCTCCCCATCGCCCCCACTTCGCCCAGCGAAATCAGACAGACAGCACATGTCTGTTCTGGGTCGTTCTGGGTGCTGTTGATGACCCTTGGTCATATTTTATTTTCTGTAGCAAGTTTATACTGTTTTTGTTGAGTTCAGATGATTTTGTGTGGGTAGCAAGCCTCAAAAGAGCAGTTTTCAGGATCCTTGTGAGCAAAGAAATCGTGCCACGATTTTCAGCATCGGAGCACGATTTGGAGCAGCTTTGAAGATGTTTTGGTTCGTAAAATATCGGAGCACGATGGTGTCAAATCGTGCTACGATTTTCAGGCGCGTCAGACTGGAATTTGAATTAATTGAAGAAATCGGAGCACGATTTCTGAACATCGAAGCACGATGTATGCGTTTCTGAGATTTTTCTATAAAAGCCAAAAACATTTCTGAAGCAAGGGTTCGATTTTTGAGAAGAAAAAGTGACATACTTGGAGCTGGAGATCTGAGCCAAGGTGGGAGACCATCAAATACTCATAGCCGGTTCTTCAATTCATGTAATGATTCGTCAAATTGAGTTAGTTATTTATGCTTTAGCCATGAGTAGCTAAGTTAATTGTGATTAGGTCTTGCGATGAGTCTGTTCTAAGCTTGTTGGCATGTAATCTGTAACTCTGAATTTTATGAATGTTAATCTAGTTTATTCAGTATGAATTGTGCCTAATGCTTTTATGATTCTGACCCAATATAATTGATTTGAAAGGTTATATGACTATTGACACTAGCTTATAATCTTAGACCTATTTATACTGAACCACTTATCGGACAATCTAGGAATGGAACGTTGATAAGTTGTGACATTGAATTAACGGACTTAAAAACCTTTGATGATTATAGGTTCACCTAAGGAATTAGGGAATTATAATTAGAAAAGAGGGCTTTTAATCAAGGGATTGATCTAAGCTAATTTTGTTAATCGTCTTGAACTAGTTGACACTAATAAGATTCATAAGCAGATTACTTACGAGCGGCGAATAGATGATTCGAAAGACCTAATCATTTCTTCATCATAATTTGAAACCCATTTTTAATTTCAGTTATTTATTCATCATTGCAACCAAATCTTATTTGCCAAAGGCAACCCCCCTTAATTTACACATCCTAAATATGAACACCATTGCTAAATTGAAGTCACAATAGTCCCTGTGGAGACGAATTTAATTATTACTACGATTTGAATTAGTACACTTGCTAATTTCTTATCAAGTTTTTGGCGCCGTTGCCGGGGACTGTTGAATCATTTCAACAAGGCAATATTGTGATTATTTAGGATTTCTGCAATTTAATTTCTGTATTTTAAATTTTTTGTACGAAAAAGCTGAAAACAGTTGAATTATTTTGTATTGTGCAGTGCTACTAAGGTATTCATTTGCTGTTTATGCGAGGTAGAGTGCAGCCTGGAGAACTGTTGCACGATCCTGAGATCGAAAAGACCGCAAGAGCCAATCGGAGAGCTGTCCGGTTAGCTCGATCAGCTGACCCTAGTCCCAGAACACAATACACTGAACCTGCACCTGTTGAAACTGAAACTGTTACGATGGGAGATAATCCACCCCAACCACCGTTAAGACCGATGATGGGAGACTATGGGTTGGCGGCCAATAGAGGACAACTGACCCATGTTTTTCAACCAGCCAACCCCGTAGCTTTTGACATCAAGACTTCTGTTCAACAAGGTCTGAAAGAAAACCAATATGAGGGGAGAGATGCTCAAAGCCCTCATGAACATTTAAGCCGATTCTATGAAACCTGTCAGTTCTGTGTACCACCAGCCCATGTCACGGAGGATCAAAAGAAACTTAGACTGTTTGCCTTTACTCTCACCGGGAGGGCTAAAGACTGGTTGTTATCCATTCCGAGTGGAACTATCCAAACCTGGGATGAGCTGGAGCTGAAATTCCTTGAGAGATTTTTTCCCATGTCTAGATATTGGGAGAAAAGACATGAGATCACAAACTTTAAGCAGGGAGACAATGAATCGTTGTATGATGCATGGGAAAGATTTAAACTGTTACTTAAGAGATGTCCTGCACATGACTTGAGCGAGAAAACTCAAATGCAAGTTTTCACGGAGGGATTGAAACCAAACCATAGGATGTTGTTAGATGCCTCAGCTGGGGGAAGTATGAGAACGAAAACTGACCTTGAAGTCCAGACCCTTATAGAGAACATGGCCCAAAATGAGTATCGTGCTGAAACTGAAAAGGGGAGAAGAGGAGTGTTTGAGGTTAGTGAGAGCAGTGCCGTTCTAGCTAACCAAACCCTGATGACCAAACAGATGGAGGCTCTGACCAAGCAAGTTCAAGCACTTACTATGGGACAATTACAAGCTCAGCAAGCTCAAGTCCAACAAATTCAACAAGCAGCTGCTCTCAAATGTGATTTTTGTGGTGAAGGACATGCGAATGGGGAGTGCGTACCTGAAGGAGTGAGTGAGGATGTCAACTACATGGGAAATTTTCAAAAAGGTAATCCTTATTCTAACACCTATAACCCTGGATGGGCACAACACCCCAACCTCAAATACTCAAACAACAATACCTTAAACCCTCTTCTACCTAATCCTCAACCTCAACAACAGAGAAAGCCATCAGCTTTTGAAGAAGCCATGACTAGTTTTGTTAAGTTTACCCAAACCAACCTTCAAGAGATCAAGGCGAATCAGGAAGCTGTCCAAAGAAACAATGAGGCCTCGATGAAAAATCTTGAGAATCAGATTGGTCAGCTTGCAAAACAAATAGCCAATCAAGCAAATGGAGGCTTTTCAGGAAATACTCAAGATAATCCTAAGAATGAAAGTTGCAAGGCGATTGAGTTGAGAAGTAAAAAAATATTGTTACCAGTGGTTCCAAAGGCTACTAAAAAAGGTGTAGTTGAAAAGGAAGAGGAGGAAGAGGTGTTGGTTGAACAAAAATATGGTGGAGTTGAAAATGAAAAGGAAGAAAAAAATTCAGAGGGAGAAAAAAATGAAGAAAATGAGGGAGAAAAAAGTGAGAAGTTGATTGATGTAGATTCTATTCTTAGGAGGACAAGAAACCAGATTTTGAAAGAAGGGGATAAGAAGCAGGTGGTGCCATCGTATGTTAAATTGCCATATCCTCATTTGTCAAAAAAGAAAGAAAAGCAAGAAGGTCAGTTTAAGAAGTTCATGGAGTTGTTCAGTCAATTACAGGTAAACATTCCATTCAGTGAGGCTCTTGATCAAATGCCAGTCTATGCTAAGTTCATGAAGGATCTATTATCTGGAAGACGGAAGCCGAGAGATGGCGAAAACATTGCTTTGTCAGAAAACTGTAGCGCTATTCTTCAAAAGAAACTTCCTCCTAAGCTAAAAGACCCTGGTGCATTCACCATTCCTTGTATTATTGGGAAGGTGAGTATTGGAAGAGCATTGTGTGATTTGGGGGCTAGCGTGAATTTGATGCCCTTGTCTATGATGAAGAAGCTAGGATGTGGGGAGCCGAAGCCTACTAAAATGACTCTTACCTTAGCGGATCGCTCAGTTTCTCATCCTTATGGTGTGTTAGAAGATGTGCTCGTGAAGGTGAATGATCTGTTATTCCCTGCTGACTTTGTAATCTTAGATATGGAAGAAGACGATGAGACTCCATTGTTGTTGGGAAGACCTTTCCTAGCAACTGGGCGAGCATTGATAGATGTTGAGATGGGGGAGTTGATGCTGAGATTTCAGAATGAGCAGGTTGTGTTCAATATTTTTGAGGCCATGAAACATAGGAATGAGAATCCTCAGTGTTATCGGGTGGATATTATTGATGAGTTAGTTGAGAACACGACACAACAAGAAACACCGGCGCAGCCTTTAGAAAGAGTGATGGTTAACTCAATTGACATTGGGAACAGAGACCTGGGTGATGAGATTGACAAGTGTGTGCAGCAGCTGAACGCTTCCAAGGTTGAGTCCGTGGCCAGAAAAATTGAAGCACTGGAGATAGTAAAAGATGAAAAGTTAACCACTCCAGAGTTGAAAGAACTTCCAGGACATCTGAAGTATGTGTTTTTGAGTGAAGACGCCACCAAGCCAGCAATAATCAGTAGTTCTTTATCTGCCCTTGAGGAAGAAAAACTTATGAGGGTACTGAGGGGAAACCAAAGTGCACTAGGGTGGAATATCGCAGACCTCAAGGGAATCAGCCCAGCTTATTGCATGCATAAAATCCACTTGGAAGCAGAATACAAACCGGTGGTCCAACCCCAGAGACGCTTAAATCCCACAATGAAGGAGGTTGTCAAGAAGGAAGTCCTCAAGCTTTTGGATGCAGGAATGATTTACCCTATTTCAGACAGTGCATGGGTAAGTCCAGTACATGTGGTACCGAAAAAAGGTGGAATGACAGTGGTAGCAAATGAGAAGAATGAATTGATCCCTACCCGAACAGTAACAGGCTGGAGGATGTGCATTGACTATAGGAGGTTGAATCAGGCCACTCGAAAGGACCACTTTCCTTTGCCCTTCATGGATCAAATGTTGGAGAGATTAGCGGGGCAAGCGTACTATTGTTTTCTGGATGGATACTCGGGGTACAATCAGATTGCAGTGTCTCCGGAGGATCAAGAAAAGACAGCATTCACATGCCCCTTTGGTGTTTTCGCATACAGGAGGATGCCATTCGGACTGTGCAATGCACCTGCTACTTTCCAAAGATGTATGCTCTCCATCTTTTCTGACATGCTGGAGAAAAACATAGAGGTATTTATGGATGACTTCTCGGTATTTGGTAAGTCTTTTGATATTTGCTTACATCACTTGAATGCTGTTCTTGAGAGGTGCACCGAAACTAACCTTGTTTTAAATTGGGAAAAATGTCACTTTATGGTTAAAGAGGGTATAGTTTTGGGACATAAAATCTCAGAGAAAGGCATTCAAGTGGATCAAGCCAAGGTTGAGGTTATAGAAAAACTACCTCCCCCGATTAATGTGAAAGGGGTAAGGAGTTTCTTGGGGCATGCTGGTTTTTATCGGCGATTTATCAAAGATTTTTCTAAAATTGCCAAGCCCCTTTGTAACCTCCTAGTTAAAGAAAATGATTTCAACTTTGACTCTGATTGTTTCAATTCTTTTTCTGTGATTAAAACCAAGTTGGTAACTGCACCCGTAATCATTGCTCCTGATTGGGATCTTCCTTTTGAATTAATGTGTGATGCAAGTGATTACGCGGTTGGAGCAGTTTTAGGCCAACGAAAGGAGAAATTTTTCCATGCAATTTACTATGCAAGCAAAATTCTGAATGAAAATCAAGTTAATTACTCCACAACTGAAAAGGAATTGCTTGCCGTAGTGTTTGCGTTGGAAAAATTTCGGTCTTATCTAATTGGGTCCAAAGTCATTGTTTTTACAGATCATGCTGCTCTAAAATATTTGTTGACAAAGGGGGACTCAAAACCTAGAATATTGAGATGGATCTTGCTGTTGCAAGAATTTGATCTTGAAATTCGGGACAAGAAGGGAGTCGAGAATGTGGTAGCAGATCACCTTTCCCGATTAGACAACCGGGAGGTCACAGCAAGAGAGAAGGAAATTGCTGCAGAATTTCCGGATGAGAAGTTGTTTGTGGTGGAGGAGAGGCCATGGTTCGCTGATATGGCCAACTTTAAGGCCGGGAACTTGGTTCCTGATTATATGGATTGGCAACAAAAGAAGAGGTTTTTCAAAGAGGCCAACCATTACCTGTGGGACGATCCTTTCTTGTTTAAGGTAAGCATTGACGGTTTGATTAGACGTTGTGTTGCAGGTGAGGAGGCCAAAAGGATCATGTGGCACTGCCATAACTCAGCTTATGGGGGCCACCATAGTGGTGACCGAACCGCTGCCAAGATTTTGCAAAGCGGTTTTTGGTGGCCCACACTTTTCAAAGATTGCCATGAGTTTGTGAAACAATGTGACAAGTGCCAGCGCACAGGTAATATCTCTAAAAGGAATGAGATGCCCCAAAATGGAATTCTTGAAATAGAACCTTTTGATTGCTGGGGCATCGACTTCATGGGACCTTTCCCGTCATCTCACTCTTATCTGCATATTTTGGTTTGTGTTGATTATGTAACCAAGTGGGTTGAGGCAATACCTTGTGTTGCTAATGATTCCAACATGGTTGTTAATTTTTTGCGAAAACACATCTTCACTAGGTTTGGGACCCCTAGAGTTTTGATTAGTGATGGGGGGAGGCATTTTTGCAACAAGTACCTTGAAACTGTTTTAAAGAAATATGATGTCAAGCATAAAGTTGCAACCCCGTATCACCCTCAAACTAGTGGGCAAGTTGAAGTTTCAAACCGCCAACTTAAGCAGATTTTAGAGAAAACTGTTGCGTTAAATAGGAAGGACTGGTCTAGGAAATTAGACGACGCACTGTGGGCTTATAGGACAGCTTTCAAGACCCACATGGGGATGTCCCCGTATCAATTGGTTTATGGTAAGGCTTGTCACTTACCAGTAGAGTTGGAACATAAAGCCTTTTGGGCAATCAAGTCTTTAAACTTTGACCAAACTCTTGCTGGTAAGAAAAGACTCTTGAAACTCAACGAGTTAGAGGAGATGAGGCTGAGAGCGTATGAGAATGCGCTTATTTATAAAGAAAGGACCAAGAGATACCATGACAAACACTTAATCCCTAGGGAATTTAACGCTGGGCAACTAGTTTTGTTGTATAATTCCAGGTTGAAGCTGTTTCCCGGAAAGCTCAAGTCCAAGTGGTCAGGACCATTTGTGATAAAGAATGTAGCATCACATGGAGCAGTGGAGTTGATAACTCCAGAAGGAGACAGGACTTTCAAAGTGAATGGGCAAAGGCTTAAGCCCTACCTCGGAGGTGACCTACCTAAAGAAAGGGTAGGACTGGTGCTGGCGGACCTGTAAAGGTCGCTTGGAGTCAAGCTAATGACGATAAAGAAGCGCTTGGTGGGAGGCAACCCACTCTTTGCAGGTACATTTTGGTTTTCAGTTTTTATATAAAAAAAAAAAAAAGAGAAAAAAGTGTGTGTGGGTGAAAGTAAGAAAAGAAAAAAACAAGTCTTAAAAATATCGTAGCACGATCACTAGCATCGTGGCACGATTTAACAAAATCGTAGCACGATCACCTAGCATCGTGGCACGATTTTGTTCAGCATTTGGCCATGTTCTTTCGTAAAAAATCGTAGTACGATTTTAATATACCGTGCCACGATTTTTAGTCAACTGGCAGTCAAAATTCTTTTCAAAGCATCGTAGTACGATGGTTAGGCATCGGACTACGATCCAGTGAACCAGCAAGCTTGTCCATCTCGTAAAAAATCGGAGCACGATACGGTCAGATCGTGCTACGATATTTCAAAATTTTTCAAAATTCTGGCCGTTACAGAAGAAATCGTAGCACGATGGATTGGCATCGGAGCACGATTTCCTCTGTGTCTATTTATATCAGGAAAATTTTTCTGGTTTCTCATCAGAATTTTCGGCGAAGCCCTGCCAAATTTTCCCCAGAACACGCAATTTTCTGCCTTAACCACTCATTCTTCATTCCAACATTCACCATCCTCATTCATCTTCATCCTTAAACAATCCTCCACATCAAATCCCATCAACTCCACTCAAAAAACCACAAAATGGCACCCAAAACTTCCCGAAACACTAACCTTGCTAAACGAAGGAGAGGGACCGACCCAGAAGCCACTTCATCTGTCCCACCTCCTAATCCTCCTACCCATCCAACACCCTACAGAAGATTTGAATCAGAGGAGGCTGAAGAAAGGTATCAGGTGATCAAAGAATTCGACTTTGTAGGGGAAAGAGGGTTTGATTTGGTGAATCTGACTGGGCACAGGACATTTGAAGCGACCATTGTAGCGAAAGGTTGGGAAGGCTTGAATAAAATGGTGACCAAATCCAGCAATAAGTCAATCGCATTGGAATTCTTTGCCAATGCTTTTGACCAAAAGCAACAAGAGTACGTGTCTGAAGTGAGGGGCAAAAAGATTGACTTTAGCCCTCACAACATTAACAGGGTTTTGGGTTTAAGAGTGCCGGAAGTTTGCGATGTCGAGAGGAGAAGATTACCACGGAATTGGCCAGAAAGTCAGGAGGCATGGGATGAGCTGCTGGTAGGCCTGATGAAGGAAGGTAAGGGGTGGAGAAGAAGAACTCCTCAAAACAACCCTCAGCGGATAGACACTGCGGATTTGCTGCCGGTACCTAGAGCGTGGGCATCGTTCATTTTGTCTACAATTGTCAATACTTCGGCGGCAGCTGAGATGATTACTTCGAGATTTTTTATACTTCTGGTGTTGTTTTCTGAGTTTGAGGAGATGAATGTGGGGCAGTTGATGGCCCGGAATTTGAAGGACCTGGTCCACACCAAAAACACCACATTGGGCCATAGTTGCTTGATTAACTTACTGTGTGAGGATGCTGGGGTTTTACCGGAGCCTTCGGATATTTATTTCCGCTCTCAAATACCGATTAATGACGTTGCAATGGCAAAATATGAGAAGGCTCATCAACGGTATATGAGAGAGTTTAGAGGAGCAGGGGGGGTTCCGGCTGAACCCGAAGGACAACCACAGCAGCAGCAGGAACCTGAAGAAGATTACCCGCCACTCCACCCTCTGATGGCTGACTACATGTTTGGTGCAGCGAATTGGATGGAGGAAACCTCTTCACAGCTGTATGTGGAGCCTCCACGTTTCTCTCAGCGCTTTACTGAGGCGGCCGCTTTACACAGAGCGAAACCAAGAGGTTCTTTTGCGCGGTTCCACACCAAGGATCGGATGAGAGCTTACTTTGGAGAGCAAAGGAGTAGAGCTGCTCGGAGGGAAGAGGAAATTGAGGCTGACTTTGACCAGGAGGTTAATGAGGAGCTGGATGACTTGTTGGGTGGCCATGCTGATGCACCTGGATTTGATCCTAACTTGTTTTGATCTTGTTTTGCTTTCATTTTGTTTTTGGCTGTACTTTCTATTTTAATTCTTGGTCTGTAATATTTGAACTTCGTAGTATCGGTTTGTGTAAACTTGCTTTTCCCCGCTTTTGTAATTGCATCTGAACTTGTTTGTTATTAATGAGCTTTCTTTTTTCTTGAAGTTACCGGTTTAGTGACAGGTTATTTTCACCAATGGTATTTTTGAAAGTTCAAAGGAGGTAGATGTGTTCATTGCAATGGTGAAGTGTACGGCCGCTGGATGTTTAGGTAGCCACAACTTCCATATACCTCAACTTGTAAGTTCCATAGCCACAATTTATTTTTTCAATTTTACAAAAAATGAGTGTTCCATGCTGGTGCTATTTCTAGGGCTTGCGATTTTTCTTTATGTCAATTGGTTATATCTCATACACACTAAGGCAAAGTGCTTGTATCTTGAGCCTTTGAAGCCAACCTGTTGTTAATATTGAATTATCCTTTTTCAAGCCAAGTTGAGCCGATAAGTTAGACCCCTTGTTTCAATGATAAACCATGTTACAAGCCTTGAGACTTTCGAGTATGTAACCCAATTTATTTTGGAGTTAGGCATTGTGTATATGTGTTTGTTCTTGTTTAAAGTTCAAGTTTGGGGTTGCTCTCGGAATTAGCAACACTATAAGTTTGGGGTAGGGGTACTAGAGAACACGAATTGAAAAGATCACGTTTGTCTCATAAAAAAAATAATAATAATAACAAGTTGAACCCAAAAATCAACTTACAAAAAAAAAAAAAAAAAAAAATTTTTTGAGACTGATACATTAGTGTGTGTTCTCTAGACCTCTTGTTGTAATAAGAAAAAATTTTTGTGGGAGTATTACTTGTTCAAAAAAGTAGGATTTGCCTAACTCCAATGGTGTTTGATTTAACCTACTTCCCAAATTATCCCACCTTTAACCCTAGCCCCATTATAACCTTAAAGTCCTTAAAAGTGTGTATGGTGATGTAACTTTGATTGATGTTTAGAAATTTTGCAAGTCTTGGTAATATAGTAGTTGGCATGTCGACTGTGTGAACCTTGTAATATCCATTTTGTTGCGAGAAGTTGTGGGTTGGATGTTGGAACACGATGTTAGCACATCAATTGCTAACAAGAAGATGAACTTTGAATTATACCATTGGTGAAGAAACTGTTGTTTTACTGGTGAGTTTCAGGTTAAAAGTTTGTTCCTTGAGGACAAGTAACGATGCAAGTTTGGGGTTGTGATGACCCTTGGTCATATTTTATTTTCTGTAGCAAGTTTATACTGTTTTTGTTGAGTTCAGATGATTTTGTGTGGGTAGCAAGCCTCAAAAGAGCAGTTTTCAGGATCCTTGTGAGCAAAGAAATCGTGCCACGATTTTCAGCATCGGAGCACGATTTGGAGCAGCTTTGAAGATGTTTTGGTTCGTAAAATATCGGAGCACGATGGTGTCAAATCGTGCTACGATTTTCAGGCGCGTCAGACTGGAATTTGAATTAATTGAAGAAATCGGAGCACGATTTCTGAACATCGAAGCACGATGTATGCGTTTCTGAGATTTTTCTATAAAAGCCAAAAACATTTCTGAAGCAAGGGTTCGATTTTTGAGAAGAAAAAGTGACATACTTGGAGCTGGAGATCTGAGCCAAGGTGGGAGACCATCAAATACTCATAGCCGGTTCTTCAATTCATGTAATGATTCGTCAAATTGAGTTAGTTATTTATGCTTTAGCCATGAGTAGCTAAGTTAATTGTGATTAGGTCTTGCGATGAGTCTGTTCTAAGCTTGTTGGCATGTAATCTGTAACTCTGAATTTTATGAATGTTAATCTAGTTTATTCAGTATGAATTGTGCCTAATGCTTTTATGATTCTGACCCAATATAATTGATTTGAAAGGTTATATGACTATTGACACTAGCTTATAATCTTAGACCTATTTATACTGAACCACTTATCGGACAATCTAGGAATGGAACGTTGATAAGTTGTGACATTGAATTAACGGACTTAAAAACCTTTGATGATTATAGGTTCACCTAAGGAATTAGGGAATTATAATTAGAAAAGAGGGCTTTTAATCAAGGGATTGATCTAAGCTAATTTTGTTAATCGTCTTGAACTAGTTGACACTAATAAGATTCATAAGCAGATTACTTACGAGCGGCGAATAGATGATTCGAAAGACCTAATCATTTCTTCATCATAATTTGAAACCCATTTTTAATTTCAGTTATTTATTCATCATTGCAACCAAATCTTATTTGCCAAAGGCAACCCCCCTTAATTTACACATCCTAAATATGAACACCATTGCTAAATTGAAGTCACAATAGTCCCTGTGGAGACGAATTTAATTATTACTACGATTTGAATTAGTACACTTGCTAATTTCTTATCAGCTGTGTACGTGTTCGGCGAGGCTTTTTAGTAACTGCTTTCAAGTAAACTTTATTTTCCAAGATAAACACCATTCTTGACATGTTCAATGAGTTACTCAACATTTAAGGAATGAGTGATTGGACAAGGAATTTGGTAAAGCATTAGGAATGCAGAGTAAAGTTATATGAGTTATGGAATATTTCTAATAACCAAGCAACGGCTTATGAGAACGATAAGCCTATGTTATAATGAGGAAGACTAGAACCTTGAATAGGTTAACAGGAATAGAATTACTCTCAGATAAGTTAAGGGTAGATACCAGGATTCCCTTAATCAGGCATAGTTACAGGTTATCAGGACGTGCCTCAATGTTCACGTCAGAGTGACATTGGGGAGAACACGTATCAGTTTTATCAGGAATATATATATAATCATATACCAGGAATAATAATTAATAATCAGGACAAGCTTTGTGTCTTCTGTTCTCTCGTCCAGTTAGAGAGAACAGGGGGTTTCAGCATTGCTGAAACGGGCAGGAACTTTCCGTGAGGATAACCACACAGAGTTACAGTGTGTCTCCTGTGCTCTCGACCAGTTAGAGAGGACGGGGGGTTCCAATGGAACGGGCAGGAATCTTCCGCGAGGATAACCACACACTTAGGCAAGAGGAGTCCGGTGTTAGCCTGATATGATAGGATTTTCACCGGTTATCAGGGGAATGTGCTTCGGGGTTACTCCACCCGGGGGCATTCCGTAAAACGAATCCAGATAATAATGTTTGTTCAACGCTAACAGCTAACTTAAAATATCAGTTATTATTCTATTACATTATCAGTCAGGTAGTATTTACTCAGGCAAATATCAGGCAGTTAGCAGAATCAGTTAACAGTTTTTCAGATGGTGATCCTAGGTTCCCCTCGATCACCAAATCAGCAGGATCAGTCAGGTAACCCTCTATGGGTGAAGATAAGACTTGGCGATCATATGTATCCCCAAGATCGCCGAGGTAGGCACGGTGACCCTAGGTTCCCTGAGGTTGCCAAACAGTAGGTAGGGTAGGAGCTCACTGAGACGTTATGTCTCATCCCTTTCCTTCTGGTGCAGGTTCTTCACAGGTGGCACGACGCAAAGGTAAAGAGAAAGCTACGGATTGATCGTGCCGTGTTACGTTTCATCATGTGGATATTGTATCATGATGTATATATATATGTATTATGAAGGATGTTTGTATCGGACCTTGAGATGTAATATGAACTTGTGTATTTGATAAACAACTTTTCTGTATTGTATTTAATGTATCCGGTACGAAATTTTAATACTCGTAAGAGATCCTAGGCAATCTCGATATGGGTGTTACAATTTGGTATCAGAGCAGGTCGATTCAGACCGTGCCTTGGGTCATTAAAGTACAATCCAAGTTTATGGACCTCTTGGATCCAGGACATTATTCTAGATGTTATGTTCAGTTAAAACTGATCACTTTGACTTGTATATGACAGCTAGGATAAGATGTCTGGGAGAAGAAGAGGTAGACCTCGTACTAATCAAGCCAGTGACGAGAGTGGAGGACCCAGTCAGAATTCATGGGAACAGATGATGCAACAACAGCAGGCCTGGCAGCAGCAATACCAAGAGCAACAAGCTCAGAATGCGTTACAGTATCAGCAAATGATGCTGATGATGCAACAGCAGTCTCAGCAACAAGCCCAGGCTCAACAACAATGGATGGAAATGATGCAGCAAGGGCAAGGTTTCCATCCACAGCCACCACCTCCTCCAGTAATTGGTAATCCTGTGTTCAGGGAATATAACAGACATCACCCTCCGGAGTTCAATGGAGAAGGTGAACCTCAAGAAGCAAGAAAGTGGATTAAGCAGATGGAGAAGATCTTTAGAATGGCTGATTGTTCGGAAGAAGATAAAGTGGTCTACGCCACAAACCAACTCAGAGGCGCAGCAGAAGACTGGTGGGAATCTGCTCAGCGCAGGATGGAAGCTAATGGTGTAGAGGTGAATTGGGAGAACTTTAAAGGAGTGATGTTAGAAAAGTATTTACCTTTGTCTTACAAGGTAAAGAAGGAACAAGAGTTCTTAGAATTGAAGCAGGGTAGCATGTCAGTAGCTGAATTTACTAAGAAGTTTGAGGAGTTGTCTTATTACTCAACACATAATGAATATGCTGAAAATGAAGTATGGAAAATGAATCAGTATAAAAGAGGTTTAAGAGGCGAGATAGATACAGCAGTTAGCCTTCAGAGAACTGCGAGTTACGATGAGTTGGTGCATGATAGTTTGGTAGTCGAGGCGGGACTTGCAAAGGCCTCAAAAGAGAGAGCGGCAGCTTATGAGAAGAAGAAAAGCAGAATGTCAGATAAGTATCACGATAAGCTCAAGCCAAAAGGATCCCCACAGAGAGGGAAACAGACATACTCTCCAAGACCAAATCCTTCACGGACTAATCCTACTTGTAAGACGTGTGGGAGAATGCATCAAGGAGAATGTATGGAAGGTGCTAATGTGTGCTTTGGATGTAAGCAGCCCGGACACTTCTTGCGAGAATGTTCCTATAAGCGAGGAAAAGGAGTAGCTGAAGGAACCACAACCAGTAAGGGCAGGGTGTACTCTTTAGATGGCGCAAAGGCTCTTGCCAACGAAGATTTGATTGCCGGTATGTGTTACCTTGGTTCTTACCCAGTAAAAGTTCTTTTTGACTGCGGTGCTACCTGTTCTTTTATTTCACATAAATGTGTAGAGGCACTGCAATTACCTTTGTCTCCTTTGAATCCTCCGATGTTAGTATCTACCGCTACTGAGGGCGGAATTGAGGCAAAGTATGTTTGTGAGAATTGTCCTATCACTGTGTCTAGCAAGACTTACTATGTTGATTTAGTTTGCCTCCCCATGGAGCAACTTGATGTAATCTTAGGCATGGATTGGCTCTCCGCTAACCATGTCTATATAGGATGTTCAGAGAAGAGTATTTATATGCCTACCAGTGATACGACAGAAGGTGTGGCTTTATCTGAATTGATTAACCGCACCCATCAGTTAATCCAGTTTATTTGTGCTCAAGATAAGGGATTCTATGTTATGCTCACTATGGCTTCAGAATCAGAGTTAAGTCCCAGTGATATTCCAGTTGTAAATGAGTACCTAGATGTTTTTCCTTCAGAAGTCACGAGTTTACCTCCAGAGCGTGAGGTGGAGTTTTCAATTGATTTGATTCCAGGCGCGGAGCCAGTGTCTGTGGCACCGTACAGAATGTCACCAACAGAGCTGAAAGAGCTGAAATCCCAACTCAAGGATTTAATCCAGAAGCATTTCATCAGACCCAGTGTATCACCGTGGGGTGCTCCAGTTTTGTTAGTCAAGAAAAAGGATGGAAGCATGAGGCTATGTATTGACTACCGCCAACTTAACAAAGTGACTATCAAGAACAGGTATCCTCTTCCAAGGATTGATGATCTTTTAGATCAGCTCAAGGGAGCAACAGTATTTTCCAAGATTGATCTTCGATCGGGTTATCATCAGATTCGTATTAAATCTTCAGATGTGTCTAAGACGGCGTTTCGAACGCGTTACGGACACTATGAGTTTTTGGTTATGCCTTTCGGTGTAACTAATGCTCCAGCAGTGTTTATGGATTACATGAACAGGATATTTCAGCCCTATCTCGATCAATTTGTGGTGATTTTCATTGATGACATTTTGATTTATTCTAAGGATCCTCAGGAGCATGCTCAACATTTAAGAATTGTATTGGATGTCCTTAGAGACAAGCAGCTGTATGCTAAGTTTAGCAAGTGTGAGTTCTGGTTGTCCGAGATTAAGTTTTTGGGACATGTTATTTCTCAAGGAGGAGTAGCTGTTGATCCATCTAAAGTAGAGGCTGTTCTTAATTGGGAAAGACCAAAGAATGTAGCAGAAGTCAGGAGCATTCTAGGCTTGGCAGGTTATTATCGAAGATTCATTATGAAGTTTTCTCAGATTGCCTTACCCCTGTCACGCCTTACCAGAAAAGATGTACCCTTTATTTGGGATGATGAATGTGAAGAAAGTTTCAGAGTTTTAAAGAAGAAGTTGACTAAGGCCCCTGTGTTGGCAATACCAGATCCTGAAAGGAGATACACCGTTTTCTGCGATGCATCTTCCAAGGGACTGGGAAGTGTTCTCATGCAAGGAGAAAATGTAATAGCTTATGCCTCTAGACAGCTCAAGACCCATGAGGAGAATTACCCCACTCATGATCTTGAGTTAGCAGCAATAGTTTTTGCATTGAAGATATGGAGACATCATTTGTATGGCGCGCAGTTTGATTTGTTTAGCGACCATAAGAGTTTGAAGTATTTGTTTGATCAACGAGATCTGAATATGAGGCAAAGGCGATGGATGGAGTATTTGAAGGATTTTGATTTCGATCTGAAATACCATCCAGGAAAAGCAAATGTGGTGGCAGATGCCTTAAGTCGAAAGGCTTTGGTTAAAGCTGAGGTGATGATGCACACGTGTGGGTTGTATGAAAAGTTTAGAGACCTTAATCTTCATGTTACCGATTTGGATGGTGGTATCTTGTTAAACAAGTTAGAGATTTCGTGCGACCTACGATCTAGGATTTCACAAGCGCAATGTATGGATATGGATCTTCAAAGAAAAGCTAGCCAACCGGAGTTTTCTTTTGCACCTGATGGGACATTACTGTTTGAGGGAAGAGTTTATGTTCCGAACGATGCGGAATTGAAAAGGGTGATTTTAGAAGAGGCGCATAAGAGCAGTTTCAGCATTCACCCAGGGACTACCAAGATGTATCAAGACTTGAAAAGAGATTATTGGTGGCCTAGCATGAAGAGAGATGTTGCGGAGTTTGTGTCCCGATGCATTGTTTGTCAGCAGGTGAAGATTGAGCATCAAAGGCCTGCGGGAATGTTAGTACCGTTAGAAATTCCACAATGGAAATGGGAAGATATAACCATGGATTTTGTGACTGGATTGCCTCGAACGCAGCGAGGACATGACTCTATTTGGGTTATAGTGGACCGGTTAACTAAGTCAGCTCATTTCTTGCCGGTTAAGACCACTTACCGAGCTTCTCAGTATGCCGAGTTATTTATTTCAGAGATTGTGAAACTCCATGGTGTGCCAGCTAGTATTGTGTCTGATAGAGATCCCATTTTCACATCCCACTTTTGGAGAGCTTTTCAGAAGGCTTTAGGGACGAGATTAAAGATGAGCACGTCCCATCATCCTCAAACAGATGGACAATCTGAAAGAACTATTCAGACGTTAGAGGACATGTTGCGGGCATGTATCCTAGAAGATGGAGGAAGTTGGAACGATCACCTACCATTGATTGAATTCTCTTACAATAACAGTTACCATTCTAGCATTGGAATGGCACCTTATGAAGCTCTATATGGTAGGAAATGTAGAACCCCGCTTTGTTGGGCTGAAGTCGGAGATAAAAGTATATTGGGACCTGAGATAATACAAGAGACGACCTTAAAGATTAAATCCATTCAGGATAAAATGAGAACAGCACAAAGCCGTCAGAAGAGTTATGCTGATAAGCGGCGAAGACCCTTAGAGTTTGAAGAAGGAGATCATGTGTTTCTTAAAGTTACGCCCAAGTTGGGATTGAGAGGAGCATTCAGAACTAAGAAGCTTTGTCCAAGATATGTTGGACCATTTCAGATACTTCGACGTGTTGGTCCGGCAGCTTATCAGTTGGCGCTGCCACCAGCCATGTCTGGATTGCACGATGTATTTCATGTCTCTCAACTGAGGAAATTCATTCCTGATCCTTTCCAACCAGTGGAGCTGGATAGTATCGATTTGAGATCGGATTTAACTTTTCAACCTGAACCGGATCAAATAATTGATCGTGATGTTAAGACTTTACGGAATAAAGAAATCCCTATTGTTAAAGTTGTTTGGAAAGGTTCTCCCGACGGCGAAGCGACGTGGGAGTTGGAGTCAGATATGCAAGAGCATTATCCACATCTATTTTCAGGTAAATTCTAAATTTCGAGGACGAAATTTCTTTAAGGGGGGTAGATTGTAATATCCCGCTCATAAGTATCATTTATCAGTGTTAGAAGCTTGGGATGCAAGCAAGAAAAATTGAGTAATTATGTGTGATGGCAATTTTGTAAATAAGAACAAAAAGGGAGATTGTTTAAAAATGGGCTAAGATATTTCAATTGCCATTTTTCTTCATTTCCTTTACTACCCAAAATCAGATTTCTTTCCCCTTCTCCTCCAAGCCACACGCCCTCCTTCACTTGCCTTAACCATTCAAACTTCAATCTTAACTCTAGTAAGGAACACTTGCAAGAAAGCTTGAGTAGAAAGCTGAGAACAAGAGAAAGGAAAGTAGAACAAAGAGAACCAAGAGTAGAGTGGATTGGAAGCTAAGGCTTTTGAGAACAGAGCATAGCAAGCACCAATTTGTGGATTAAGGTGAGCTCCACAGGGTTTTAGAACCCGCTTGAGTAAGTTTTAGAACATTTTACAATCTTGAGCTAAGTTTAGAAATTAGCCCTAATTTTCCTATGCTTGACAATTCCTTGTTTATTTATGTTTTAAACTATTAATTTGTGTTGGAAATTCATTCCTTATACTGTTGGATTGCCTGGGTATCCTTAAATGTGTCAAAATGGTGGAAAACCACTCTTTTAGCAGGTTTTTGAACTGATATTTTCGCCTAGCGACCTCGGGGCGAGAAAACAGCGATTTTCAGCAAAAATCTCTGTCCAGTTTCGCCTCCCCATCGCCCCCACTTCGCCCAGCGAAATCAGACAGACAGCACATGTCTGTTCTGGGTCGTTCTGGGTGCTGTGTACGTGTTCGGCGAGGCTTTTTAGTAACTGCTTTCAAGTAAACTTTATTTTCCAAGATAAACACCATTCTTGACATGTTCAATGAGTTACTCAACATTTAAGGAATGAGTGATTGGACAAGGAATTTGGTAAAGCATTAGGAATGCAGAGTAAAGTTATATGAGTTATGGAATATTTCTAATAACCAAGCAACGGCTTATGAGAACGATAAGCCTATGTTATAATGAGGAAGACTAGAACCTTGAATAGGTTAACAGGAATAGAATTACTCTCAGATAAGTTAAGACTAGATACCAGGATTCCCTTAATCAGGCATAGTTACAGGTTATCAGGACGTGCCTCAATGTTCACGTCAGAGTGACATTGGGGAGAACACGTATCAGTTTTATCAGGAATATATATATAATCATATACCAGGAATAATAATTAATAATCAGGACAAGCTTTGTGTCTTCTGTTCTCTCGTCCAGTTAGAGAGAACAGGGGGTTTCAGCATTGCTGAAACGGGCAGGAACTTTCCGTGAGGATAACCACACAGAGTTACAGTGTGTCTCCTGTGCTCTCGACCAGTTAGAGAGGACGGGGGGTTCCAATGGAACGGGCAGGAATCTTCCGCGAGGATAACCACACACTTAGGCAAGAGGAGTCCGGTGTTAGCCTGATATGATAGGATTTTCACCGGTTATCAGGGGAATGTGCTTCGGGGTTACTCCACCCGGGGGCATTCCGTAAAACGAATCCAGATAATAATGTTTGTTCAACGCTAACAGCTAACTTAAAATATCAGTTATTATTCTATTACATTATCAGTCAGGTAGTATTTACTCAGGCAAATATCAGGCAGTTAGCAGAATCAGTTAACAGTTTTTCAGATGGTGATCCTAGGTTCCCCTCGATCACCAAATCAGCAGGATCAGTCAGGTAACCCTCTATGGGTGAAGATAAGACTTGGCGATCATATGTATCCCCAAGATCGCCGAGGTAGGCACGGTGACCCTAGGTTCCCTGAGGTTGCCAAACAGTAGGTAGGGTAGGAGCTCACTGAGACGTTATGTCTCATCCCTTTCCTTCTGGTGCAGGTTCTTCACAGGTGGCACGACGCAAAGGTAAAGAGAAAGCTACGGATTGATCGTGCCGTGTTACGTTTCATCATGTGGATATTGTATCATGATGTATATATATATGTATTATGAAGGATGTTTGTATCGGACCTTGAGATGTAATATGAACTTGTGTATTTGATAAACAACTTTTCTGTATTGTATTTAATGTATCCGGTACGAAATTTTAATACTCGTAAGAGATCCTAGGCAATCTCGATATGGGTGTTACAGTTAAACATGTTTTTATTTTGCTAAAACGATCAATATATATATATATATATATATATATATATATATATATATATATATATTTGGAATTAACTAACATAAAGCGGGTATAGAGTCTCACTCGTAAGTGTGTGGAAAAATAAAATTGAAATATGAGCCACGAATAATGATATAATTATAACAAGAACATAAATATTAAAGATACACACGGGGTTGCAAACTTTAACCAACCTAAAAACATTAATGTCTAAGTTAAAAAGCGTACACAACAAAAACTCATTCATTTTTATTATTTAAAACTAACAACTTGAGAATTACTTTTGTAACTTTCATTAAAAAATATTTGTTAACTTGCACGCACTTTTCCAACTCAGACTCGCTTTGTTATAAACAAATTTATGTTTTGGAACACACAATTATAAACATGAAACAAGTATAAATAAACACAAATGTATACAAATACGTTTCATTAATTATTTTAGTTCATAAATAAAGTTGGTATAATTTAACAAAGTGAGTATAAATTAAGAAACATTATATTCAAATTTACATATTTTCCTTTAGTTATAAATATTTTAAACTAGTTGCAAAATTTTTTTATGTCAAAATGAAAAGGTGTACTCGCTAACTTAAACCTTAATATTTTTAGCTAACCTATATATATATTGATCGTTTTATAATACATTATTTAATCTATTGTGTTGCAGTGGTAAAGACATTTTTTTAACAATTATATTTGTACATAATTTACTTTTAATACACTTATTTAATACCTTATTTTCTCTCTATCTCTCTTTTCATGTTAAAACTATTATTCACTCTCATTCTTTCTAGTGGTTGAATTGTTTTGAGTGTTTAAAAATAATTTTCCTACTTTTTAAACGTTAAAAAACATATTTGAACCTGTGTTTAAATCTCACAACATTTTATATATGTTATTTTTCAAACAAGAAACCTAAAAAACACTAACTTTATAAAAAATGTGAAGATGTATCAGTTTCGAACCTTAGCCTTGATTTTTAACGTTAAACGACATATTTAAACTCGTGTTTAATATAGTCATATGTAGAGGATAAACTATGAAACACTATTCAATTGATACATATGGTTTTGTTACCTGATATTAAAAGTTATCACATTGCAAATATCATGTATCTCTAAACCAACATATCATAAACAACATTCAAAAAGTCATTCATAACAAATCTATCTCATCATAGGACTTGACTTCAAATTTGCCAGCATGATGATTAATAGTTGTAACAGGAGATGCATGTTGATCACGCCCAAGTACAATTTACAAAAAAAAAATACATGTTAATATAAGATAGAAGTCCAACAACATATTGAACCATAATATAAAGATATTGATGAGACAAAACACGAGGTTTGATGCTTACCTCTACAATCCTCTTCAAGAAAATTAATAGTCCTCCAGAATCAGCAAAGTCTTTTCAATCTTCATCACCCTGCAAATGGAAATCACTTGCATCAAACATCAAATAAGCCAAAAAGTATTTGATGAAATCATAAGAAAATACACCGACAAAAAAAACTAACCTGACCATGTACATATATCCTTGTTCACCCCACTTATAGGAGTGAGAATTCTTGAGCACCCAACATTTATTCCCTTTATAAAAACCCTATCCCAGGATACAAACAACATGAGGTTCGACGACATTTTAACTTATTATAACATATCTAGATTCATCAGCGGTAAACAATCCACCTTTGTATTTACGAAATTTCGGAACAATAAGAATGTCAACCATCACCAGACCCTTTGATACTGGTCTCATGAGGTAAGACTCGTCTCATAGTAATATGAAGGACACTTTTTTGTAACCCTTCACTACATTAACACGTTTCTCACGATTTGAATTTAAAAAAAAGTGAGTATAAATTAAGAAACATTATATTCAAATTTACATATTTTCCTTTAGTTATAAATATCTTAAACTAGTGGCAAAAAAAATTTATGTCAAAATGAAAAGGTGCACACTCGTTAACTTAAACCTTAATATTTTTAGCTAATATATATATATATATATATATTGATCGTTTTATAATACACCATTTAATCTATTGTGTTGCAATGGTAAAGACATTTTTTAACAATTATATTTGTACATAATTTACTTTAATACACCTATTTAATACCTCATTTTGTCTCTATCTCTCTTTCCTTGTCAAAACTATTATTCACTCTCATTCTTTCTAGTGGTTGAATTGTTTTGAGTGTTTAAAAAAAAATTTCCTACTTTTTAAATGTTAAAAAACATATTTTAACCCGTGTTTAAATCTCTCTACAATATTTTATATATGTTATTTTTCGAACAACAAAACTAAAAAACATTAACTTTATAAAAAAATGCGAAGATGTATCAGTTTCAAACCTTAGTCTATATTTTTAACGTTAAACGACATATTTAAACTCGTTTTTAAATCTCTCTACAACACTTCATATATGTTGTTTTTCGAACCACAAACCCAAAAAACACTAACTTTATAAAAAAAATGCGAAGATGCAACGGTTTCAAACCTTAGTCTTTATTTTTAACGTTAAAAGACATATTTAAACTCATGTTTAAATCTCTCTACAACATTTAATATATGTTATTTTTCGAACAACAAACCTAAAAAACACTAACTTTATAAAAACAAAATGCGAAGATGCATCAGTTTCAAACCTTAATATTTAATATTAAAATAAAGCAAGTCTTACAACTAAATCACTAAAACACTACTCAGCTTACTACTTACACCTCTTTTTCTACATAGTTTTACTAATGCACTTCTGTTTGCACTCTACTTTTTTATTTTTGCTAAAAACACTATTTTCTTCCTAAACATTTTTTTCTCTCATTTTTTAATCTACTAACTAACCCATCTATTTCCTCCTTACATATAATTCAATAATTGTGAATAATTTAACTAACAATATCAAACAATCAATTCACTAATAATAATAATAATAATAATAATAATAATAATAATAATAATAATAATAATAATAATAATAATAATATTTATATTATATAATAATATAAATAAACTAATATTAAAAATCAGGGTGTTACATAAAACATTGTAATCTTTCATTCATAATAAATACAGAAAAACAAAAATTTGCCTCGTTAAAAACCTTACCATAAAATATCAAAAGATAATATTATGGTGAAGGAAAAGAGTTCAATTTCAAAACAAATACTACTAAAACCCACCCACACAAACATAATTTAAATTTAAATACAATACCACTCACAGAATAATCTAAGTTAGTAAACTAGATCCTGGGTATCAAATTTGGTCTACCAACGCACCACATGTATCCAAAAGGATCCTCAAGTCTAATATAATATCTCGCAGGATGTTCATATTTTGCCCTTTGTTTAGCACCTCCTGCAACAGCTCGAGCTGCAAACGCATCTGGATTTTCAACAAATATCCACATGTCCATACTTTCACAGAAACCCATTACAACACTACATAAAAAGAAGAAAGAAAGAAAATAGTGTTCCGGTGAGACACGACGGCGGAGCTCCGGTGAGACACGGCGGTCAGCGGCGGAGCTTTGTTCCGTCGTTGACCTGTAGTCTCCGGCGTTGACCACCACCTTTAATAAAATATAATAAAATATTTTAATAATATATTAAATTAATAATATTTAATAATTAAAAAAATTAATAATTAAAAAAAAATTGTTTTTTTTGGTAGTTTTTTTATTAATTTTTTTATTTTATCAAATAAATATGTACTGTAATTATTTCTTTAAAAAAAATGTATTGTAATTATTTGAATAAAAGAAATTAATATTTTTTAAAGTAATCCAATGGACTTTTTTATTTATTTTAAAGATATGGTCCATTGGACATTTAAATAAGATGGATGAATCCAATCCATCCATAGTTTTAAATGGATGAATCCAAACCAATCCATTAACAAATTTTTTTGTTGATGGATGGATTGGATGAATTTTGTAGTGGATGGATTGGATGCATATGGATTTGGTGGATCATATTGCCACCCCTAATTGGTGCACTGAATTTGTACATGCGTCCTTTGAAGGGATTTTGTCAACCTCCTGAGCTTGTCCTTGACGAGCATCTGCACTCCATCCAGCGTCTTCCTGAAGATCTTCTTGAACATCTCTTGCTAACCTGTAAACCTGCACCAGAAGGATTGGGATGAGACATAATGTCTCAGTGAGCTCCAGCCCAACCTACTGTTGGCAACCACGGGGAAATCCTAGGGTCGCCGTGCCTACTCTCGGCAATCTTGGGGATACCTATGATCGCCAAGTCTTATCCTTACCCATAGAGGGCTACCTGACTGTTCCTGCTAACTGGGTAGTCATGACTGGACTACATCTGCTAAACTAGTGATCAAGGGGAAACCTAGGATCACCGTCTGAGCCTAATACTGAATAATCATGAGATCTAGACTATAACCTGATATCTGGGTGATCAAGGGGAAACCTAGGATCAGGTTATAGTCTAGATCTCATGATTATTCAGTATTAGGCTCAGACAGTGATCCTAGGTTTCCCCTTGATCACTAGTTTAGCAGATGTAGTCCAGTCATGACTACCCAGTTAGCAGGAACAGTCAGGTAGCCCTCTATGGGTAAGGATAAGACTTGGCGATCATAGGTATCCCCAAGATTGCCGAGAGTAGGCACGGCGACCCTAGGATTTCCCCGTGGTTGCCAACAGTAGGTTGGGCTGGAGCTCACTGAGACATTATGTCTCATCCCAATCCTTCTGGTGCAGGTTTACAGGTTAGCAAGAGATGTTCAAGAAGATCTTCAGGAAGACGCTGGATGGAGTGCAGATGCTCGTCAAGGACAAGCTCAGGAGGTTGACAGATTATCTATGGTTATGAGGATAATTGTATATGATATTTGGATATTTGTATAAACGAGCTATTTGTACACATTCAGTAGTTTTATATTGTATTTATTATTGAAAATTTTAATGTACCCAGTATCAGATTAATACACATACTAAATATTCTAGATAATTTAGTGTGGGTGTTACAGATTTTCTTCCTGTGTTTTTTTATGCATTTGTTGACCTGGCCTTTTATCAAAACTTTAGAATAGCAAAAATAAATCAAAAAAAGAAAAACAGAAGTTCTACAAGAGACAAACTGTCACTGCTAAAATTTTAAAAAACATTATTATATATATCTGACAAGTTGTTGATACAATTTTTAAAATAATGTTATACACGGAATAAATTGTCCCTGCTAAAAAGTTAAAAATAATTGGTAAAAATACAATTTTTAAAATAATAATTTTACACGGAATAAGTTTTTTTTTTAAGGATACAGATGATAATTGTCACTGCATAATTATTCCAGAGGACATGTTGTCCATGATAATTTTTTAAAATAAACATGAGACCAAGATTTGTGAATGATACATATTAAAAAACACATGATCAAGATTTGTGACGTATAAATACTAAAAAAAAGCAGGATCAAGATTTTTGAATAATAAATATAATGAAAACATTTAATCAAGATTAGTGACCGATAAATATAAAAAACACATAAGACTAAGATTTGTTAGAGATAAATAAAACATACCAAATTGTAACACCCTTAAACCCCACATATAATATAGCAAGAAGATAGAACATAAACTTCACATCATTCATCAACAACTTCATGATTTTCTCTCAATTAAGCTAAAAACTCAAGAACACCAACTGATCATAATCAAACATAGATTCCCATGCAACATGTTTTTACCAGTACTTTCACATGCTCAAAATTATCATAATAATTGAAGCACGAAATTGACTTAATTCAACAACAAATTCACGAAAACACAAGCAAATACATAATCTCTAACCACACAATTGCTTATAGGTTCTAGATGGTGAAAGTAACATTTCCTCTTACCTCTAATCTCAATTATGCTAGCCTCGTAAGCTTACCTCTAATTTCAATTAATCTAGCCTCATAAGCTGCAATCTACCTCTTGCTTTATTCTCTCTCCTGCTTCAATGTGTAAACTTACCAAATGATTTCTCAACCCTATTTTGATAAGACTACACTCTTTATATATCCACAGTTGGGTTTGGTTCAGTTATCTCTTATTCGGCTTAGTTACTATTCTTACTCATAAAAAAAACACTACACATTTAAAGCTTAAAAAAGTCGCCAATGTCAAACTGAAATAAGTCGTCAACACCAACCGACATAAGAAGAAGTTTAGAGTGGATGAGATGCAATATACATGAATTTAAATTCTTTGAACTGCTGGTCGGATAATTGTATCCCACTTCTTTCGTACGCGCTCATAAACTCGTAGTAAGCAGCCTCATGGTAGTATTTGTCTTTAGCCAAAGTAGAAAGCATTGAACATGAAGCCAATAGCGGAAACACAATGAATACAACACTCGCAGTTGTATATAAAGCATCACTGAAGCAGCAGTTGCATTGATGCACAAAAGTTGATCTAAAAGAAGCAGCAGAGAAGAACCTTCCTTCTGGGTTGCGGAGGAGGAATTTCGAGAGTACCAGACGAGATTTGAGAAGAGACATTGTGACCTGCGTGAATAAAATCACAATAATAAAAATTCTCAAACATTGAACAAAATCAAACCACAGCCAAAACATGGAGAAAAACAATCATCAAACAGAATCATATCATATAATTGAGCAATAAAGAAACATAGATCGAGTCAAAGAGACAATAATTGGAGAATCATGTTACCTAGCAAAAACGAGGTTACGCGTTCGGATGGATCCTTAGCCGCAGAGAGAGTGAAAATGAAAAATTAGGGTTGCAAGATTATTTACGGGGACGAGTTATTTTTCATATTCCTAAAGTACCCTTAGACTTTATTTTTGGTTTTCTTGTAACACCCATGATAAGATTGCCTAGGATCTTATACGAGTATTAAAATTTCGTACTGGATACATTAATTTACAATATATAAATTCATTCAAATATATTACAACACATTGTAATATTACATCCCAAAGTTTACACAATTCTCTTTGATACAAGTACATCAAACATAACCATATAATACATCCAAACTATAAACAGATAACAACAGCACGATCAGTCCGTCGCCTTCTCCTTACCCTTATTGCGTGCTGATTGCGATCCTGCCTGTGAACCTGCACCAGAAGGAATGGGATGAGACATAATGTCTCAGTGAGCTCTACCCAACCTACTGTTTGGCAACCACAGGGAACCTAGGGTCGCCATGCCTACCTTGGCAATTTAGGGGAATTCTAGAACCGCCAAGTCTTATAAACTGCCTATGACTTTAACTATAGTCTATCTTTAACTGTAAAACTCTCTATAACTATAACTTTTACTATGACTGTATAACATAAAGCAATAAAGTGTTTTATGTTAGCTGTTAGCGTTGAACAAACAATTAATCTGAGTTCATTTTACGGAGGGCACCCCGGGTGGAGCAACCCCGAGATACGTCTCCCTATGACCCGATGAAACTCCTGACAATCAGGCTAGCACCGGACTCCCTATGAAAATTGCATGTGGATAACCCTCTCGGAGAAATCCCATCCGGCGTATCCCGGAGTCTGCTGAACATGCCTATGACTTTGAATTATTATTATACTTTGACTTTGATAAAAGAGTGTATAAATATATATACTTGCCTGTTACTTTGATCATATAAACATTTCCTATAATCCTTAACCTTTGACATGGGGTACGTGGCTTATCGTTCTCATAAGCCTACTATGACTGTTAAACGTTTCCTATTACATTATATCCTTAAGTGGATAAACTATGAATTGGTCTTCAACCTATAACCCTCATCTCCTATCAAGGAACTCAATGTAACATTATCATATGCCGTCTTAGGCTTGTCTATTCCTTTAACTTTTATACTCATCATGCGTTACCAATCCCGTGTTCTTTTTATTCCGTATACGTTATATGCCCTCAGATATGCCCACAATGGTGTTTTCTCTCATAAAATAAGGTTTTCATTGAAAAAGGTTGTTAAAAGCCTTGCCTAACACGTAAACAGTGCACAGAACGAAGCAGAACAGTCATGAAATGTCTGTTCAACTTCGCTCTGCGAAGTCTACTTCGCTTTGCGAAGGTAGGCAGTGATGCCTCGCCAAACAGTAACCCTGAGTTCGCACTGCGAACGTGTCAGCACAGGAATGGTTCAAATCTTGCTTCTTTTCACCATTTTTGACATAATAAGGCATACCCAAGCATCATAACAGTATAAGGAACGAATTACAACTATAAATTGAATGATTAACATGTGATTGAACAAGGAATTAGTAAGCACAAAAGATTAGGGTAAAAACTCTAAAAACTCTATAACTTACCCATGATGCAAAACACATAAAATTCACTCTAAGAGGGTTCTAACAACCCAAGAGAGCTCACCTATTTTCTGGTATAAGCTGGTCAAGTTCCAACTCTAGCTTTCACTTGTGAAATCCCCTTTTTCCTTGGTTTCTATAACTTCTTCTTACTCCAAAATTCCAAAACAAGCTTGCTTGAGAGACAAGGGTTTTTGAAGGAGTTTACTACTTAAAGAGGTGATGAGTTGATGAGATGATTAAGGTGAGGGTGGGGGACGAAAATGGAAGAAGAATGGGAGAAGAATTTTCAGATTTTGTGTAAAAGAGAAAATGAGTAGAAACTTTATAAATTTCATATTTATCCTTTAAGCATTTTCCTCTTAATTACAATTCTGCCACTCCTTCCTTTTAAATCCTATAACTCTGATACATGCCTTGGTTAAGCGGGATATTACACTCTACCCCCCTTAAAGAAATTTCGTCCTCGAAATTTAGAAATTACCTGTAAAAAGATGTGGATAACTCTCCTGCATCTCCGATTCCAATTCCCACGTAGCTTCACCATAGGGAGAACCTTTCCATAACACTTTGACAATCGGAATCTCTTTGTTCCTCAACGCTTTGACATCACGTTCAATAATCCGTTCCGGTTCGGGCCGGAAAGTCAAATCCGATCTCAAGTCGATAGTTTCCAGCTCCACTGGTTGGTGAGGATCAGGAATAAATTTCCTTAGCTGTGAAACATGGAAAACATCATGTAATCCTGACATCGCCGGTGGCAGAGCCAATTGGTAAGCTGCTGGTCCGACACGTCTAAGTATCTCAAATGGTCCAATGAATCTTGGACTCAATTTCTTTGTCCTGAAAACACCTCGTAGTCCCAGCTTAGGGGTGACTTTCAAGAAAACATGATCTCCCACTTCAAACTCTAGAGGTCTTCGCCTCTTGTCTGCATAACTCTTCTGTCGACTCTGAGCAGTTCTGATCTTATCCTGAATAGATTTAATCTTTAAGGTCGTCTCTTGAATAATCTCAGGTCCCAAAATACTCTTATCTCCAACCTCTGCCCAACAAAGCGGTGTCCTACACCTCCTGCCATACAATGCCTCATAGGGTGCCATTCCAATACTAGAATGGTAACTGTTATTATAGGAGAATTCAATCAAAGGCAAATGGTGATTCCAATTTCCTCCATCCTCTAAAATGCATGCACGTAACATATCCTCCAACGTCTGTATAGTTCTCTCTGATTGTCCATCTGTTTGAGGATGATGAGACGTACTCAACTTTAACCTTGTTCCCAAAGCCTTCTGAAAAGCTTTCCAAAAATGAGAAGTAAAGATAGGATCTCTATCTGACACTATGCTGGTTGGAACACCATGTAATTTCACAATCTCCGCTATGAACAATTCTGCATACTGAGCAGCTCTATATGTAGTCCTAACCGGTAAAAAGTGAGCAGACTTAGTTAACCGGTCGACAACTACCCAGATTGAATCATGTCCTCGCTGAGTCCGAGGTAACCCTGTCACAAAATCCATGGAGATCTCTTCCCATTTCCACTGAGGAATTTCCAATGGTACAAGCATCCCTGCCGGCCTCTGATGTTCAATTTTCACTTGTTGACACACAATACAACGTGATACGAATTCCGCAATATCAGTCTTCATCCCTGGCCACCAATAATCTTTCTTTAAATCTTGGTACATTTTAGTGGTACCTGGGTGAATACTAAAACTACTCTTGTGTGCCTCTTCCAAAATCAACCTCTTTAAACTAGCATCATTAGGAACACAAACTCTACCTTCAAACAGCAAAGTACCATCAGATGCCCTTGAAAATTCTGAATGCCCAATCCTCCTCTGAAGTTCCATATCTAATTCCTGAGCTTGTATGATTCTGGACCGCAAATCACAGGAAACATCTAATCTTTGCAACAAAATACCATCATCCATTTCTGTAACGCTGAGACTAAGATCTCTAAATTTCTCATACAACCCACAAGTGTGCATCAGCACTTCTGCTCTAATCAAAGATTTCCTGTTCAAGGCGTCAGCAACAACGTTCGCCTTCCCCGGGTGATACTTTAACTCAAAATCAAAATCCTTTAGATATTCCATCCATCTCCTCTGTCTCATGTTCAGTTCCCGCTGATCGAACAAATACTTTAAACTCTTGTGGTCACTGAACAAGTCAAATTGTGCTCCATATAAATGGTGTCTCCATACTTTCAGAGCAAAAACTATTGCTGCCAATTCGAGGTCATGAGTGGGGTAATTCTCCTCGTGAGATTTAAGCTGCCGAGAAGCATAAGCTATAACATTACCTTCTTGCATAAGCACGCTGCCTAGTCCCTTAGAGGACGCATCACAATAAACCACATACTTCTTTTCAGGGTCTGGTATTGCTAATACTGGAGCTTTGGATAATTTCTTTCTCAAGGTCCGGAAACTTTTCTCACAATCTTCGTCCCAAACGAACGGCACATCTTTCCTTGTGAGGCGTGTCAATGGCAAAGCAATCTGTGAAAATCTCATAATAAATCTCCGGTAATAACCTGCTAAACCCAGGAAACTCCGAACTTCTGTTACATTTGTTGGTCTGGCCCAATTAAGGACAGCTTCAACCTTTGATGAGTCAACTGACACTCCTCCTTTAGAAATAACATGCCCCAAAAACTGGATTTCCGATAACCAAAATTCACATTTGCTGAATTTTGCATATAACTGATTTTCTCTGAGAATGTCCAAAACAATCCTCAGATGTTGAGCATGTTCCTGTGAGTCCTTCGAATAAATCAAAATATCATCTATGAAGATTACAACAAACTGATCCAGGTAAGGCTGAAATATTCTATTCATATAATCCATGAACACTGCTGGAGCATTTGTCACTCCAAACGGCATAACCAGAAATTCATAATGTCCGTAACGTGTTCTGAACGCCGTCTTGGACACATCTGACGATTTGATACGAATCTGGTGGTATCCTGATCTGAGATCAATCTTTGAAAACACTGCAGCTCCTTTGAGTTGATCCAAAAGATCATCAATCCTCGGTAACGGATACTTGTTCTTAATAGTTACTTTATTCAACCGACGGTAGTCAATGCACAATCTCATGCTACCATCCTTCTTCTTAACCAACAACACTGGCGCACCCCAAGGTGACACACTAGGCCTGATGAAATGTTTCTGAATCAAGTCTTCTAACTGAGACTTCAATTCCTTTAACTCTGATGGTGACATTCTGTAAGGCGCCACTGAAACTGGTTCAGATCCTGGAATGAGATCAATGGAAAACTCAACTTCCCGTTCAGGGGGTAAATTGCTTATCTCCGAAGGGAAAACATCTAAATAATCACTGACAACTGGAATGTCACTGGGACTTAGTTCCGACTCTGAAGTCACAGTAACCATTACATAGAAACCCTTATCCTGCGCACACATGAGCTGAGTAAGCTGATGAGTGCGGTTGATTAATTCTGACAAAGCCACACCTTCGGTCGTATTATCTGTAGGCATGAAGATACACTTTTCCGCACATCCAATGTACACGTGATTAGCAGATAACCAATCCATCCCTAAGATCACATCCAGTTGTATCATGGGAAGACACACCAAATCTATATAGTATGTCTTACTAGATACAGTAATCGGGCAATTTTCACATATAAAATTAGCTACCACTCCGCCTTCAGTAGCGGTGGATACCGTCATAGGAGGTATCAACGGTGACACAGACAACTGTAATGCTTCTACACACTTGTAAGAAATAAAGGAACATGTTGCACCACAATCAAAAAGCACTTTAACTGGAGTTTGGCCTAAGTAACACATACCAGCAATTAAGTCTTCATTTGCCAAAGCCTTCTGACCATCCAGTGAGTACACCCTGCCTTTACTCGTTGTAGTTCCTTCAGCTCCACTCTTACCTCTTCTTTCTGGACAATTTGCCAAAAAGTGGCCCGGCTGCCTACACCCGAAACACACACCTGTTTGCTTCATGCATTCACCGTGATGCATTTTCCCACAGTATTTACAAGCAGGACTCGCCTGGTATTGAAACGTCTGCTTACCCCTCTTAGGGGAACCCTTAGGCTTGTTCTCTTGATACCTATCTGGAAATTTGCCTTTTCTCTTTTCAAACAGTGCAGCTTTCTCTCTTGCAGTTTTAGCAAAACCCGCTTCCGCAACCAAGCTATCATGAACCATCTCGTCGTAACTGGTATTCCTTTGAAGACTCACAACTGTATCAATTTCACCTCTCAAACCACGCCTATACTGATTCATCTTCCAATTCTCATTAGCGGCATACTCGTTGTGAGAGGAGTAATATGACAATTCTTCAAACTTCTTCGTAAATTCGGTGACTGACATGCCACCTTGCTTCAGCTCAAGAAACTCCTGTTCTTTCTTTACTTTATAGGACATCGGGATATACTTCTCTAGCATAGCTTCCTTGAAGTTATCCCAGTTAATCTCAACATCATTTGCTATCATTCGGCGTTGAGCAGATTCCCACCAATCTTCTGCTGCGCCTCTGAACTGGTTAGTTGCCAATAATACCTTACTTTCCTCTGGGCAATCCACCATCCGGAATACTTTCTCAATCTGTTTCAGCCATCTCTTGGCCTCTGGAGGTTCACCTTCCCCATTGAACTCAGGAGGGTGATTTCTGTTAAACTCCCGGTAGGACGGATTCGCCACTGCTGGTGGTGGTGTCTGTTGCTGAGCACCTTGTCCATGGTGCATCATTCCCATCCATTCTTGCTGAGCTTGAGCCTGTTGTTGGGCTTGCTGCTGCATCATAAGCATCATCTGCTGATGCTGTAACGCAGCCTGAGCTTGCTGCTCCTGGTACTGTTGCTGCAACGCCTGCTGCTGTTGCATCATTTGAGCCCAAAATTGCATATTAGGGTCTCCTCCGGCTTCCTCAGCATTAGCCTGATTTGATCTAGGCCTGCCAGGACCTCTTCTCCTCCCAGACATATTATCCTAACTGTCATACACAAGTCAAAGTGATCAGTTTCAACCAGATATAACATTTAGAATAATGTCCCGGATCCAAGAGATCCACAAACTTGTATTGTATCTTAATGACCCATGGCACAGTCTGAATCGACCTGCTCTGATACCAAATTGTAACACCCATGATAAGATTGCCTAGGATCTTATACGAGTATTAAAATTTCGTACTGGATACATTAATTTACAATATATAAATTCATTCAAATATATTACAACACATTGTAATATTACATCCCAAAGTTTACACAATTCTCTTTGATACAAGTACATCAAACATAACCATATAATACATCCAAACTATAAACAGATAACAACAGCACGATCAGTCCGTCGCCTTCTCCTTACCCTTATTGCGTGCTGATTGCGATCCTGCCTGTGAACCTGCACCAGAAGGAATGGGATGAGACATAATGTCTCAGTGAGCTCTACCCAACCTACTGTTTGGCAACCACAGGGAACCTAGGGTCGCCATGCCTACCTTGGCAATTTAGGGGAATTCTAGAACCGCCAAGTCTTATAAACTGCCTATGACTTTAACTATAGTCTATCTTTAACTGTAAAACTCTCTATAACTATAACTTTTACTATGACTGTATAACATAAAGCAATAAAGTGTTTTATGTTAGCTGTTAGCGTTGAACAAACAATTAATCTGAGTTCATTTTACGGAGGGCACCCCGGGTGGAGCAACCCCGAGATACGTCTCCCTATGACCCGATGAAACTCCTGACAATCAGGCTAGCACCGGACTCCCTATGAAAATTGCATGTGGATAACCCTCTCGGAGAAATCCCATCCGGCGTATCCCGGAGTCTGCTGAACATGCCTATGACTTTGAATTATTATTATACTTTGACTTTGATAAAAGAGTGTATAAATATATATACTTGCCTGTTACTTTGATCATATAAACATTTCCTATAATCCTTAACCTTTGACATGGGGTACGTGGCTTATCGTTCTCATAAGCCTACTATGACTGTTAAACGTTTCCTATTACATTATATCCTTAAGTGGATAAACTATGAATTGGTCTTCAACCTATAACCCTCATCTCCTATCAAGGAACTCAATGTAACATTATCATATGCCGTCTTAGGCTTGTCTATTCCTTTAACTTTTATACTCATCATGCGTTACCAATCCCGTGTTCTTTTTATTCCGTATACGTTATATGCCCTCAGATATGCCCACAATGGTGTTTTCTCTCATAAAATAAGGTTTTCATTGAAAAAGGTTGTTAAAAGCCTTGCCTAACACGTAAACAGTGCACAGAACGAAGCAGAACAGTCATGAAATGTCTGTTCAACTTCGCTCTGCGAAGTCTACTTCGCTTTGCGAAGGTAGGCAGTGATGCCTCGCCAAACAGTAACCCTGAGTTCGCACTGCGAACGTGTCAGCACAGGAATGGTTCAAATCTTGCTTCTTTTCACCATTTTTGACATAATAAGGCATACCCAAGCATCATAACAGTATAAGGAACGAATTACAACTATAAATTGAATGATTAACATGTGATTGAACAAGGAATTAGTAAGCACAAAAGATTAGGGTAAAAACTCTAAAAACTCTATAACTTACCCATGATGCAAAACACATAAAATTCACTCTAAGAGGGTTCTAACAACCCAAGAGAGCTCACCTATTTTCTGGTATAAGCTGGTCAAGTTCCAACTCTAGCTTTCACTTGTGAAATCCCCTTTTTCCTTGGTTTCTATAACTTCTTCTTACTCCAAAATTCCAAAACAAGCTTGCTTGAGAGACAAGGGTTTTTGAAGGAGTTTACTACTTAAAGAGGTGATGAGTTGATGAGATGATTAAGGTGAGGGTGGGGGACGAAAATGGAAGAAGAATGGGAGAAGAATTTTCAGATTTTGTGTAAAAGAGAAAATGAGTAGAAACTTTATAAATTTCATATTTATCCTTTAAGCATTTTCCTCTTAATTACAATTCTGCCACTCCTTCCTTTTAAATCCTATAACTCTGATACATGCCTTGGTTAAGCGGGATATTACATTTCTCCGTTGATGACATGGGTTGCCGTTAACAACTTATGATATCGGCATTTAACCGCTGCTGCGGGAAATTATGCAGAACATAACCTGCTGTTTTCTCTGGCAAGAACAATACGTAATCTTTCACAATTGACCAAAATAAAATAAAATCGACATTTCATTAAAATTACACGAATGTTTGAATTTCATGAAATAATATTACATGAAATCTCTACCGACATAAATAATATTACATGAAATCTCTACCGACCAAAACATAAATAGTGTTTGAAATTCAACAACAAATTACATAATATTACATGAAATCTCTACCGACATTCGTTGCATATACAGTTGGAACGAACACAAATATATAATATATCATTTTCAACCATATGCCTAAACATAAATCCAACGTCACTATCGTCACGAATAAGCCGAGGAAAATAGACCGTTTTCCACGTGTCTTCGTCTTTATCTGCCCCAAGTCATAACATGACATATGAGCAAATACATGACATGTATGATGATTTTCACTAACATGGAGAAAATAATTGTTAAGTTGTGCCTTCAACTCATCCATAGTGTCGGTCGGAGTTAGAAAAACCTTAATTGTCTTCTTGAAAGTAGAGTACCGGACATGAGCTTCAATTTGTGCAACCTCAGACATGTTTAACTTCACAAAAGTTTATGAAATATCAAACATCAGAAAAAAAATTAAATGATACGTAATAACCAATATATATATATTGGTTAAAATTTTGATATGTATCCTTTCCTTTTGTAAAAAGATAAGTTAAAAAATAATTAAATTGTTAATATTGTGAAATATTTAAAAATAGTAAATGAAAATTATCAACATTAATATAATGTCTTTATTAAAAAAATATTATGTGTAAAAAACCGTTAAATATTTGCACCGCGTCTGTTGGAGATTTTATTTGCCTATATCTGCAAAAGTAAATTTTTATGTTTTAATATTATGAAATGCGTTATCATGAAAGGGTTGGAGATTTTATTTGCATTATTATAGATGACAAAATTTTGTTTCATGGAAGTTTAAATTTGCACATAACAAAAAAACATATTTTATTTATAAAAAAAACTTGAATTTTCCATAGGTATATCATCAATTAGCGTTATTGAAAAGGAGGAAGACTAAGAAAGAGTATAATTGATAAATTGTACCCTTAAACTGTCAAAACGACAGTTAAATAAAAACATGAAATTCATACTCAAACATCATTTCAAAAGAAACGGAGGGAGTGATTCTTTTGCGCTTGATTATTTTCATGTTATTTTTCTGTAAAGGAGTCCCTAAACTGTAACATTGAGGTGTACAATTCATATACGGAACAACTATTTGTCATTAATCAATAAGTAAGTTTTATATCTTATAAATAAAAATGAGAATAATTATATTATACTAATTATGGGTGTTGATTGATGTCACATTGTCTGGCTTGAAGGATCAGTTAGACCAAATCAATCGTCAATCATCCATATATACATATGGACGATGGACAGTGTTGAGTATCGTCGTTCATCTACCAACTCAGATGGAAACATCTAGTTCACCCGTATGAAGGTCAAGAACGACGATGACGTGAGAACCATGTTCTCAATATTTGGTCGATAGTAATTAAGGACCGATCTAGTTGGACGCTTCGTTGGTGAGATTGTTGAACCAAAATGGGTTTTGTACAATGCATATAAAGTTTTGATGGTAACAAAGTATAAAAGAACAACTGGATATGTTAATATGTGTTCAAGTGCGCAAGACCATGTAATTAAATACTTATACTCTTAAGCTAAGTTTTGGTTCTGAAATGTGAAGACATTGAACGCATAAGAGTCCATCTGAAGTGTATGACAAGCTATGAAGAAAGGTCAACCAGAAGTCAACGTTCTGATCAGAAGAGGTCTTCTGAATATTAGAAGACTCTGAACACTACAAGAATTCCTTGATTTAGTAGCAAGGATTTGTTGCGATGTTATTCCCACGCAAATTTGGTACGACCAAATATGCATTTTATCGAAGAATGATGCTTGCCTTCAAATGAAGTTCAGAGTCTGAGGTTGTTCAGAAGGAACTCTGCTCAGAAGCCTCTGAAGGAGTGTCTCTGAAGAGAAGTACCTTCTGAAGCTCAGAGCCTCTAACTCTGACCGAACAGGATTTTAAGTGACTCTGATTTTAAGTGACTCTGATAGCTATATCTTCAAAGTGATTCTAGGATGTTTGCAACCCAGAGATTTCAGCACTAATCAAATCAGGTGGGATCATAGACACTTGATTTTTTTTCTGATCAACAAGCACAAAGTAAATATGCCAGCCTACATCTTCCACATATATGGTTCATATTTGGTAGCAAAGCTCTATTAGACAATGAAATCCAACATGAGCATAGAAAACCGTTATAAAATAATCACAAATAAAAGAAATTCAGTGACAGATAAAGACAGGAAACATATTACCATTGCAATGGTGAATGAATAATGAATAGTCTAGAATCATAATTCATTGCTTTTGGCAGAAATATGTCACGCCATAAAGAAACTTCACACTGTTTCAAACATCTCAGCAACAAGTGGTTTTGCAGCATACATCATAAAATTTGCGTAACAGTCGTCAAACATTTATAATACACACAAGTGAAGTAACACCTCAATTTCTCAAGCAACATATTTCATCGTCTAATAATGAACAATAATCCATGAAGTAACCAACAAACAAAAGGTACATAACATATGTGAATGGCTTTCATATTTGTAACATTCATCATTCTTGTAACACACTTTAATGACTACACATTAGATCAAAAGGTAGAGAAAGCAGAGAGGAAGAGGAGGAAGGTAAAAGAACAAGAGTATCTTGAAAGATCATATTCAAAAAACACATACAAAAAATAGTATAAATAATGCATTTCAATGCAAGTGTACATTACGAACCCTTTTGTTACATTTGTGCTTCATTTATCCTTGCATCATTTTCTTCCTCTTTGCTTGTGTTGTCTTGGTTTGAGGAAGCTAGTAAATGTTGATTTCCTACAACACTTTCGTCGCTCTTTGCTAACGAGAGATGTTCCATAGGAAGAGAGTTCATTTTGTAATTCCAAACAAGCATTGAAATATAATCTTGAGGTGTAACACGACCTTGTTCTCTGATGCAACTCTGTTGCTCCTCCAAAGTCTTTGGATCTGCTAATTTTCTGTACTCTAGCAATGCCTTTACTTGGCCAGGCCTCCAATTACCAGGGAATGGGGTGTAATCCGTCTCAGGTACGAGGGACATCCTTGTATACTGGAGCCCATCGATTGATTCGGCAAGACCCATCCTAAGCAAATTCTGGTACTTAGGAGAATGCACTTTCTTCTCCTTCAGCGGACGACTCAGGTTTCGAGCACCAATCTTATATACTTTCGCACGCGAGCAAAGCTTGTATTTAGCAGCACAGAGTTTTGCAAGTGAACCTCTTATGATTTAAGAACATAAATTCACAATCTTCTTCCAATTGTCTGCAAACCTATACCACTCAACCATGGTTGACAAAAACTTGTTCATTTGAGTATTGGTATCAGCTTGAGTGGCATGAAACATCCTAAAACAAGTTTGTGGATAAGGATCCCTATCACCCGTAAGAAAACTCAACTTTCTAAATTGCCTAATACATTGCTTTAAGCTTGTGGTGACCGATAAAAGTGTTCCTACACCCTTTCACTAATGATATTACCACTAGCTGCAGTGTACCTAAGTGTCGGATAAACAACTCTCATACAAAGCATGTGATCAAGAAACATTATACCTTTGGTTATATGTTATATAGGTAGGCATTCGTTATCAAGCTTGATCATGAAAGTCTGATCACAAAACTCAATCAACTGCTTCCTCAATGACGTTGTGTCTGCTCTAGGACCCTGAACACCGACCAGTACATGACCTCCATATCTTATAAAATCCATCTTCCTAGTTTTATCCGGTCCATTGGTCGGCACAAACTCCGGCCAAGAAGTGTTCCCTTGCTAGGTTTCCCCTTCGGGACTATTCCATATAACATCACTCTTAGAAGGAACATAAATCTCCCTCATTTTCCATTCCAACCAACGATCCAACTCATCCAAAACAATATTTGCCAAAAGTAGACTCAAAACCCCACAATGCCCCCAACTCGGAACCTTCTCAGCTTCCTTCGGTGCAAATCCAAAAAAAGTAACCAACCAATAAGGATCCGGATTTAGCTCATCCTCATTCAAAATCCTCTTCTTCTTCTTTACATCCCTATCATCAACCTTACTCGTTACAACCGGCGTAACCAACGCGGATTTCAACAAATCCACAACCATCTTATCCCTAACATTTCTCACAACAACATTAATCACTAACCCTGCTTTTACTCCATCCAACAAAGTACTCAAATCACCTTTCAAATACCATAAATAACCAGCAAAATTCCTTCTTATCACCCTCAAAACCGTATGCGGCGTCCTCCCAGGACGAAAAGCATAGGTTTCTCTGAAAACCTAGGTTCATAAATTGGTTCAAGAATCATTAATAAAAGGTGTAGCTTGTGTGGTGTTTAAGATGATTTTGATTTTTCTTTTCGATAACGAATCGTGATCGGTTTTATCAATGGGTGATTTGAAATTGCCGTCTGTTAGTTGAGTAACAAAAGTAAGTATTTTTAAATTATTGTCTCCTCAGGGATTGGTGCGCTATCTCGAGCCGTTCAACAATCGTTAATGTTTTGAGTAAGGGGTTTGTAACTTGTTTGCATAAAACTAATGGAATCTAAAAGCGGAAATAAAACTACAAGTAATAGGGAATAAAAGCGTTGGAATCGGAGTTCATCAATCTTACATCGAATATAATCTAAAAATCATGCATATGAATTCTAGCGTTTTAGCGAAATTATCACGTATCACTCGACAAAGTCATTCGTGTCCAAATGACGTCGTGAGATCGATCGTATCGATTAATAGACGATTTCCCAATCTATCAAACAATCCGAAAGCATTACGTTCCAATACTTTGTGTGATTATCAAAACCAAATTCCATGTCTAGAATTTCTTATTTTGATAGAAGATTATTCTAAACCTAGATTCAAAAGTATTTGTCAATAACAATTAAATCAAGCATGAGCATGAAAAGCAAGAATAACTTCAATAACACCTAAATTGCTAAAATCATATATTTGCATAATCAAATATTACATCTAAGCTAGATAAAGTACCTCCAATCCCAACAAAGGGAAGTTAGTTGTTCATTTTCATGACAACTATACAAAAGTTTAAAGAAAGATGAAGATCCAAGCCTAAGTCTTGATTTCCCAAAGTCTTAGTTGTTTCCACAATCCCTTGTTAGTTGAATAACAAAAGTAAGTATTTTTAAATTATCGTCTCTGAAGCGGCGGGGAAAATGCGCGGGCGAAAAACGCTCGCTAGACAGTAAAGTCGCTACCGAAGTTTTATTTTTGAAAAGGGGAACGTCGATAAACCCCTTTGATAAAGAGAATAAGGTCATCGCAACCAAATTCGGGTTCGGGAATCGGTTATGCGAGGGGAAGGTATTAGCACCCCTCACATCCGTTGTACTCAACGGGAACCATTAGTTAATTAGCTTTTAAAATGTGTTAGTTTCATAAAAAATGTTTGTAAAGGATGGAAGAGAAAGAAAAATGATTTAAAGACTAAAAATGAGTTTTTTATTAGGGTGCTTGACAAGAGTTTGATCTTGCTCCTACGTATCTCCCGGTGCGATGGAGAATTCAAAGCTACGTAGTTCTTTGGTAGAAAATATTTGTGTGTTGATTGATTTTATTTATGAAAATGGTTTAGTCGCACTTGGGCGAAAAAGTTTGCTTTAGAAAAAAAGACGGATTCGCGCTTGGGCGATGGTATCCGTTTGAAAACGCGCATGGGCGTGAAAGAAGTTTGAATAAAAAAGCGGACTCGCGCTTGGGCGATGACATCCGTTTGAGAACGCGCATGGGCGTGAGAAAAAAGTAAAGTTAAGTGGGTTGAGATTGATTTTAAGCGGAGGACGAATATCCGAAAAGTGAAGTGTCTACCTCGTTTCCGGATATTCGGGGAAGCGTCGGGTGTCTACCCAAGTTTTCCTTTTTCGCTCACATGCAGGAAAAGAAACAAAAGTGTTTGATTATTTTTGTTTTATTAAAAGCTTAATCGAAGGACGAATACTTTGAACGTAGCCGAGACGGGGATCTCGCGTTCCGCATTCGGGGAAGCGTCGGGTGTTTACCCGAGTTTTCCTTTTTCCGGTCGATTGAACTCTTAATATTTATTTTCATTGACAGAAAGAAAATTGTTTTTTATGTTTTGGTATATTGAAAATAGAATGATAACTTGATAAAACATAAAATAAAAAAAACATGAAAAGACTAAAGCATTAATGCTCAAAATGAAATTAAGTGCGATAAAAATAAGCTAAACGCGAGAGAAATAAACAAACGATATTGAATCAAAATGAAAATGTTTTTGTTTTTAGCTTATGAATTAAACTAAGAAAAATGAAAAATAATGCAATGCATATTTAAACATTTTGTTCCTAATGTATATGCTAATGCCATAAAAAAAATGCAAAATAAAATGAACAAATAGAAATAAAAACAAAAAAATAAAATGCATGTGTAATATGATAGGTAAATGAATGAGATGTTAAAAATAAAGGAACAAATAAAAAGGAAATAATAATAAAAAGGAAAATAAATTGCAAAGAAAATAAATAAAAGAAATAAAATAAGGAGGTGTAAAAATAAAACTGGGGGTGCTGGTAGTGAAAAGCTGATCAGATTTAAAGAAATAGACCCAAAATGTATTGGGCCAACGTGATTTGATCTGGGCCGTCTGATTAATCAGATGGCCCTGATCTGATCACAGGGGGAATAAGCCAGGGCCGTATGATCTGAAATCAGAGGGCCAGGAGGGCGAGGGTGTACGCTAACGCGTACACCCACGCACACAGAATCAGGGAGGGGTATATATACCCTTTCCCTTCATTTTTCTCTCATTTCTTCATTCCCTTTCTCTCACTTCCCTCTCTCTAAACCAACCGAACCTCTCATCCTCTCCCCCTTCTCTCTTCTGCTCGGCCACCGGTGGGTTCTCCGGCGTGGTGGCCGCCGGCCTAGGTGGCGGCGCCACCGCGCCGGAGAGCAAAAAAATTCTCCCTTTCTAAAAACAAACACCTTTTCTCACATCCTTTTCTCTCCTCATCCCAAATCCAAGCTTGGATTTCCCAAAATCCTTTTAAAACGTGTAGATCTAGATTTAAAAACACAAAAAAAATCTACCTTTTTTGCTAGCTTTTGGTTCGGTTTTGTGTGCTTGTGAGGGCTCTTGTGCGTGTGTGTGGTTCGTATGTGCTGGGTTTGTTTGCGTGAGTTTGTTTGCGTGAGTTTGGGTGAGTTTGGGTGAGTGTGCGTGTGTGAGCTGGGACGTGGTGGTGTGTGTGTAGGCTGCTTTGTGTGTTTGCTGGGTTGTTATTGCTGGGACGTGGGGGGGGGGGGGGGTCGTGTGGGTTATGTTGTTCTTTGCTGTGCTGTGGTGTTTATGTGTTAGGGGGGGCGTGAGTATGTGTTTGTGTTGTTAAAGGGCTGTTTGTGTGTTAGTGTTGCTTGAAAAAAGTTGCTGGGATGTGGGGTTTTGCTGTGTTATTGCTGTTTGCTAAAAATCTGTTTGATTTTCAAATTTTTTTCTCTTTTTGCTGGGTTTTTCTTCTCATTATATAGGCATATGTGTGATGATTAAAAGTGGAACAGTAGTCTTTTCTTCTAAGTTTTGTGAAGGATTGTGTGAAGCAATGAACAAAAGGAACAGTGGACTGGTGAAAGCAGGATGGGCGCAGGCTGAAGGCAGGAAGAGAAATGATGGAGATGCAGGAACAGTGTACAGTATACACTGTACACTGTAATGACTTTGACCCATAAAAAATAATTTAAAAAAGAATTTAAAAAAAGATAATAATAAAAGGAAAAAATTAAATGGTAATGATAATGATAATAATAATAATAATAGAATGGAATAAATGAACAATAAATAAAAACTTAGACTAAAAGTAAAGATGAAAAATAAACATAAAAAAAGGATAACAAGTGGCCCTAAAACGAACCAAAAAATGAGGTATTTTAAAATACCTTCCTGCCGAAATTTCGTCTGAATTGACGAGAATTTCGGCTTAAAAGCACGAGAAAAAAAAATAAAAATGGGTCAAAAAATGGGGTATGACAGCTGCCCCTATTTAAGTTTCTTCGTTACGGAGATTTAAAAGTGAAATTTTTAATTCGACGGTGTCGCGCCGAATTTCGGATGTCAAGCTATTGGGGAAGCTTTGAATCACTAATTCTAAATTACGACTGAACTTTTAATTTTTCGGGGAAAAAGGAAAAAAGTTCTAAATTACCTTGAGAAAAGATTTTAGGTCCGAAAGTCGATTATGCGAGGGGAAGGTATTAGCACCCCTCACATCCGTTGTACTCAACGGGAACCTCTTAGTCGGCTTAGGCTTAAAATGGTTCAATGTTTTACTTACGTGTTTAAATATGTATGAAAGGAAATATATAAAAAGACATAATGCGGGATAAAGAAAGAGATAAAAACAAACGAAAAGGGAAAAACAATTTTTTTATTAATGGGCTTGACAAGATGTCGATCTTGCTCCTACGTATCTCCCGGTAGTCGGAGAATTCAAAGCGTACGTAGTTCTTTGGTAGAAAAACGTTTGTATGTTGATTCGTTTTAGTTAAAAAAAGATTGATCGCGTCCGAGCGAAAAAGTTTGAAAATAAAGAAAAAGTGTAATGAAAATAAATGTCAACTGCTCGGGTTGCTGCCGAACTGGCCATTGACGACAAGAAAGTAAAAGTCAGCTGCTCGGGTTGTTGCCGAGCTGGCCACTGACGACAATGCATGAAAATAAATGATTTGATGGAAAAGTTTTACGCTCGGACGTGAGCAAAGGTTTTAAAAACGTACGAAGACGTACAAAGTTTTAAAATGGTGAAAGATGGACGCTAGGCGATAAGCTCGCGCGAGGCGTGAATGTTTTTAAAATAAATGAACAAAAGACAAACGCACTGAGGCGAAAAATTCGCGCAAGGCGTAAAAAGGTTAAAAAATAAAACGCGCAAGGCGCGAAAGGGTTCGGATTGACCACGAGGGCCAAGAAAAGGGTAAAAATGGCCACAAGGGGGCCAAGGGAAAGATTGAGCGTGCTAGACGCGTCAAGGGTGGAATGACGATTGCCCGAGCGACGAGACATACGTCACGCATTCGTGCAATCGAGGTTTGGGGAGACATACGTCAAGCCATTCCCGTTTCATTCAAGTTTGGTTTTGTTACTCTAAGGAATCTCAAAGGGAACCAAAGCTTTAAAAGGAAAATTAAAGGAAAGAAAAAACAACACGAACAAATTTGTTGTTCGGTTTTATTAAAAATCATGAACGTGACTTGTTGCTTAAGTTATTGAAACTCATGAACAAGTTTGGTTCAAGTTTGAATGGCAAACACAATCATAAAACATGCAAAACGTTGGAAAGTTCACAAGTTCGGCTCAATTCGAGCTTGGTTTTAAGAATGAGCAAACTCGGCTTAAGTTCGCGTTTGGATTGAAAATCATGAACAACGTGGTTGTTCAAGTTTGTTTTTTGAAATAGACGAACTTAGCTTGTTGCTCAAACTTGGTTTTGAAAATGTTGAGAACATAACTTGTTTCACAAGTTATTCAAAATTTGTCGCACGAACTTGTAAAATCTTCAAAGTTTGTGCAAGATTATGAGTTGGGTTTGGACCAAAATGGTTTTAACCCTCTCTAGGTTCTGAATCAAGGGCTAGAATCCCAAAAAATTTGACATTTGAATGCCTGATTCATATTCTGAATTTCACATACTTCGCAGAGCAACCAGAACTTGGCTCTGCGAAGTCAGGTTCTGGTGTGTTCGCAGTGCGAGCAAGGCTTGGCTCTGCGAAGTATGCGAATTTCTTAACTCAGAAGCTGTTTCTGAACAGAAGTTCAGAAACTGCTTCTAAGCAAGATTCAGAACCTAAAGGAGGTTAAGAAACTTGACAAGAAGGAAGAAAAAAGGGTAGAAAAACACAGTTTTAAAGCTTGGCCCCTTTGAGGTCCTTTTTGAGGCTCAAAGGAGGTTTTGGTTCACAAAACAAAATTGGACAAAACAAGATATGCAAACAGCAAATACAATAGAAAAGAAAGGTTATAGGAGACTTACAGAACTCCTAGCAATGCTTGAACAAGACTGGAAGTGGCTTGCTTGCTTTGTGAAAGGTTATGAACAAGGTTCAAGGTGTTTGTGATGAACTGGTTTTGTGTTGCAATGCAAGGGATTTTTGGAGTGAATTTCGTGTGTGTTGGCTCTCTGGATTGGTATGTTTTTGACTGGTTTTCAATGTATTCAGTTGTGTTCAATGGTGTGAAATCCTAGTGCCTTGCCCTTCCTTTTATAGGCATAAATGCAAATCTTTGCAATGATGAACAATGATGAACAAAATCCTAAAACACTAGCTGATCATGAGCTAAACTCAGGCTAGATCACTTTGCATTTAATGCTAATGGATAGAATTTGCTTTGCCTTGTGCCAAGGGGCAAGGTCTTGACTGATCTCAGCCACAAATGCCATTGATTCTAGAAGGTAATGATGGCAAAATCTGTAAAACAGGGCAGCTGCAAAAGGGATGATTCTTGGGATCAAACCTTGCAATCTTGGAAGGTCAAACAATCAAAACGTGTACTGCCATGTACAGGGAGATTGGGGGAATCAAAGTCAGCATGTGGGCTTATGTGTGGGGGGAGAAATTCAGGTCAAAACAGGGCAGGTCACACAGCTTTTTTGCAACATAAACCACTTGGGATTGACTGCTTTTGGCAGGGAAAAAGGGAAGGAAATGGATCAAGCAGCTGGCTGGCATGTTTAGGTTGGGTGAGGGGTCAATTTGGGGGGACAAAAACTGACCAAGGATAGCCAATTTGTTTGATCACATGAGAGGTTGGAAGAAAGTTCCTCTTTCCTTTAACCTTTAATGTCACACATTAATTTTTGCCTTGCTGCACCAAATCAGTCACAAAATAGCAAGAATACAAGTAATAATGCTAATAATAATAATTGTAGTTGAAAGCAAAAAGGATAAACAACTACATAAAAATCTGCAGAATTTTCGCAGAGGTCGCAGTGCGAAGGTGAGTTCGCACTGCGAACTCCACTTTTTTTAATTTTTGTATTTAAAATAAAAGGTGAAAATGGGGAAAATAATAATAATATATAATGATAATAATAATGATAAAAATGCAAATGGCAATAAAAATGAATAAAAATAGTAATGACAATAACAATGATGATTGTAAATAAAACTTAATAATATTAAAAGATAAAAACTAATAGTAATAATAATGATATTATTAAAGGAAAATAAAATGATAATGTTAATAAAAATATTATATTATAGCAATAATAAAATAATAAAAGGTAATAAAAACAAACACCCATAAAAAATATGAGTCAAAAAATGGGGTATGACAGACGGGTCGAAGAGACTTAAATACAGAGTACACCATTTTGACCAATTTTGACTGGAAGATGCTATGGATGCAATGTTATGCATGCAATGCTGTGAATGCTCGTGATGCAGGTATAATTGCAAGACGGCGAAGATGATCTGACTGGGGACAAAACTAGACAAAAGGATACCCGAGCTCGCTAAAGCAATGGGATCCGATTCCACTGGGGATTATGTGGTTTGATTGGGGAAGATTGATCATATCCAGCCGCTTACGCTGAAGGTAGATCTCTAAGGACAGAAGTGATCATATCCGGCCGCCTGCGCCGGAGGTAGATCCTTGGGGATAAGGGTGATCTCATCTAGCCGCCTATGCTAAAGGTAGATCCTGAGGGCGAAGGCGATCTTATTCAGCCGTCGGTGCTGAAGGTCGATCCAGGAGGATAAGTGATCTTATCTAGCCGCTTATGCTAGAGGTAGACCCTGAGGATAGAGTAATCTTATTCAGCCGTTTATGCTGAAGGTCAATCTCTAAGGAAAGAGGTGATCATATCCAGCCGCCTGCGCTGGAGGTAGATCCCTGAGGATGAGAGTGATCTTATTCAGCCGTTTATGCTGAAGGTCGATTCACTAGGGGAAGAGGTGATCATATCTAGCCGCCTGCGCTGGAGGTAGATCCCTGAGGATAAGAGTGATCTTATTCAGCCGTTTATGCTGAAGGTCGATTCACTGGGGATAGGTGGTCTTACTCAGCCGCTTACGCTGAGAGTCGATCCTTAGGGGAAAGTGATGCTTGGACCGATTACCGCCAAGTGGGTCTTGGTGGAATGGTAAAGGGTGATATGATCATCGCCGGTCTGACGCTGGTGAAATGATAATGATATGATATGATCATCGCCAGTCTGACACTGGTGAAATGATAATGATATGATATGATTGTCGCCAGTCTGACGCTGGTGACATGATAATGATATGGTATGATCATCGCCAGTCTGACGCTGGTGAAATGATATGATATGATATGATTGTCGCCAGTCTGACGTTAGTGACATGATAATGATATGGTATGATCAGGTAGACTCGCTGGGGGAGTTTTAACTGGGGAATTTCAGTGGTTGTGAGTAGGTCCACTGAGGAATGGGATAGTTTTGGGAAGAAATCTGCTGGGGGATTTTTTTTGAAAAACTTACTGGTGAAGTTCTTGAATGAGGTTCACTGGGGAACACTGGGATGACTCACTGGGGAGTATTTGATTGAAGTTCACTGGGGGAACATGAGATGACTCACTGGGGAGTATTTGATTGAGGTTCACTGGGGGAACATGAGATGACTCACTGGGGAGTATTTGATTGAAGTTCACTGGGGGAACATGAGAAATTGTGAGGAGGAGTATGATATGAATATGAGATGCATGCTAATGAATGAATTTGATATGATGCATGTACTATGCTGACATGTAAGCAAATGGCATGTTGAGCTTTGGTTGTGATCGGATGCCAAGCATGGTTGGGCTTTTGGTTGTGATTGTAGGGGGTGCCAATGAGAATCGGGCTTTGTTTTGAAATTGCAAAGGGTGTCAATGAGAATTGGGCTTTGGGATTGAAATTGCAAAGGGTGCCAATGAGGATTGGGCTTTGGGATTGCAACTCTACTGGGGAATGCCAATGAAAACTGGGCTTTTTGTGATTAGGTGCCAATGATGATCGGGCTTTGGTCAGTTATGTTGGTAAGTGCCAATGAAGATTGGGCTTTGGTTGGTTAGGTGCCAATGAAAATTGGGCTTTGGTTGTGATTGTGCCAAACAATGGTTGGGCTTTTGTTGGAATTGCGCCAATGATGATTGGGCCTTTTGGAATTTGTTTTTTGTGAGTGCCAATGAAAATTGGGTTTTGGTTTGCCAATGAATATTGGGCTTTTGGTTTGCCAATGAATATTGGGCTTTGGGTTTTTGTGGGATAAAATGGTGAGAGTACGATGTTTGGGGTTTTTCGATCCTTCGGCATCCGCAAAACTCATCGCTATTGAAGTTTCAAGTAGAGGATGCCGACGGAGCTTTCGACATTTCGCGCCTGCATGGGCAGTTTGTATGCTATGTAGATGCTGACTCTGCTATAGACGGGAATCACTCGTGGTTGTTCTGAGAATTCTGAGGGGTACAACACCTCGCCGGAAGTCGTTAATTTCCTTTATGATATTTTCAAATCGAAGTAAATCATGATTTCAATGGATTTTATGTTATTATTTTATTTCAAAATTGTATCATCAAAATAAATAGCATTTAGCGATGGGGAATGACAAAAGGTAAATAAAAAGGATGTGCTTTATTGATGGTCAAGCAAAATCTAGTACATGGAATGGTAGCACACCAAAGGTGTAACTCCACAAGATAAATAAGAGAAATGAAAATGGAAAGAGGGAAAACATTGGAAGTTCCCATTGAGTCATGACGACTGCTACTTTCTTAATAACCCTAAACCCACAAAACCCTGCCTCTGAGAATGGCAAAAGGATTGGTTCTTCAGCCGGTGTTAGGAGTAGACTGCCCCAATGTAGTTACATGCCTTTTTTCTTTTCCCAACTTTTGCCTAAGTCGCCTTTTCAGGTTTTCGACTTAGCGGGTTTTCTTTTGTTTTTTATATCCCTAACTTTTGCCTGGACCGCTTTTTCGAGTTTTCAGTCCACCGGGATGCCCCTTTTTGCCTAAGTTGCCCTTTCAGGTTTTCAACTTAGCGGGCGTTCTTCTTGTTATTAGGCATAGTATTTCTTGACTACATCGGAATTCACGGGACGCGGGAAGTCCTCGCCGTCCATTGTTGTAAGAATCAAGGCTCCTCCAGAGAAAGCTTTCTTCACTACATAAGGGCCTTCGTAGTTCGGAGTCCATTTTCCACGCGAATCCCTTTGTATAGGTAGGATCCTTTTGAGCACTAGGTCGCCTACTTGGAACTCTCGAGGACGGATCTTCTTGTCGAACGCCTTCTTGAGCCTGCTTTGATATAACTGACCATGACATAAGGCTATCATCCGCTTCTCATCGATTAGGTTCAGCTGGTCAAACCTTGCTTGAATCCATTCTGCTTCTTCAAGTTTCGTCTCCATCAAGACCCTCATTGAGGGAATTTCCACCTCAATGGGGAGGACTGCCTCCATGCCATATACCAGTGAGAACGGGGTTGCCCCTGTCGAGGTGCGAACCGAGGTCCTATAACCATGTAAGGCAAAGGGAAGCATTTCATGCCAATCTTTGTACGTTTTCACCATCTTTTGAAGGATTTTCTTGATGTTTTTGTTTGCTGCTTCTACGGCTCCATTCATCTTTGGCCGGTATGGTGAAGAGTTGTGGTGTTCGATTTTGAAACTTTCACACAAATCTTTCATCATTTTGTTGTTCAAGTTGGTGCCATTATCAGTGATGATTTTGTTGGGGAGTCCATAGCGACATATTATCTCCTTTTTGATGAATCGAACCACCACTTGCTTTGTCACGTTGGCATATGAAGTAGCTTCAACCCATTTAGTGAAGTAGTCGATGGTGACTAGGATGAACCGGTGTCCATTTGAAGCTTTAGGTTCAATGGGCCGAATCATGTCGATGCCCCTCATGGAGAACGACCAAGGTGACGCCATTACGTTTAAAGGGACTGGAGGCACGTGCACCTTATCCGCATAGATTTGGCACTTGTGGCACTTCCTTGCGTAGCTGAAACAATCAGATTCCATGGTCAGCCAATAGTAACCTGCCCTCAGGATTTTTCTAGCCATTGTATGTCCATTGGCATGGGTACCGAAGGACCCTTCATGGATTTCTTTGACGAGCAAGTCCGCCTCATGTTTGTCTACACATCTGAGAAGAACCAGATCATGGTTCCTTTTGTAGAGCACATCACCATTCAGGAAGAATTTAGCCGATAGTCGTCTCAGAGTCTTTTTATCTCTATTTGAGATGTTTGCAGGGTATTCTTGATTTCTGAGGTAGACTTTGATGTCATGGTACCATGGCTTACCGTCAGACACCTCTTCAACTGACAAACAGAATGCAGGCTCGTCTCGGCGCTCCACCTTTATAAGCGGCGCTTCATTGTGAAACTTCACTTTGTACATTGAGGATAACGTAGCCAAGGCATCTGCTACTTGATTTTCTTCTCTTGGGATATGATGGAAGGTGATTTCATCAAAGAACTCTATTAGCTTCGAGACATGAGCATGGTACATGATCAGCTTGGGATGACGGGTTTCCCATTCTCCTTTTACTTGGTAAATGACCAAGGCCGAATCTCCATACACTTCCAAAATCTTGATTCTTAGATCGATGGCAGCCTCAAGGCCCAAGATGCATGCCTCATATTCTGCCACATTATTCGTGCAATCAAAACATAGTCTTGCTGTGAAGGGGGTATAACCACCTTGTGGAGATATTAGAACGGCTCCAATCCCATGCCCCATGGCGTTAGATGCACCATCGAATGCAAGCTTCCATCGAGCCCCTGGTTCGGGTCCTTCATCATCTCCTATGACCTCATCTTCCTTCAAAGCCATAATATCTTCATCTGGGAAATCGAAGGGTATGGGCTGATAGTCTTCCACCGGTTGATGAGCCAAGTGGTCTGCTAGCACACTTCCTTTGATAGCTTTCTGAGTCACATGCAAGATGTCATACTCGGATAACAGCATTTGCCAACGGGCAATTCTTCCGGTCAAAGCGGGTTTCTCGAAGATGTATTTTATTGGATCCATCTTTGATACCAGCCATGTCGTGTGACAGATCATGTACTGTCTCAACCGGCGCGCGGCCCATGCCAAAGCACAACAAGTTCTTTCCAGCAGGGTGTATCTGGTTTCGACATCAGTGAATTTCTTGCTCAAAAAATAAATGGCGTGCTCCTTCCTACCAGTTTCATCATGTTGCCCCAGCACACATCCCATGGATTCCTCCAATACTGTTAAGTACATAATGAGAGGTCTTCCAGGAACGGGCGGTATCAAGATAGGTGGTTCTTGCAAGTATTGTTTGATTTTTTCAAATGCCCCTTGGCAATTCTCATTCCATATGACGGCCTGATCCTTACGTAGCAATTTGAAGATTGGCTCGCAAGTGGCGGTGAGATGAGAAATGAACCTAGAGATGTAGTTCAATCTCCCTAGGAAACCACGTACTTCCTTTTCAGTGCGAGGAGCTGGCATATCTTGGATCGCACGTACTTTGTCAGGGTCGACCTCGATCCCTCGTTGACTAACGATGAAACCAAGTAGCTTCCCGGACCTGACACCAAAGGTACACTTAGCTGGATTGAGTCGCAGTTTGTATTTCCTTAAACGTACGAATAGCTTTTGCAAGTGGAGGACATGGTCTTCTTCAGTTTCGGACTTGGCAATCATGTCATCCACATATACCTCTATTTCTTTGTGCATCATGTCGTGGAAGAGAGCCATCATTGCTCTTTGATAAGTTGCCCCAGCGTTCTTCAAGCCGAAAGGCATTACCTTGTAGCAATATGTTCCCCATGGGGTGATGAAGGTGGTTTTCTCCATGTCTTCCGGAGCCATCTTGATTTGATTGTAACCGGAGAATCCGTCCATGAATGAGAACACCGCGAACCGGGCTGTATTATCTACCAGCACATCGATGTGAGGTAATGGAAAATCGTCCTTGGGACTCGCCTTGTTCAGATCTCGGTAATCGACACACATTCGCACTTTACCATCTTTCTTCGGTACTGGTACTATGTTAGCAACCCATTGTGGATATTTTGCCACGGCTAGGAATCCTGCATCAAATTGTCTTTTGACCTCTTCCCTGATCTTAAGTGACATGTCCGGTCTTGTCCTTCTCAATTTCTGCTTTATTGGCGGGCATTCTGGCCGGAGTGGTAGCTTGTGCTCAACTATCTCGGTATCCAACCCTGGCATGTCTTGGTATGACCATGCAAACACATCTACATATTCCCTCAAAAGTTCGACCAACTTCTCGCGCTCTTTTGCCTTTAAAGACGAACCGATCTTGACCTCTTTTATATCATGCTCAGTTCCCAAGTTGATTATCTCCACAGGCTCTTGATTCGGCTGTATCTCTTTAGATTCACGCTCTAGCAGTCTTGCCAATTCTTCGGGAAGCTCGCAATCGCTTCCACCATCCTCTTCAGCTTGGTTAATGGGAAGTTCAAGGTTACGCGGGATTGTAGCAGTATCACATTCAATGGGTTTGTTCGGGTATCTGCATGTGTTTTTATGATGATTTTATTTTTAGAAGGATGAACAAAACAAAAATAAACAAAAGAACGGAAGGGATTATCATTTTTTTTAGAAAAGAAAAATAAATGCAGAAGTGGAAGAATAAAGAATGGTGGAAAACGAAATGCTTTTTATTGATGATTCAACATTTGAAATAAAGGGTGCCCTACAAAATTATCCTTAAGCCTTGGCAGAGCAAAAGAATTTGAAAAACATGATGAAAATTACTTTGAAAAAGAAAATATCTTTGGGATTTCAACGGCAGTCCATTTGTTGAGGCTTGCATTCGGAGAACAATGGTAGCCCAAACAAGGTGTCTTATGTTCGATTTCCTCCATGATCCTTTGTGCGTTACTTCATGTGAAATGCGAATGCCGATGAACCAGTTTGGATTGTTGGAATTTCTGGTAATAAGAAGGGGAATGAATTTTGGATATGAAAACGGATGTATGCTATGGATGATGCTAATGCAAATGCATGAAAAAGTTTTTTTTTGTTTTTTTTTTTTTTGAGCCCATGTTCAATTTGTTAGGCATTTGCAACACAATTTTAGCCTTTGCAAATTCCTGAAACAAACTTATGCATTAAGAAAATGATTTTATGCATGTGGATGCAATGCATGTATGCTTTGGTGGGTATGGATAATTGGGAAAATAAAACTTAAAGGGAAGGCTCTCTACGAGGGCTTAGTTCTATGTGCTTTCTATATCAAGGTTCTCACCGAGGGTAGCTCTAAAATTTTTGTTTTGAGGGGTACCTAGAGTCATAGAAACATCTCGGAATTTTGCCATAATAACGGGTTAACCATTATATGACAACTTTTCGCGAATGCGTCTCCTCTAGGTGGGGTTTGCATTAACCAAAACGAAGTGTCTACCTCGAAAGATAATACAAACACCCAAAATTTGAAAAGGTTCTAAGAATAAGGTCCTTAGAGTTAGGGGTCCAATTCGGAATTTCGCCATAATAACGGGTTAACCATTATACAGACGACCTTTCGCGAAGAGGACCATCTCTAAGTGGGGTCTTCATATTGACTAAACGAGATGTCTATCTCGAAAGCCAATACTACGCAACCACCATCCTAAACCTAGGTTTTTTCAAGCTCGGGTACATAGCTCCACTCAAAAAATGTTTTGAATAACCCCGATATGATAGCACAATAACATAAAAGGTGAAAAATAAACAAAGCGGAAACAAAATAAAGCACATAGACCAAAGATAAACAAACATGAAAGAAAGAAACTAACACTAAAAGCTAACTAACTAACTAGGCTTGATTCTCTAATAATCCCCAGTGGAGTCGCCAGCTGAAGCGGCGGGGAAAATGCGCGGGCGAAAAACGCTCGCTAGACAGTAAAGTCGCCACCGAAGTTTTATTTTTGAAAAGGGGAACGTCGATAAACCCCTTTGATAAAGAGAATAAGGTCATCGCAACCAAATTCGGGTTCGGGAATCGGTTATGCGAGGGGAAGGTATTAGCACCCCTCACATCCGTTGTACTCAACGGGAACCATTAGTTAATTAGCTTTTAAAATGTGTTAGTTTCATAAAAAATGTTTGTAAAGGATGGAAGAGAAAGAAAAATGATTTAAAGACTAAAAATGAGTTTTTTATTAGGGTGCTTGACAAGAGTTTGATCTTGCTCCTACGTATCTCCCGGTGCGATGGAGAATTCAAAGCTACGTAGTTCTTTGGTAGAAAATATTTGTGTGTTGATTGATTTTATTTATGAAAATGGTTTAGTCGCACTTGGGCGAAAAAGTTTGCTTTAGAAAAAAAGACGGATTCGCGCTTGGGCGATGGTATCCGTTTGAAAACGCGCATGGGCGTGAAAGAAGTTTGAATAAAAAAGCGGACTCGTGCTTGGGCGATGACATCCGTTTGAGAACGCGCATGGGCGTGAGAAAAAAGTAAAGTTAAGTGGGTTGAGATTGATTTTAAGCGGAGGACGAATATCCGAAAAGTGAAGTGTCTACCTCGTTTCCGGATATTCGGGGAAGCGTCGGGTGTCTACCCAAGTTTTCCTTTTTCGCTCACATGCAGGAAAAGAAACAAAAGTGTTTGATTATTTTTGTTTTATTAAAAGCTTAATCGAAGGACGAATACTTTGAACGTAGCCGAGACGGGGATCTCGCGTTCCGCATTCGGGGAAGCGTCGGGTGTTTACCCGAGTTTTCCTTTTTCCGGTCGATTGAACTCTTAATATTTATTTTCATTGACAGAAAGAAAATTGTTTTTTATGTTTTGGTATATTGAAAATAGAATGATAACTTGATAAAAAATAAAATAAAAAAAACATGAAAAGACTAAAGCATTAATGCTCAAAATGAAATTAAGTGCGATAAAAATAAGCTAAACGCGAGAGAAATAAACAAACGATATTGAATCAAAATGAAAATGTTTTTGTTTTTAGCTTATGAATTAAACTAAGAAAAATGAAAAATAATGCAATGCATATTTAAACATTTTGTTCCTAATGTATATGCTAATGCCATAAAAAAAATGCAAAATAAAATGAACAAATAGAAATAAAAACAAAAAAATAAAATGCATGTGTAATATGATAGGTAAATGAATGAGATGTTAAAAATAAAGGAACAAATAAAAAGGAAATAATAATAAAAAGGAAAATAAATTGCAAAGAAAATAAATAAAAGAAATAAAATAAGGAGGTGTAAAAATAAAACTGGGGGTGCTGGTAGTGAAAAGCTGATCAGATTTAAAGAAATAGGCCCAAAATGTATTGGGCCAACGTGATTTGATCTGGGCCGTCTGATTAATCAGATGGCCCTGATCTGATCACAGGGGGAATAAGCCAGGGCCGTATGATCTGAAATCAGAGGGCCAGGAGGGCGAGGGTGTACGCTAACGCGTACACCCACGCACACAGAATCAGGGAGGGGTATATATACCCTTTCCCTTCATTTTTCTCTCATTTCTTCATTCCCTTTCTCTCACTTCCCTCTCTCTAAACCAACCGAACCTCTCATCCTCTCCCCCTTCTCTCTTCTGCTCGGCCACCGGTGGGTTCTCCGGCGTGGTGGCCGCCGGCCTAGGTGGCGGCGCCACCGCGCCGGAGAGCAAAAAAATTCTCCCTTTCTAAAAACAAACACCTTTTCTCACATCCTTTTCTCTCCTCATCCCAAATCCAAGCTTGGATTTCCCAAAATCCTTTTAAAAACGTGTAGATCTAGATTTAAAAACACAAAAAAAATCTACCTTTTTTGCTAGCTTTTGGTTCGGTTTTGTGTGCTTGTGAGGGCTCTTGTGCGTGTGTGTGGTTCGTATGTGCTGGGTTTGTTTGCGTGAGTTTGTTTGCGTGAGTTTGGGTGAGTTTGGGTGAGTGTGCGCGTGTGAGCTGGGACGTGGTGGTGTGTGTGTAGGCTGCTTTGTGTGTTTGCTGGGTTGTTATTGCTGGGACGTGGGGGGGGTCGTGTGGGTTATGTTGTTCTTTGCTGTACTGTGGTGTTTATGTGTTAGGGGGGCGTGAGTATGTGTTTGTGTTGTTAAAGGGCTGTTTGTGTGTTAGTGTTGCTTGAAAAAAGTTGCTGGGATGTGGGGTTTTGCTGTGTTATTGCTGTTTGCTAAAAATCTGTTTGATTTTCAAATTTTTTTCTCTTTTTGCTGGGTTTTTCTTCTCATTATATAGGCATATGTGTGATGATTAAAAGTGGAACAGTAGTCTTTTCTTCTGAGTTTTGTGAAGGATTGTGTGAAGCAATGAACAAAAGGAACAGTGGACTAGTGAAAGCAGGATGGGCGTAGGCTGAAGGCAGGAAGAGAAATGATGGAGATGCAGGAACAGTGTACAGTATACACTGTACACTGTAATGACTTTGACCCATAAAAAATAATTTAAAAAAGAATTTAAAAAAAGATAATAATAAAAGGAAAAAATTAAATGGTAATGATAATGATAATAATAATAATAATAGAATGGAATAAATGAACAATAAATAAAAACTTAGACTAAAAGTAAAGATGAAAAATAAACATAAAAAAAGGATAACAAGTGGCCCTAAAACGAACCAAAAAATGAGGTATTTTAAAATACCTTCCTGCCGAAATTTCGTCTGAAATGACGAGAATTTCGGCTTAAAAGCACGAGAAAAAAAAATAAAAATGGGTCAAAAAATGGGGTATGACAGTCTCCACAGGGATTAGTGTGCTACTTCGAACCGTTCAACAATCGGTATTGTTTTGAGTTAAGGGTTTCGTTACTTGGTTGCATAAACTAATTGAACTTAAAAACAGAAATGAAACGAAAAGTAATAGGGAATAAAAGCATTGGAATCGGAGTTCATCAATCTTGCATGGAATATAATCTAAAAATCATGCATATGAATTTTAGCGTTTTAGCGAAAATATCACGTATCACTCGACAACGTCATTGATTTCCCAAATGACGTCGTGATATCGATCGTATCGTTTAATCGACGATTTCCCAATCAATCAAACGATCCGAAAGCATTACGATCCGACACTTTGTGCGATTATCAAAACCCAAATCCATTTCTAGATTTTCTTATTTTGATAGAAGATTATTCTAAACATAGATTCAAAAGTATTTGTCAATAACAATTGAATCAAGCATGAGAATGAAAAGCAAGAATAACTTCAAAAACACATAAATTGCTAAAATCATATTTTTACATAATCATGGATTATATCTAAGCTAGAAAGAATACCTCCAATCCCAACAAAGGGAAGTTAGTTGTTCATTTTCATGACAACTATACAAAAGAGTAGAGAAAAGATGAAGATCATAACCTAAGTCTTGATTTCCCAAAGCCTTTGGTTGATTCCACAATCCAATCACTTTTGCTCCTTGAAGATCATAGCTTCTAGCCCTATTTTATCTCTTAAAACTAAATCCTAAATATTACTGAACGAAATTAAAAAGCTATCTATTAATAATATATAAAAAAAACTGAAACAAAACTTAAATACTAAAAGCTGAATTTAGTATCTCGCTCGGCGAGATTTTTCTCGCCCGGCGAGATACTAAACGTTCACCAGTGGTTTTCAGCCACGTCTTCAAATCTCCTTAAACCGCCTTGGTTCGCTGAGCGATGAATAATCTCGCTGAGCGAAATCAAGTTCCCCTGCTTCTGAAAATCCCTGCCTGACTTCGCCAACTTCTCGCCATAGGATCGCTGGGCGAAAGTGCACTTTGAAAACTCCCAAAATTCCCTGCCTGACTTCGCCAAGCAGTCGCCAAGCAATCGCTGAGCGAAAGTCTTCATGCACTCTTGATGGATTCTTGCTAATTTCAGGTCCTGGCTTGCATTTTCCTGCACAAATGGATGGGGAAAGAAGTAAAAGCAATATTGGGCATTTGATCAGTGATTATGATCTTTTCCCATGATAACTTGCAAAACAAGCTACTTAAGTGCTTAAATTAAATATGCTTTTTAACTCATTTTTGGCACTTATCATCCCTTCACTCTTGCTCCTTGAAGATCAAAGCTTCTAGCCCTATTTTCTGTTTAAAAACTATATCCTAATAATATTACACACTGTAATAATAATGTTCTAAGCAAAAAAGTATGAAACAAAGCTTAAATACTAAAAGCTGAAAGTGACATCTCGCTCGACGAGATTTCACTCGCCCGTCGAGATTTGCTGTCTTTGCCAGTGGTTTTCAGCCACGTCTTCAGTAGCATTAAACCGCCTTGGGATTTCGCTGAGCGATGAATAATCTCGCTGAGTGAAATCAATCTTCCCATGTTCCTGAAAATCCCTGCCTGAACTCGCCATTCACTCGCCCTGAACTCGCTAGGCGAGTTTATCAGATTCATTTCTTCTTGTTTCTTTGCTCAAATCATGTCCTGGCTTGCATTTTCCTGCATAAATGGATGGGGTAAGAAGTAAAAGCAATATTGGGCATTTGATCAGTGATTATGAGCTTTTCCCATGATAACTTGCAAAACAAGCTACTTAAGTGCTTAAATTAACTATGTTTTTTAACTACTTTTTGGCACTTATCACCGTCAATGACGGCGTTACAAAGAGCAGGAGGTTTTCGAGTTCAAAGCGAGGGGTGTAGGAACCGGTTTCATCGGTGGTGGTGACTCGCGTTTATGCTCAAATTTAACTAACTTTTTCAGATTTACAATATAGACACAAAATCCACCCATTAAAACTCATTAAAATCGAATTAATTCTAACTAACATTATAGACAAAACTTATGGTTTGGGTAAGAATAATTTAATTAGCATTTTTTTGCACTTTTTAGATTCGAGAACGATCCAACATGTTCATCGTAACGTTTCGTTGCGGATAGAAGAAGACGAGTTTTGGGTCGCAAAATTAAATCTTCTCTGTAGATCGATCTAGACACCCAAAGTTTGGATGAAACCCCTGATTAATATAATCTTCAGTGATCATTTTTAGCTTTTGGTGAAAAAAATTAATGTGGGGTAGATAAACAAATATTAAAGGATTTAATGGTGGGACAATTACACACGTTATTTACTTTTAAATTTAATAATAGCTTCCAGGTTGGTACCCCTGTGTGATTTACTTGCTGTGTGCTTCAGAACTTTTGACCGGTTTTAAACCTACATTTGTAGGTCATTTGAGTGGTCCAAGTTGGACCCAAAGCATAACTGGTCCAAAATAAATGAACCCTGCGTTTTGAGGTTTTTTTACATAAGTCACTAAACTTGTGTAATCATCACATCACTTGCTATTATATTTTTATTTTTATAATATAATAATGATAACATAAGGTTAATGTGTCACAGTAAAACTGTTATTGACCGTCCGTCTTTATCAATATTTTAGATTATTTAAGGTTGATTTTTTGAATGTGTGATTCAGACTATCCGATTACAAATTAATGGAAAGGATTGCCTATTGCATGTAACAACATGCAGTAGACAAAGATATGGGTGGAGAAAATGGTGGTGAGGGTTAGAGTTTGTGGAGTGAGATTAGAGTGAGTGGAGTAGAATTTGCGTGGGTGAATTTAGGGACAAGAAGGTTCAATGGAGCTTATTGGTCGCAAGGTGGTTAAAGAACAAAGAAGACTTCAAGGTGTTCTTGTGGATGAAGATGAGAATGTGGGTTTTTAGAGGTTGGAAGGGGAATTAGGGTAGAAAAATGGAGGAAAATCAGGGTTGAGATGATTATTTCAAACTTGAATTGGGAAGCTGGATTTTCGTTGTTTTGTGTGCACGAGGTAGAAGGTCATGTGCGTGAAAATATGATTTCTCATAAATAAGGAAGACAACCAGCTCGTGTGTGCATAAATTCTTTGCTCAAGTACACGAACAAAACATAAAAACTCTAGGTGGATGAATAATTGAGTCGCTCGCGCAAAGGAAGACACAATAATTGTGTGTGGGCGAGGATACTAGTCGCTTATGCGACAGATGGAATAATTGCGATTCTTCAAAAGATTAAGACAACTAAAACTCAAATGTCTCTCGAAAACCGGTCAAATGCTTCTCAAAAGTAACTTTATAAATTCGTGCCATGCATTCATTTGTGTGGGTTCTAATAACTATGATAGGTTTCTGCTTCTTACTTGAAGCAAAATCCTTGCTTCTTACTTGAAAATCCTGCCACAAAAATGAATGCATGTTGAGGACATGTCAAGGAAAAAAGCAAAGAAAAATAGAAACAAGAAAGTGACAAAATGTCAAGTAGAAAAAAAAATAGGTCAACATATACTAAACTTAAATTGTTTTATGTCATCTCAATTATTTAATTAAATCATTATAACATTCAATAGTATATTAAATAAAGTTAGAATAAGGACTTGGAAAAAAAAAATTGGAACTAAAAGATGTGATAAAAAATAGAAATTAACCAGTAACTGTTTTTACACTTTCAATCATATTCAACCATTGTTGAGAATTCATAAATATATCAAAATATTCTGTAATTATGAGGTTAAATATTTGTAGCAGAACAACAAAAACCTATTGCATTGCACTAGTCATGGTCTAGTATGTACCTGTTTTGGTAACGTTGATCTCCTAGCTGGTGCCTTGTTAGACTGTCCTTTAATCTTTGTTTTCCTTTAACATCAGCTTCCTATCAAAATAAATAGGAAATACTTGAATGCTGTTAGATTGTAAAATGGAGGTAGCATATCACATGAAAGGCTCATAAATGAAAGGAATTAAGTGTAGAAAGAAAAAAAAATGCAAACTGAAACAAAAGAAATTTTTTAGTTAAGTTGAAAATGTAACTTCCTACAAAGTGGATCACATAGATATTTTTATAGGTCTATGGTAGCCAACAAACTTAAGCCTATAGCAAGATTAGAGATGGAAAATCAACAATGACAATGTAAGATTTCTGCTTCTTTCTTAAAGAAAAACCCTGCCACATGAATGATATAATTAAACTTTCGTCGAAGATTTTAAGCATTTGATTTGTCCTAAAGAATAAATTGATGCCATTTTAAATCCTTAGAAAACTACTAATTTCTATAAGTGTTAAAACTTCTAAACATAACAGTGGCAGAACACATATTAAATTCACCAACGACGTATTTATATAAAAATTTAATAGATTAACATACATTCTTAGTGTAACTTTGGTCTTCATTTGGTGATCTCTTCTTGCTTCCACTTGCTACACTGCACTCATATAGTTTTTTATTCAGTCTTGGAAAAACGTAATCAACATGTTTACCAGAAGATCAAGAACAACATGTACCTCATGGAGGTCCCATTCCTATAACTTTCTGGCACCGTTGAAGATTGGTTTACAAATTCTCTCGATTCCTCGATTGTTAAATTTACAGGCTGCGAGTTCATGTGATTATATGATTCCCCTATATGTACCTCTGAAAAAGCTACTGCAGCATCCTGACCAAAATGCATAAACATTTCTATATGATTATACAAACTCATACGCAATTCATTATGGAAGTTACTCTAAGATTAAGAAACTTCATTGAATCCATCCACTAGTAAGTGTTAACCCTAACATCGTACCTAAACAAGTGCGCAAAAATTCCACTAAATATATACTAACTATATAAACTAGAATTCCATAGAAATTATGATAGAAAACCTAAATTAATGTAGTACAATTAATGTACAGCATTATATCGTAGTGCGTTGTTTGCCTATGCCAAACAACAAAGAATGTGAAAAGGATGCAGATGACTTTTTTGTGGCAACCTAAGAAAGCAATGGACTAGATACGATGCAATAATATGTATATCACTACCTGGTTTTGCCACATGTGATGATCATGGTACAAGAAAGGACTGTCATAAATTGGTTCATGGCAGAAAAAATCGTGCACCTGCATAATTTGTAGTGCAATGTGGTAGCATAGAATTGTTTGGAATTTGCTGTTAGAAAGAAAAATCAACACAAAATAGAGCTTATTAGCTATAACTATAAGCAGAATGCACATAGAGAAAGTTAGTTAAGATAGTCATAACATGATTTACATTACTGACATCTTGAGGCACCATAAATTTGAAATTCCCCATCAAGCTCAAGAAACTTGTGAATCAAGTAGCTTTCTGAACAAATAATTGATTTTAAAAAAAAACATCAAGATAATTATTAATAATCAATTAATCATATACTCTTCATGCAATAGAAGTTCATTGATTACTTGACCATACACATTAGCAATACCTGATAATGGTTGATCAGGTTTGATAGGTTCAAAATTTGAAGAAACAAAGATTAAATATATGTGCCTAAAGAATTAAAAGTAACTCTTTTCTGTTGAATCAATGCAAAATTGAAAAATCTCCACACACACATCCAAACCTTATTTCTTTCAATAGAAGAGAAAATAACTCTTTTCTTGCTTGATTCACAAGGCGGTTGCCATCCTTGGCCATGGCGGTTGTAAAAAAATCTGCCACCGCAATCCGCCATGGAGAAGCCACTGATGCTATGCCTCCACATGCATGGATATTGTCTAGAGGGAGCAGCAGGTGGAGTTGTTCCCTTGGATTGAAGATGAAGCAGAGGAAGGTATTGAAATCAAATTGAAATGTACTGGTGTGGACACAACTAGGCTTCTCTGAGACCCTCATTTTGGACGCCAAATCCATATTGCATTTTTTTTAACATCAGCATGATCCATAGTGTGGCTGGCTGCAGAAAATAAGACTTTCTCAGCAAGCCTATTTGAAATGCAGAACCTGAGTTATTGTTTGCTGCTACAAAATTATATTCTACCACTAATTCATATTTTCTCTGATTTCATAAGATAAATGTGATAAATATTGAATTGATTAATATTACAGTGTTGGCTATTGAACCAAGCACTTCCTCGGATATGGTTCATATTTGGTAGTAAAGCTCCATTAGACAATGAAATCCAACATGAGCATAGAAAACCATTATAAAAGAAATTCAGTGAGAGATAAAGACAGGAAACATATTACCATTGCAATGGTGAAGGAATAAAGAAATTCAGTGAGAGATAATGAATAAGATATGAAGTGAAAATATATTTATGTAAATGGTTCAACATTTATCATCTTACAAGCTAGTTTTGTAAGTGTTTAGTTTGTTCAACCCAAATTTTAATAAATTCTTTTAATTTCCAAACAATTATATATTCTTTTTAAAATATATTTTATGATCGTATAAATATGATTTGAAATAATTCATTTGGATTGACATGTATGCACGTATCCTTTTCTCAGAAGAATAAAAAAGGACATGTATGTATCATGAGATAGTCATGCATAAGATCAAATAGATGGTGTTTAGACACACACAAAATGACAAACATCGACAAAAAGTAAAATCAAAGTTTTTTTTTTATTGTTATTAGAAAAAATATCTCTTTTATGTGTGTCTAAATATTATGCATTTGATTATGCGACCATACTAACTATTGGTAGAGGTAATGCATAATATATGCAGGAGTCAGAGTTCAAACTCCGGATATCTCAATTGGTAGTGGGAATGCATTGAACTTGTACTTAAGCCCCAGGTACAGAGTTCGATTCCCATGGAAGGCAAAAACTCCACATGGGGGTGGAGAAGGTCGTGAGTACATCTCGGTCCTTGAAAGATAGGGAGGTCAGCCCGTAAGGGAGCCAGCCGGATGTTACAAAAAAGGCGCAGGTAAGGGAGGCCAGCCGGCTGGCTCCCTTACGGGCTGACCTCCCTATCTTTCAAGGACCGAGATGTACTCACGACCTTCTCCACCCCCATAGTTCAATTGGTAGTGGGAATGCATTGAACTTGTACTTAAGCCCCAGGTACAGGATTCGATTTCCACGGAAGGCAAAAACTCCACATGGGGGTGGAGAAGACCATGGGTACATCTCGGTCCTTGAAAGATAGGAAGGCCAGCCCGTAAGGGAGCCAGCCGGATGTTACAGGCTAAATACACCTAAAGATGCATGTTGCTAAAATACTCCCACATAAAAACTAGTGGGTGTATATTAGCAAATCCCTATATATATATATATTAAGAATGTACATTCTATGAAGATTGTTTTATCTATATATTATAAGTTTCCCTAACTATTGTCCATTATATCTATTGGTGTCGTGGCAAGAGTTTATGAATGAATCGTACCGTGAAAATATAGCAATTTTACTGTTGCGCAGTGATGTTAATTTATTGTTTACATTAAAAGTAATATTTATTATAAATATGTATCTTTTAAAATTTCAGCCAAAATTCGCTATTAACGAGGTTTGAATAATTTAATCAATAACGGGGTTGAGTAATTCAAATGCTTTGAGTTAAAGAAAAAAAGAGTTAAAAGTCTGGAATTTCAATCCGAACAAATGAGTAAATATTTTTATAATAAACTAGTAACTACTTTTGTCATTCACAAAAAGAAAAATTAATTGTTAAATAAGATTTAAGACGACTTGTATAAAATTTCTGTGCACGTATAAAATATAATCTAATTCATGTACATATTCATCCAACAAAAATTCCACGTACATATATACCATCAAAGAAGAAGAATGTTTTAAACCATATTAATTATTGGTGTAAAGTATCGATCAACTTTGTTAGTAATTAATCTCTACAGGAAAATATGGACGGCCATCCCTCCCTTTCAACCATATTTTTTTTCATTTATAACAAAATTTTCAACCATATCTTAAACTCGAGACATTGAGTAAGAAATTCGAGTTTAATTTCACTTAGACCGACGTAAGAAAAACAAAAATTTGCTGGTTCAGAATATGTTAAAAGTTCCCCGTTATCAGATGCATTTTCTTAGCAACATGTGCATTTTATTACTTGTCTTAGTATAGGTGGAAATTGCTTTACCCTCATGATCAGATGCTAGCATGTGATAATTAATGATAATGTTGTAATGAGGAGAGGACATGACAATGCTTTTGCAGATTCATCTCCAACCACAATATTCTTTTATGGACAATTGTTTGTTAAAAAGTCAAAAAATTAACGGTTTCAATTTGCCTTTGACCAGCATGACATATATATAGTGTGAAGCAAAGAAATTTGGTGAATTATATAAACTGCCAAAATCACAATTTGTCCACCGAATTCTCCTTGCGTGCAGACACCCAATTGTGTATAAATTCAAATTAGCTATTATTTTTTAAAAAAAATATACTTATTTTTTAAAGGAAATATTAACATGTACCTTATGGAAACATATTAGTAATAGCAGACCAAAAAAAATTATATTTTAGAAATTGTATAATTTATTTCTCAAAAAAAGAAAAAATTAACTTTTCTCATTCAATGTTTGCTATTTGTAAAATCTTTAACATGTGTCCTAAATTAGCATATTTATTTCTCAACACATATTTTTTTTCGGTTTTAAATATAAGGAAAAATGACAAGTATATTTGATTCAAATTTAAAATTAAGTATATTTAATTTTTTGTTTATACTGTACTTAAGACGGAAAGGACTATTTTCTCTATCTTTGACCAATTATTCTTCAATTATTTTTTTGGAGAACATATTCTAATATTAAACCGATATTGCATTCGTTATATGCCGACAGCCTTATTGAAGTCTACTTTTTCCTCTCAAAAATAAAATGGTCTACTCTTTAATTATTTAATGCATGTAGTTTTGATTTTTTTTTTTTTATATCTAGTGGCACTCCAACCTTTTTAGGCATGCAGTCCAACTTCCATGTACCCAACTTACATAAATTCTCATTTCTTTAGGTGATGATTAAAAATGGCCTTCACTTAGATTATCTAGCTACAAATCATGTTGTGCTTTACACTCATTGCACATGGAAAAGAAGAGTATCTATGTGTGTGGGTTAGTATATGTAGATGAGATTAATGGTGGGTTGATGTAGGTGGTCTATATAGATTGATATTTGAAATATAGTTTGAATACAAAAATGACCAATTTTGTCATTTTGAAAGTAGAAACTCGCAATCTTCTTTATTAGCTAAGACAATAATTTGGTTTTTTTGAGGGAAGGACAAATTTAGTTATTAGTGGCCAATTTTTAAGAAAAACAGGGAAAGTTAATATATCAATTGAGTTTAATTTCATCAAGGTCGGTCTAATACATTTAGAGGCATAAAACAAACATCAAAATGAGGCATTTTAAATAAGAAAAAATTACAACAAAAAAATGTCTGAAATTAGATAGAGCTTGCAATCCCAAGGCATTACTAGGGTTTGCATCCGAACCTAATTAACCAACCGAGCTATATAAACATTATGCAAAACATCAAATTTATGGTTATGGTTATGATATGATTGGTATGCAGTACTCTTATTTGCTTCTCCTTGTATTTTTTTTTTAAATAGGTCATCACCTGATCATAAAGACGATTTGAACTTATATTTTCAAAATGCGTCGATTGTTGTCAGAATTTCAAACAATTTTTTTAATATTTGTCCGCGTTGACTTAGTGGTCCCTCCTAAAAACTTAACGACATAACTACGAAACACAAAGAAACAATAGTGATTATTTTGTACTTATCTACCCTATTAGATATATATTTTTTACTTTCCATAGATTTCCTCCACTTGAGGTGATCTTATTAGAGGTGAGTTGGACATTAAATGTAGAGTAGTGATATTTAAACAACCATTTTTTTACAACTTTTATGACAACTTTCTTTTTCTCTTTTTTTATTGGTCAACAACAGAGAGATAAAAAGGAAGAGAGAGGAAAACAACATCATGTGAGTATGAGAGAGTTGTCAAAAAGTTATCATGAGATAATTGTACAAATATCATTTCTCTTAAATGTATCGTATTTCAATGCCGCGTCATGTATTATGATAAGTCTAGGTCCTTCCGGTTCCACTAGACACCCAACCATTTTGGTCTCCAACATAGAAGTATCAATTAAATATTTAACATTTATAAAAGAGATAATGCAACCATATATCGTTTCCAAAAACTAATTTTATGACATAACTGTAAACGCTACATAAAATCGGTATGTTAGACACCATATTTGGCAAAATTTACCAAATTAAAGAAGCCAGTCTTTTATTTGACAAGAAAGATTATAAATTACATTAATCGACATATAAGTCCAAAACCGCTTGGACACTTTAACAACATAGACTCAACAAGATGTTTATCTGAATTTTACAAAAATAAAATAAAATGTTTATTGAGATCAGTTAGCATAATTAGATTAAAAAACAACTTGAATTCAAACATAAATGGTATCAAATATGGGTACTCCCTAGCTAGGTGCAAATCAATATATTTTTCTACATATCTATTTTTTCTTACTTCAATCTCATGTTTGTTTCTCTCATTTTCTGTTAAATATTATCATTCTCCTAATCATCCCCTCATTTTCCCTCATCTTTCGGCTCCTCTCACTCATATTATTTTTGTTAGAAGGATGCATGCATGCATGAGAGGATTCCAACCCTATATCATTAGAGAGTGAAGAAAAAGAAGATAAATGTATAAATGTGTGGGATGTGAGTGTGTTGTGGGTACACTTGATCGTGCTAGCTCAGTAGCAAAAGCTTAGTCTATAAACTTCAATGTATTATGTTCTAATTTCCTAAAAGACGGTTGTATAATGATCATTTTAATACCATTTTAATTCATAAAAAAAATTCTCCTTCATCAATTTTTTTAAAAAAAATTAAGGGAGAATACAACTATATATAACATTCTTTAAAAAAAAAACTATCTATAACATAGTTTGTAGAAATTAATCACAACAATTTCTGTAGTGCTCGGAGAAACTAAATTTATTTATAGTTCTTCAATTAATATATTAATTTATTTATAATTACACAAAACCTTATATAATATGACTGATTCTGTAAGGTTTTATGTATATATATATTTATAAATTCAGAAAGGCTATCCCAACAACATTCATATATCACATTATAATTTTTTAAAAAAACATATAATTATATATTCATATGATAAATATACACATATCCAAATATCCAGTACTTTACAATAGGAAACCCTAAATGGTAAACTTGAATTCAATTGATAGGAGTCTAATTATTTCACAGAAAACGTTAAAATTAATTCACGTGTCATTGCTCAAATTAGAAGGGTAAATTAAAAAGTCATCAGAGTGAACATATCCAAGACCAAGAGAAGAAGAACTTTCATGAGTAAAGCGAATCAAATCAGCATTTGTAGCATCAAGCTCCTTTTGGAGCCTAAAGAGTTGTCCTTGGAGCACTGAAATAGCTCCAACACAACCATACACTGGATTTTTAATCCTTGCTTCAGCTTCATAAGCAAGAGAGTTCACTGTATCTTCCCTTTGATGAGGTAAAACTTCATTAAGAATTTTGCTAACATTGCTTGCACCAAATATTTTGTGAACATTGACAAATTTATGAGGCTCTTCTGATGGGAAATAAGGTGCAAAAATGCAATCTGATATGCATTTTCTTCTTAGGAACTTGCAAGCAGCACATGGAGAATGTGAGTAGCTTGAGGCCATCAATATCTAAATCTCAATTCATTAGTTTGACCCAACAAATCAAACACAATTAACCAACCGAAAAACTATTTAAATTGGCAACTTTATAAATTTCAATCAAATATAATATATAAACAAAAAAAAAACAATAAATATTGAAATAATAAAATTAATGACTAAAAAATTAATAACCCAACAAATCAAAACAAAAGTATGATAAAAGAAAACCAAAAGTCCACAAGTCTTAGTTCAACTAGCAAAAATGTCGATCTTGTTAGGCCAGACAACGTGGCCGGTGTTCCACATCTAACTCATCCACTTGTGTGTGTAAGTTTTCAATAACTATTGTCATTTCGTCTATCTACTTGAAAATATATATAACAAAACCAAACACCAACAATTAATTGGTCTAATTGGTAAGAGATTTGGGTCCTTAAGCAAATGATCATGGGTTTGATCTCTGCTCACGTGTATGGAAAGGGGAGAAGTGAGAACCGTAAGTAGTTACAAGGGAGTTTAGAGATAATGAATTTAATCAACTCGTTAATTACACAGATCGTACATATATCTAAACTAGGGTTATGGAAACTTTACTTGCTTGTTAATCTCTCTCTCTCTCTCTCTCTCTCTCTCTCTCTCTCTCTCTCTCTCTCTCTCCTTCCTTTGTGATGTACACATGGAAGTGGGTAAGGGACAAGGCCGTTCTTTGGGGGGGTGCAAACAGCTCTATGGAGCTGGGCCTCCAAAGTTTGGGGGCCAAAATATTTTTTTATATATATAATACACTTAAAAATGAGATATATTCTATTATTACGCTTACATTTAGTTTTGTAGATGTGGCTCAGTGGTTAGTTTTGGTGTTGAAACCCAAAAAGTCCCCCAAATTTGAGTTTTTCTTCCTTTATTAATTTTTTTTTCTTCTTGATGAAAACACAATATACTTTTTTTTCTTCTTGTTTTTGTTAAAACTGTTCTTTTAATTTTTTGTTCATACTTGTTATGTAAAATAACAAAGTTCTAACAACAAACATTATATTATTCTCTAAAAAAAATATTATAAACTTTTTTTTTGCCTTTGTACTAACTAAGGAAAATAACAACCTAAAATATTGATAAATATATTTGTTTGAAGTTGTATTTTTATATTATTGATTAGAATAAATTTTTTTTGTGTAGTTACATGGTTATTTTTGTATGTTTACGGATACATGATTATTTTTTATGTTTAAGGATGTTATTTTCAATTAAATAAGAGATTATTCTTTAAAAAAAATTAATTTTATTTTATTAGGGGCCAATTTTTTTATCAGATTCGGACCTCCAATTTTATAAGAATGACCTTGGTAAGGGACGCTAGACATGAAATTTCTCAATTTTCAACTCTTTACCATTGAAAGATACATTCCACTCACCCTGAATTCAATGCCTTCCAAAAATTATAAAAACCCAAAAGCATGTTCATATAACAATATAAACATTAATTTCTTAGGCACAATTTCAACTAGAAAAAAAGGGAAAACATAAATATTTTGGCATGACACTAGGTTTTATTGAACGTAATATGTAAAATTAAATCATTACCTTTTCCACCCTTAGCTAGGCTAGATCTTCAAAGATCCACTCTTTGAGAGAGAGAGAGAGAGAGAGAGAGAGAGAGAGAGAGAGAGAGAGAGAGAGAGAGAGAGAGAGAGAGAGAGAGAGAGAGAGATTTGGAAGTGTTAGAAACCGTAAGTAGCTATAAGGAGTTGAAGGGAGGCAAAGAGCATTTCTGGTGATAAAGAATGGAAAGGAAAGCAAAAGACAATTGCCATAAATGGGACATAAACTTTTAATTATGATAATACTAAACAGTATACAACAAGAATAGCAAAGTTTAACTTTATTATAACAAACTTTAACTTTGTCATAATCCACTAATTGTTAGTTTATATTTATATACATGCTTGTATATACATATACATATATAATTTATCTAAGTTGAGAGCCATAAGGAAATTAAAAATGAGGAACTAATGGTTAATTATGGGTGTAGGTGGGGTGAGACGTCTGTTTTTTCTTTATTAGTGAGCGATCTAGTATTTGAGTCTTATAAATATTATAAAAAGGTTGTATCTTTTAAAATGGATCCACCTTAATGATTTTTGTGTATTATTAGGGTATTTTATATCAACAATGAATTGATTCAACCGGTAAGAAGTTTAGATATCTTAAGCAAGTGGTTAAGATTTTGATATTTGACTCTTACAAATTAAAAAAAAAAATCGATTAAAAGTAGAGAATCTATCTCATTTGCCCCACATATTCTATGACAAAGATTAATTACCTATAAATGACACTGAAAAATAGCACGATAATCATAACAAAATTAAGCAACTCATTATCTCGTAGTGATTTTTTAGAAGGATATTGGGGTTTTGGCCACTGGGCTCTGAAGACCCAGGGTTGTTGAGGCCTTTGTTGTGGAATCTCATTTGCCTTAAAATATGGTTTTTGATTACACATTATGGAAAGAAAAATCTACTACTTACACCCCAAGACCACAATTAGCTCATAAACTCTAAAATTCTATAAGGTTATGTTTGGGAGTTTTGAGGAGAGCGGAGGGTTTGTAAAACAAGGAAGAAAGAAGTGGAAAGATTAGAGAGTTATGAGAGTGGAGGGCTTTGGAGGGTTTAGTTTTCTTCATAATATAAAATCCCTTTAATTTGGGGGAGCTAAAAAATTGTCTAGGAAGGGTAGTTTGTGGGATTTTGGGGGGTTTGGGTATGTTTTTCAAATCCAGTCTATGCTGTTATAAAACTTTCAAAGTTAAAAATACATTAATCATAACTATTTATATATCATTCTCTACAAAACCACTCTTTCAAAAAATTTAAAAGATTTCTTTATTTTTTTCCTCTAATCTCATCCCTCCAAAACCCTCCCCTCCCTTCCCCTCCAAACTCTCAAACAGAGCCTAAGAGTTTCTTATGTATTTTATTAAGAATTAATTTCAAAAAATCTAATATCAAACGAGTTGTTTTTCATGCAAAAAATTGTTCAAGTAATTTAAATGTTTTTTTAGGAAAGAAATTTAAATGTTGAACATTCAAATTATAAATACATTTTGAATTTTTCGATTTTTGGAAAATTCACCATATAAATATGTTTCAATTTTTTTTTCAAAATTTGAAATATTTATATTTGGAATTTCAAAAACTGAAATTTAGGAAATTTCAACAAAAATTATATTTCAGAAGTTAAATTTTTTGAAATTTCAAAATTTTATATTTTTGAAATTTCCAAAATACATATTTTGTTTCGGATATTTTTTAATTTCCAAAATATATAAATTTGAAATATTCATATTTTTAATTTCTCAAAAATATATTTTTGAGAAATTTTGAGAGAGAACAGTTTGTGAAAGCTGTGGGGAAAAGTTAGGCTTTAGGATAGTGCTAAGGAGACCAGCTCTGGCGTATGTAGTAGATTTTTCTCATCGATATTGAAATAATTTACTACCAAAAATAAAATAAAACTTAGAACACTATAAACTATAAAAGAAAACATTATAAACAAATGAGATAAATTATGTTGAGAATGTATATATTGGATGAGATATATGATCTATTTATATAAGTATAAAACTTACCTGCATTTCTTTAGGTGTTTTTCGTGTGGTTCTTCCCACATAAACTTCAATTTTGAAGTTATAACAAACTTTGAGAAAATTGTGGGTTTGAGAAATCATTGGTGGTTATGAGTATTTTATGCGAAGAACCACACAAAAAGCATTTTATGCTTTGTTTGCGAGTTTAAGGGAAAGAGAGGGGAGAGGTTTTGGAAAAAAAATATGAAGGAGAAGTGGAAGAAATAGAAGAGATTGAGAGGGAAGGGTCTTGTATGGTTCATTTTTCTTCATAATACAAGACTTCTCTGATTTGGGGGAATTCAAAAAGTGCATAAGAGGAGGGTTTTGAAGAGTTTTTGAGGGTTTATCTGAATTCTTTGAATTCAATATATATTGTTATAATATATTTGAAATTAAAAATACATTAATCATAACATTAATTTATCATTCTCTACAAAAATACTCTTTGAAAAATATGAAAGATTTCTAATTTTTTTTCCTTATAGTTTCCACTCTCCAAAGCCCTCCTCTACCTTATCCTTCATACTCTCAAACAAAACCTAAGAAAATGCACCTAAGTCTTGTCATTTATATAAATTGAGAATTAATAATTATCACCTCACAAACTAATTTTGTAAAGGATAGGTTTGTTCAACCCAATTCTAAGAAATTCTTTTGCCAAACAATTTTGCATACATTTTAAAATATATTTTCTGATTGTAAAAATATGATTTGAATTTACTTTGGACTGGACTTGAGGTTGGCTCATCTCCGATATGTCATCTTTTAGGCTATATAGTCTAGTATGAGCACCTCTCAAAGCATGTTTTATTCTAAACACCAACACCTAGATCAAACACATGTTATTTTGAGCGTTAGAGTGTTTGCAAATACATCCCCAACCAATAGGTTGAAGACGGAGGTCTTGATCAAACACCACTGTTTGAATTAGAGCTGTCAAAATGGGAGCTGACCCAAATGGGCCGGCCCGCCAACTCGAATAAAACTTAGGGTTTGGGCCTAAAAATTTCAGCCCAAATGTTTTCAAGGGCTTTTTAGCCCAACCCGAAAAGCCCGCAACCCGTTTGGGCTACGAGTAGCCCGCAGAAAAAAATTACAAGTGGTGTGAATGAAGGATCCGCAAGCCATGCAGGAAATATGCAGGGCAGACCAATGAAGAAGCTTCCGACCAACTTTAAGTATTGTCTATAATTTTCATTTTGAGTTGAAACCATTTCGTGTATTCGATCAACTGTAGAAATTGAAAAGAATTAATGAGTTTTTTAAGCATCTGCAGTAATATCTCGCGAAGAGATTAGTTTTTCAAACTCTATAGTTACTTTCTCTCCCTGTCATCTCTTATACATACATTTTACAATAGTGAAATGAGACAAGTATACATGACATAACAAAATGAAATACATAAGAAAAATGACAAGTGGCAAGTAGAATCATAAACACATGAATGTGAAAATAAACATATTTGTTACAATTTTAAAAATTAAATTTCAATTACTACCATTTATGGCTTACCAAAAGGACAAAACATATACCAACAATAAAATATTGAGCTATACTATTTAATCACAATTTAAAAAAAAATCAAATAAGGAATTATATTAAATTGACATAATGTAAAAAAAAATCATTTTTTTGTTCAAGAAAAAAAATCAAATTTAAATTTTATTACATATACATGTGTGTGTGTGTGTGTGTATATATAATAATTTCAAATGAAATTTAAAAAAGTTTTATACTTTTTTTCTTATATATAACTTTAAATAATTTAATATAATTTTTTTGAATATTTGAATTTTATATCATATATACTTTTTATATGTAAAAAATTAAACTTTTCCTGAATGGCGTAAAATTATTATTACATTACTAACAAAATAAAAACAATTATGAAAAATCTGAATTTTATCCAGTTATTATTACATGTAAGAAATAAATAGTTTTTTAACACAAAAATGACCTTGAAACAAAATTTATGAGTCTGAATTATAAAAATTAGATAATAATAAAATAAAAGAGAATATTTGAAATTATAAAACTTTTATTAGAATGAAACTTGACCTTTATAAAAACTTGACTTTTTTATACTTTTTACCATCCTTTTCTATAAAAATTGTCTAAATACTGTTTTGAAACTTGACCTTTATAATTATTATTATTTATTTTGTAAAAAGCCAAAGAATACATTTATTAGAATGATTAGGTGTTATTGGTACCTACTACTAGTTTTGTTGGGATTGTTAAAAGTTTTTTTTTTTAAAAAAAAAAGGTACGTGTGGGAGCCCGTATAGGGCCGGACTCGAACTCTATTATTTTAGCTCGTATTTAAATAGGGTTTTTAGTCCGGTTTTAAAAAGTCTGCATCCTGCTCGGGCCGGCCCGAAACAAATCGGATAGCCTGTTTTGACAGCTTTGAATGACCTAATACCCATGTTCAGCTGATCTATCATCGCTATTGTGAACTTGAGTTCCATATTGAAATAGAAATATATAATTCATTTGGATCGACATGTATGTATCCTAGTGGGCGTGAGATACCAACAGTTCCTATATCTTATCAACCAATAATTGTGCTTCTCTAATCATTAGGGGCCATGTATTGGTGCCAATTATTTATTCCCTGTGCATAGAGAAAAAAAATAGAAAATCTATTATCTCGAGCTTTTCCTCAAATGACCCTTTCAATATTAATATCCCAACCCATAAAATGTTTGTTTACACAAATCGTAACAAGCATGCTGCAAGAAGAATCAAAGTATAGCATTCCATGTTTGTATGAATTGAATTGATTATTTGATAGTAATCAATTGGGGCATGCTTCATAATTTAAATGGGAATTGTTTATTTGATTTATTTTTTTGACTTAGATTATTTAATTTTATAACAAATCATATATCTATATATATTCCTCCAAAAAATAATATATCTATATATATATTTGAGATTTGACCCGCTTCATCTTAAAGCTTATATGCTATCATATGGCACAACCGGCTGTGATAAATTTAGACCGAATGATGATAGAGTACAAAAGTATGTTCATGCATCTTATTTAAGGAACTAAAGAAAGTGATATATAATGAGTTAAATGATTTAAGCTTTAATTCTGCAATCATATGTGTTGACACATACCTTAACTAACTACACACAACAACATAATCCTCGAGTTTGGTCCACCGATAAAAAGACATGTCTTAGACACCTATATTCTGAGAACGACTCTTGTTTAGTGTTTTGAAAAAATTTAAATGTAATTTTTTTTTTAAGTATTTTTTGAGCTTTAAGATATTTTCTGTTAGGTCTAGGGCACCATCTCTCCATCCTAATTTTTTTTTCTATAAAAATACAACAATAAAATAGATAAATACAAATATTATATATAATATTTAAATTTAAATATATGTTTTAAGTAATTGTCATTGTTTGTTGTAAATGAAAAAAGAGAATTAGCGTTAATACTAAGGCTTGGATAAATTCTTTAAATTCAATTTACGTTGTTATAATACTCTAAAATTAAAATATATTTATCATTCTCTTCAACAACAAAAAAACACTCAAAAAAATATGAAAAGTTACCTCTTTTTCCTATTCTCCACCCTTCAAACACTTCTCCTCCCCCTCCAAACTCTCAAATAGGTCTTAAATAAGACGAGTTTGATAAAATTTGTATGTGCATATAAAATTTGAACTCATATGCGACACTATCCACATAACAAAAATTTACTACAGTCTACACTAGCGGAATGTTTTAGACTCAATAACATGATGAATTAATATTTAAATGCCAGCAGAATGATATATCCATGTTTAGTGTTAGTGTTTGAACAGAACAACGGGAACAATCGATCCTGATAATTAATGATATGTTGTAATGGGGAGAAGACATGAAAATGCTTTCGTGGAAACGTCTTCAAAAAATAATTTTCTATTATGGATAATTGTTTGTAAAAAGTGCAAAAAGACATAAAAATAGTCAATAAATTAACAATTTCAATCTTCCTTTGACCATTATACATTTATGCAGTGTACAAGAAACGGATTTTTGTGAATTATAAACTACCAAAACCACCCTTTGTTCACATTCTTTTTCTAGAGAAGAGATTTGAAAACTTGAACATGCATGTAACTAAACACAACAAAAGAGTACTCCTTATGTTGTTCAAAAATAAAATTTGAACTCTCCTTATTATGTGTAGGATACCATCCACAATAGGGGGTAGCTTAATTAACTTTCACAAGGGTTAGGACCTAATAGGTACCCTATTGTGGAGGAAATAAGCAGAGCTTACAAAGAAGAGTAGTTCAAATAAGCATTATATCTCTATGTGGATTTTTAACACCTTTTAATATCAAATATTTGAAATATAATGATATATAGTTATTAGTGAGACTCATTTAGTAAAAATAGAGATTGTTGGGTTACAATGAAAGAGAGCTTATCAAGTACTTTTTTTTAACGGCAAAATTTATCAATAATCAAGTTTATGTCCAAGACGAACAGAGGTTGACAAGTCAGAAACATCATATCAAAGGACGTTGTATATATGTTGAACACCCAAAAGACAATGCATACACATTGTGTATCAAAAACATCAATAAAGACACCACACGACCGAGAACTTCAACCAAAACCAATAAAACGAACCACCAAAATCAAAGCCAACACCAAAATCAAAGTCAAACCCAACACAACAACATAAACTAAACTTGAACCAAAACCTCAGACTCCATCATGAATAACCATGTAAAGAAATTCCAAAGATATGGATTGCAGTGTGTGGGGTTTATTTAATGATATAATTCTATGATATATAATTTCTCTAAATCCCTAAAAAAAATTGTAAGATAAATTAGTCAAAACTAACGGAACATATATATGTAATGCAATGTTGTGCCGCCATTCATGATTTTAGTATATGAGTTCTATCGTGCTTAGAGTTTTCAATTTGGTAGCTAATTAAGAAGGAGATTTGTTGGGTTTGATATGATTAGTGTGTATGAAAAAATATTTGTTGAGATTTGAGAGATATCAGTTTTTTAAATGAATTTCAATTATTTCAAAAAATTCATTTTTGTTAGTTGTTCCCTGAGAATATCTTAGTTTACCAATAAAAAATTCTATATATTTAAAATAAACCCTCTCAAAACCTATTTAAAATAAATAATTCTTTAGAAAAATTTATTTAAATACTAAAATTAAAAAATCATAAATAAGTGATGTGAACACGTGAGAGTCACTTAAATACTAAAAAAATAGAATTCTCTATTGTAAATGTTCTATATATGTTAACTTTTCGGACTTGTTCTACATGAACAAATATTAAAATAAGAACATTTGAAATTCTGACACGATCTACTTTAATACAGAGTTCATGGTCCTTAATACATGTGTTTATATTCTTATACAAAATAGTAAAAGTAAGTTGAATAAGAGTGCTACATCATATCCATGACCGGCCTAAATATAAGGTGGACTAATCTCTTGATTTACGCCTTCAAACTAAAAGACAATCACACTATTATTGAATACTAATAAGTTGACACTTTACATAATGTATTTGTAGCATAATTAGTTAGGTGCGTATTGTAGATCCTAGTACCTTGGGTTTGCGAGTTCTAATCTAATTTGGGACATTATAGTTACATTTTTATTGTTTTTATTTAAATTAAATTAAAGACTTTATTTTAATTAATGTTTTATTTAGTTTTTCAAATGCATTGAGCCGACCCTGATCAAATTAGACTCAATTTATATTCGTTTCTTTCTTCTTTTTTTTTTATATGGAAAAATCGATCACTAATAAAGTTAGTGCTCTCGGGGCACTAGTTAAGGAACTAAAAATAAAAAGAAAAGTCAAGTTTTGTATTGAAAAGAACACATTTATTTTCTACTTTAAAAAGTAGAATACACAATTTCCAAAACAATATTTCCTTTTATAATTCATTAAAAAGTCCTCCGGAAAAACTTGTTAACATAACAATAAAGAACTTGTTCTTTTAAGGGACAACATAATCAATGATTTTGTATTGGAACGATTTTTCAAATATCAACCCATATAGACTACCTATATCAAGGTGATCCACCCTTAATCTCACCTACATATAGAGCCTTTATAAATACTTTTATTTTTACATAAGCAATAAGTGTAAAGCACACCATGGTGTGTAGTTAGAAAATCTAAGTGAAGGCCATTTTAAGATCTTCATCTAATGAAATAGGAATATATATGTAACTTGTAAGTTCGGGTACATGGAAACTGGACTGCATGCCTAAAAAGGTTGGTGTGCTACTATATAAAAGTATATACTTGAAGATTAAAACTATTAATATATACTCCCTCCGTACCTTTTTATAGGCGTAATTTACAAAAATCATGTGTATTAAGAAAAATTGTTAAAGTAATAAAATTGTTTCAAATGTGTGTGACTATTACTAAATTACCCTTAATTAAATATATATTTACTGTTAACTTTTTATATACCAAGACAAATTGATAGTATTAATAAGGGGTATATTTGGAAAAAGAGTAATTAATGCATCTAGGAATTTGTATATGATCTTATATTTAGGGACAAAACTTTTTTGTAAACTACTCCTATAAATAGGGACGGAGGGAGTATATATATATATATATATATATATATATATATATATATATATATGTATATATATATATATATATATAGAAAAGGAGACCAATAATTATATTTTGATTAGATAGCATTTCACACTTCAATAAGACTGTCGGCGTATATGGATTGCAATATGTGGGGTCAATTAACGATATAATTTTAGGATATATAATTTCTCTAAAAAAAGTGTAAGATAAATTAGTCAAAGCTAACGAACATATATATGTAATGTAATGTTGTGCCGCCATTCATGAATAAGTATATAAGTTCTATCATGCTTAGAGTTTTCAATTTTCTAGCTTATTAAGAAAGAAGTCTTTGGTCAAAAAATAAAAGAAAGAAGTCTATCTATTTGTTTAAATTAAAACAATATAAGAAATTATACATAATTGGTGTGGTACACGGATATTTCTTTCAACCAATATTCAAGCTGAAATTAAAAAGAAAACTATAGGGCATAACTACAACATAGGAAATTCAAAGAACAATGGTGATTAAGTACTTCCTATATATGTAGTACAATGCATCAACTAATTAGAGCATTTCAACCAATTACACTAGCTAGACATAAATTTAATAAGTTCCATAAAATCCGTTTGTTAGACACTATGTTTGAAAAAATGCACATACCAAATCAAAGAAGCAAATCTATTGATAGGAAATGTCGTAAACTACATTAATTCACATGTAATTATAACTTGGACCTTACCAATCAGCCTCATATTAATATAAGTCCAAAAAATGATAGAATTGGCACTTTCACAAAATCTCAACAAGATGTATATCTAATTTTTCAAAAAAAAAAAAAGTTAGATTAATAAAGTAACAACTTCAATTCAAACATGTTTTCTAGTATAAAATGTATATCAAGTAGGGATGGGAATAGGTCAGGCCGGCCTACAGGGGCCTACGACAGGTCAGGCCAGGCCAGACTTTTTTCTTAAATAGAGTCTAGGCTTTTTTAAAAGTCTATTTAGCTTAAAAGGTCAGACCACGGGCCATTCAAAAAGCCTCTTAAGCCTATTAGGCCGGCCTATTTAAGTAAATATGATTAATATTATTTATTATTATAATATATTTTGTACTTTGAATTAAAATATAATTTCGTTAGTAATTTAAGTTTATTTGTATACATTAATTTTTCGCATATACAAATGTATTATTATAAACTAGAATTGAAATATGATATATATAGTTAAATTTCCTAAAACTCATGTTGATTACTAAAAGAGAGTTTAATCTAATTGATATATTAGTTCGCTAGTCTATTTAAACTTAGATCACATTGCTTACTTAAAGATGTTCATATGATATAGGCTTTTAAACAGGCTAGCAGGCTTTATCAGGCTTTCAGAAGGCCAGACTCAGGCCTCAAAAGTAAGCCTATGACAGGTCGCAGACCAGGCTTAGGCTTTAAAAAATTTGGCAGGCCAGGCTTAGGCCTTGCAAAGCCTAGCTCGGCCTAGCCTATTCCCACCCCTAATATCAAGGGTACTTCCTACAAGCAATCAATCTTTTTCCTGTATCTCAATCATAAAATTGTCTTCTACAATTATATCTCTCCCCCTTGCTAGAGAACACAAACAACAAATACAAAGAAAGATGTAGTGATATGATTTTAGACAGTGAAGAAAAATTAGATAAATCTTAAAATTTGGGATGAGTGTTAATGGATCACAATTAATTGCATCTGATTGCAATATTGACAGAATTACAAGAACTAAATTGGAATTTTAAAAACTTACAACTACCATTGATTCGAGGGAGAAAACATCACAACTCCCATATATATAATTAGCATCAAAGTTGTAGAAATTAATCACCACAATAGTGCTTGGAGCTATAACTTAATTTATTTATGATATTTTAAATAATTTGTATTTATTTGTAAGATAAAATCTTTTACACACATATATATGACATTGTACTATATATTCAGAAATCATCACAGCAACATTGCATTATGTGTTCACAAATATACACATATATTATATAGTATGTACAGATAATTGACTCCTTATATATTACTCAAAATATCCAATACTTTACAATACGAAACCCTAAATTTGGTAAACTTGAATTTAATTAATATATAGGAGACTAACATTGATGCATATGTCCTGTTAGTACAACTCGGATAGTAAAGAACCTATGTTGGAGCTAGTGCGGATTCAAACCTGCAACGTCCATATTTACCACATTTAGAATGTGTGTGAGAGTTTCGTCTCTAGACTCTTTGAAACATTAAAAAAAATGTTATATATCACCTTTGTTGTAGGAATCCCCACAAGAATCATTGCTCAAATTAGATGGACAACTAAAAAAACCATGAGAGTGAACATGTCCAAGGCCAGAAGAAGAAGAACCTTGATGAGTAAAACGAATCAAATCAGCATTAGTAGCATCAAGTTCCTTTTGAAGCCTAAGGAGTTGTCTTTGAAGTACAGATATAGCTCCAACACAACCATACACTGGATCTTTAATCCTTGCTTCAGCTTCATAGGCAAGAGAGTTCACTGTATCTTCCCTTTGATGAGGTAAGACTTCATTTAGAATTTTGCTAACATTGCTTGCACCAAATATTTTGTGAACATTTGCAAACTTATGAGGCTCTTCTGGTGGGAAATAAGGTGCAAAGATGCAATCTTGGTTGCATTTTCTTCTTAGAAACTTGCAAGCAGCACATGGAGAATTTGAGTAGCATGAGGCCATCATCAATATCTAATCTTAAATATACATCGCAACCCAACAAATTAAAACACAATTATTAATTATATAACCAAACCAAAAACTATTTAAATTGACAACTTTAGTATCAATCATAATATCAAAATAAAAACAGGGAAAAAATATCAAATGAAAAAATTAATGGAAATCTGATTTTATTCATTTTCACCCAACAATTGAAAACAATTGTTTTTTTGTTTAGGGGAATTCAAAACAATTGTTATATATTAATAAAACAAAACTAGTTGAATTGACAACTTTGATTTCAATAGTATATCTAAATACTATAATTAATAACTGAAAATCAATACGGAAAAAATTATAATGAAATCTCTTTCTAATTTTCACTTCACTAAAAGATTTCACGTACCCCTTCAAAAAAAAAGTATTTCACGTACATTTTTTCTCTTGAATAAATCCTTAACAAAATTATTGAAAAAAATCACAAAAAATAATATATAATTCTTGTCATAATTATTTTCATATAGTATATTCTTTAATATTCCTAGATCGGCATATTCTTTTATTTTCATATAGTGAATTTACTTGCTTTGCTACACTCTTTCTCTCTCCTTTTCTTTCTTTTGTGATGCTCACATGGAAGTGGCTAAAAGGGACAATAGAAAGGCACACCTACCACTAGACATGTGGAAGTTTCTCAATTTTCAACTCTTTCCATTTTGGAAGGTACATTCCATTCACCCCGAATTGCATACCTTCCAAAAAAAGAAATCAAAAACCAAAAGCATGATGATCCAACAAAATAGAAACATTAACTTATCAGGCAAAACTTCAACTAAAAACAAAGGGAGAAAAACATATATGTTTTGAGATGAAAATTATACCTGGGTTGGAACTAGGTTTTATCAACATATGTAAATTTCGATCATTACCTTTTCCACCCTTAGCTAGGCTAGATCTTTCCAAGATCTACTCTAGGAGAGAGAGAGAGAGAGAGAGAGAGAGAGAGAGAGAGAGAGAGAGAGAGAGAGATTTATGAATATTAGAACCCTAGGCAGTTATAAATAGTTGAAGGACAAGATGAGAGAAATCCGCAAGTATAGTGACAACATGAGAGTGTATAGGGAGGCAAAGAGCATTTCTGGTGGTGAGAAAGAATGGAAAAGAAAGCAAACGACAAGGTGAAAATGAATGACAATGACATGAGCTTTTAATTATAATAATATTAAGAATAGCTGGCCAAGTTTAATTACTTGTAATAGTCGAACCAGAATAGCTAGCTTTTAATATTAAACAATATACAAGAATGCTAGTTTATATATATACTAAGATAATTTCCGAGAATGTAGTTGAAAAGAAAAGACAATTGAACTATTGATCCCCTAACTTATTTGTTGTTTTCAATTCACTAGTAGAAAAAAGACATTTAACAACATAGTTTTCACATCAGTGTAAAAATACATGAGGGAAAAGATACACATAGTGGCAATTTTGAAATTTTGGTAAACTTTCGATCCTCTTTCACATCGGTGGATATAAATGCCCGAGGGGAAAATATAATAGCATATAACATTTCACATCAGTGGATAATTGATATGAGGGGGAAAAAACGCGGTGGCATTTTCGCAATTTTACTGAACTCTCTACTAATATTTTTCACATCAAAACCAATTTTTCACCCTTTTCCTTCTCAGATTCGTTTTCTCTCACACAGAACCCTAGCCTCTCATCTCTCACAACACAAATCGGTGGAAGAAGAAAAAAATCATCATAGCAACCTTCTTCTTTGATTCGTTTCTCAGATCCGTTTTCCCCCTCTGGGCAAATCGTTTTCGCCTATCACCTCTCACACTCGATTTCCCTCTCACTGGCCCTCTTTTCACAGATCGGTTAGTATTTTTCGTTTTCGTTTTTAGTATTTCCAGTCAAACACGATTACGAACTTCAAATAGTTTAAATAGTTTTGGTTTCAGTTGCTCAAATCGTTTTCGTTTTTAGTATTTCATAGATCTCGTTTTCGTTTTTAGTATGTGGTTTCATCTAGCATCGAGCATCAATCAGCGAGCTTCTCAGATTCGAGTATCAATCAGCGAAGAAACTCCTCAGATTCGAGCTTCTGAGATTCGATTCACTTATCAGATTCGAGGTAAACTGCCTTCTCATATTCGGTTTTTGCTTGAACATTAGATGCTGAGGTAAACTGTCTTCTCATATTCGATTTTTGCATCAATCAATGTGCTTGTTAGATTTATTTGGTGATGAAATTGGATAAATTTTGAATTAAGCTAATAAGCTACTTAATTATTGTTAGATTTATTTGGTAATGAAATTGGAGAAATTTTGAATTAAGTTAATAAGCTATAAATATAAGCTTTTAATAAGATACTTACTAATTGTTAGATTGGAGAAATTTTGAATTAAGCTAATAAGCTATTCGTTGGGCTACTGATTATCTACTAAAAGCCACTGCACATCTAAACACCATATATGTTCAGGTCAATTTTTTTTCCATCTTCTCTTGTTCATGGTTTTTAGTTTTTGTGAAGGAGAAAACATGGGAAATGAGGTTGATTTTTGAATTTTTTGTTTGTAGGTTGGAGATGCTAAAAAGAACCATGCTTGTTTGGAAAGACCAGAAGAATTGGACACACCGAGAAGTGTTTTTAAGATTGATGCAAACGCACTTGGCTCTAAAGTTGTTGCAGAAATTTTAGTGAGAAGGGCTATTAGGGTAAACTTGATTCATGATAAAAAATAAAAATAAAAAAATGGTTTTTTGTTTTGTGCTTAAATATGAGATTGTGTTTGTTTTTGGGTTTAGGTTTTTCAGTTTGCTGATCAACAGAGAGGACCTTACAGCAATGTCTTGAAACCCTTTGTGTGTCCCTTTTATTGTGATTACTCTGGTTGTCACTTGTCAGGTAAAATTTTGATTTTTCCATTGTGCCAATTTTTATTTTGAGTCGTACTCAAAATTATAGTACTTTTGATTGATGGGTTTATAATGACTTGTTAGGATGAGTTGTTGTGGGGGTGCTGCTTGGTTACACAAAGCTACAAAGAATCCAATGTACCTAAATTACATTCAATATGCCCCAGGTAAGGTCCCTCTTTCTTCTCTCTCAGTTTTAACTCTATTGGTTTCATGTGTTCCAAGTTGTAACTGTTTTTGAGCTTGTGAAACTTTACATGTGGTATTTTGTTCAAGATGAGTGATAGTAACATGCAATATGTCACATCCACTAGCTTCTTACTGGTAGCTTATGTCAAGTACTTGACCAAATCACATATTGTTGTGCATTGTGGTGGTACCATAGTAACACCAAAGAGTCTCCGAATCTTATTGAGTGATAGTGCAATGTGCTTGTTAGATTTATTTGGTGATGAAATTGGAGAAATTTTGAATTAAGCTAATAAGCTATTTAATAATTGTTAGATTTATTTGGTAATGAAATTGGAGAAATTTTGAATCAAGTTAATAAGCTATTTTAAGCTTTTAATAAGATACTTACTAATTGTTATATTTATTGGTGATGAAATTGGAGAAATTTTGAATTAAGCTAATAAGCTTTTAATAAGCTAGATAGTAATTGTTTTATTTTTGCTGCATGTTGTTGCTATATTAAGGTAATTAGTATTTTTTTTTTCATTTTGATATAATAAGCTACTTAGTGATTGTGTTTTCATTTTTATAGTGCTCTCGTAACTGGATATGGTCAAATCTCCACCAAAACGCCATGAGAAGTGGATAAGGCCGACACGACAAAAGTCGTCAGGAGAGTACATGTCAGAAGAAACACATATTGCCGATAAAATTGTAAGTATTCAATCGACTTAAATTGTCTATGTGAAAGGGTAAAATTTTAATAGAGCTATGATAGATTCTGGTATGTACAGTTATGCAAAGACTGCAATATGTGAAAGTGGCTCTATTATGCAAATGATAAATCTGTGGCAGATCTTATTTTGACAATTAATTCTCTGATAAGGCACAATCTATTATAGCTATGTCAATCTTGTAACCTTAGTATATGTATTGTTCTTCTAATATCCTCTTCAATGGTGTGGGAAGTTGCTGAAGCCTTAGGCTGAAGAAGCATTTGTTACTTGTATGCTTGTATGCTTGTTTTGTTACCGTGTATATGAACGCGGTGCCTAAATGTTTTATTAATAAGTTAGTGTAGCTGGCAATGATATTTGGCTAAACAACATTTGAAGTCTGATTTTGCTGATTTGAACCTTGCAGTAGTTTGATTTGGCTGGTTTATTGATATCTTGAAGTCCAATTTAGTTTAAACCGCCAATCTAGATGTCTGGTTACCGCAGTAGTTTGATTTGACATTTGTAGAGAGATTAAAATTTTGAACGGACTTGTAGTTTTCTTAATGCTTGGTGATTTAGGTGTGTGAAGTGCGTTTCTTAAAGCTCAGGATTTATATGTAGTTTGTTAATCTTCTTTTTTTGTAAAAAACTAGAGTACTTTTTAAAGATAATCTGAGATATTTTGTTTAGTTAAGAACGAACTCACTTATTATTGAAATTTCTGGTGATTATGTTTGATTTAGTTTCTAAACCGAATTCTGCAGTTGAGATAACTTTTTCAATTGATTTTTTCTATTTTTTTTTTGCAGCTGAAAAATAATCCAGTTGTGGCTGAGATGAGATAATATTGCCGGTGCTTATGGTTGAGATGATATTGCTTGATGTTGCTATGCTTTATGGTGGTATATAGAATGATGATTCTGCAGTTGAATTTTTTTTAAAGGATTCTCCATAAAGATGTTATATGGCTAAATGTAGATATTGCTCCAATATAACCTCCTAGCTATATTGATTGTATTCATATATATATATGGAATATTGATGTGGAATGTTTTGAGGATTGATTATGTGATATCAAATTAGATTGACTAATATAACTTCCTTTTTGGCATTAAAATTATCCATATTTGTTTTCATACTTTTAATATAAAAGAAAAGAACATGGTGTCATGTTTTTGTTAATATAAATGCAGATTTTTTTTTTAAAAAAAAATATAGATTTCACAACAGTGCTTCAGAGAACTGATGTGAAATATAAATATTTAACTTCAGTGTCTATCATATAACTGATGCGAAAACCCTTATGTCAAATTTAAAGGGAACCTATTACATCAGTGGAAGAGAGGCCCGATGTAGAAAGTTAGATATCACAACAGTTGCCACCCGATGTGAAAGGATGTGGACATTCCACATCATGTCACCTTACATCGGTTGCCACCTGATGTGAAAACTCAATTCCAACTGATGTAAAAACTCAATTCTGTAGTAGTGATTTAGTCTCATAACTCTAAAAAATTTCTGTTTGATCCCTCAAATATACATACGTTAGTCAAAAACATCTTTCTGTCAATTGTGTTTCTACCGTTAATGAGTACCCACGTGGCACATATAAAAGGAGAGTTTTTTTTTCCAGCCCCAGAATTAGGGTTCTTGCGTCCTTCCTCCTTCTTCCTTCCTCCTCTCCTCTTTCTTTCCTTCCTTTATCTTCCTCCTTCAAAATCGAATTTACTATTTCAATTCGAATTCGAATTCTCTTCTCTACTTCATTCCATTTAAATTCAAATTCGAATTCTCTTCCCTCCTTCAATTCATTTCAAATTTGATTCTGAATCTGAGGGATGTCAAAACCTAACACAAATTTGTGGCAAATGGGTCGATCTGATGGGTCTGTTGGTTCGAATCCTAGAAGAAGAACAACAACATAATGCAGGTGTGGGGAGGAAAGTTTGATTCACACTGTACTTGATAGTTCAAATCCAAATTGTGGAAAAAGATTATAGGGGTGCAGAAACTACAAGAATCAATTTGATAAAGGTTGTAGTGTTTTTAAGTTAATTGATGAAGATGTAAACGATGATAGTGAAATGAAGATTGCAAAGCTTCAGGAAAAAAAAATTGAAGTTGAAGAATGAATTGGAGAAGACAAGATCATGGTTGAAGCTTTCTTTGATTTTTGGATTAACATGTGTTTGGGGTTTGCCTGGTGTTAGGGACAGTAGCAATTTGCAGAATGAGTGGCACATGGAGTCATATTTACTTGAAATAAATGAATGTGTAATCTGATGAATGTGTAATATGGTGAATGTGTAATCTGATGTTTGTGTAATGTGCTGAATGTGTAATCTGAGTTGAATGATATGATGTAACTTGTTTTGGGAATGTATTATGATTATTATATCAATGAAAAGAAGTTGTTATTGCCTATTTAGAATTTATGAATGTGTCTGAATTTGTTTGCATAATTTTAAACAATGTTGTTTGAAAGTTATATAATCAAAGAAAGATTTGAAATGCAAATTCAATACTTAATGTAAGTGCATAAAAGGTATATAATTGGTGGTAATCAATGGAAGGATAACATTAGTTAATAAAATATTGATTCATTACAGAAGGTCTTAACCATTACACCTAAATAAGCATGACTGCCAAAAAATGATTCAAGCATGCACTTAGGCATTACATGATAGCAAAATAAGGTTATAACCTGACATTATGCACTTAGGCATTTCATGACAGCAAAATAAGATTCTAAAGGGACATATGCACTTAGGCATTACATGATAGCAATTACATTCAAAATGTTATATGCACTTAGGCATTACAGTACATCAATTACATCAAAATAAGGCCTTATAAAACTCTTTCTATTGCTGGGTTGAAGCTGCACCATCACTTCTTGTAGAAACTTTCTTTTTCTTACCCTTAGCTGCTTGTGGTTGTGTTGAAGACACATTCTCTTTGAGCCTCCTCTTGGTATTTGGACCTGTTGCAGTTGGCTGAGCAGTTGTTGATGATATAGTTGGCTGAGTAGTTGTAGCAGATGTGCCTTTAACTGGGTTCTGGGTTCTGGTTCTTCTTTCTTGCTCTTGAACTGAGTTCTGGTTCTGAGCACCTCTCTGATCACCTTGAGCATTGCTTGTGTGAGTGCCTTGAGCAGGGTTTGTTTGGGTGCCTTGAGCAGCCTGACTTGATTCACCTTCAGCTGGGGGTGGTGGTGGAAGCTTACAAGTTGACTTATTATGTCCACTTTGCTTGCATCTGCTACACTTAATTCCCCACCTAGCCCTCCTCATTCGCTACTCATCTTTCACTAATTTAATTCCCCAGCCTCTTTGTTTCTTTTCTTTTTTGGCCTACCTGGTTGCCTCCTTATTTGTGATGCCTGAAGACCACCATACTTAGTTCTCTCCCACAAACACTGCCCATTTGCTGGATAAATTACAGAGTTATAGCATACTGCATATTGTTCCCTCTTGTAAATGTTTGGGACATAATCATTTATGTCCATATCTTGGTTCTTCATGCAGGAAATGGCATGAACACATGGTAAACATGTCAACAACCATTTCCTACAATCACATTCCATTCTAAGCAGATTGACATAGAACTTTTCATTTGTTAAAGCTAAGTTTCTTACTTCATAATCATGCTCAGTTGAACGCCTAAATAAATCAACAAATTAATAGAATTCAGAATCACAATCACATATATCACAATAACATATATCACAAAATCATAATCACATTAATAATCATAATCACATTAATAACATTTGATCACATACCTAACTAACCAGTTATTGGTGTATGCAGATTCTCTTGCAAGTCTCTTCTTGATGTTGGGAAGCACTTCATCCTCATATCTAGCAATTTTCTTCCTATTTGCTTCCCACTTTTCCATCAAATACACCCTAATGTATTCACACATAGTTACTACTGGCTTTGATCTGGGAATGACAATTGTTGAGTTGAATGCCTCTGACATGTTATTGACTAGGGTATCACATTTTGGCCCAGTTGTGAACTTAGACTTACTCCAATGCCTGGCAGGGATTAACATCAGATAGTCATATGCAGCCTCACTGATTTCTTTGATTTCTTTCATTGCATCATCAAAAGCATTGGAGTAAGTTGCCTTGGCTGCTCTCCACATTAACTCCTTCAACTTCTTACCAGGAAATTTATTCCTAAAGTTGTTGTACAAATGTCTCACACATAATCTTTGATCTACTCCAGGCAATAGTTCTTCAATAGCTAGCAAAAGTCCCTATAATACACATGACAAATTTCATAAATCAGTAAGATTAAAGGTTAAAGTCTAAAAATGTTACATAATAATAAGAATGAAATATGAATTCAAGTTAAAGGTTTACCTTTTGTTGATCACTTATAAAAGTGTATGTCTTGCATACTCTGACCCCCCTAGATCACTTACAAGAAGGTCCAAAAACCATGCCCAAGATTCCTTTGTTTCCCCTTCAACCACAGCAAAAGCTATTGGTAGCATTTGGTCATTTGGGTCTCTTCCAATTGCAGCTAACAGCTGGCCACCATAGTACCCCTTTAGGAAACACCCATCCAACCCAATAATTGGCCTACACTTGAAAAAGCTTTCTTTGCAAGCTTTGAAACATATGTACATTCTCTGAAAGTGAGGACATAAAACAGCTCTAGGGATCTCAAGTTCTTCTTCAGTTCCTTGATAAGGTTGAGTACTGACTTTCACACTTGACCCTCTATTAGACCTCAACAACTAATGACAGCAGTCATATATTCTATTATATTGCTCCCTGAATGACCCATCAACCATGTCAACTGCAATCCCTCTAGCTTTATATGCCTTACTAAAATTCACACCAACATTCCATTTCAATTGTGCTCTCTTAACTATATCAGACAACTTCAGATTTGGATTCTCTTTGATCCTGGTATGCAGCTTAGGTCCCAACCATTTAGAATTCAGCATCTTAACCTTGTACTCCCTACTACAATTATGTTTACCTACCTTCCTCAATTGCCAAGTTTCTTCATTTGGGATTTTTGCACAATAAGCCTCCCACTTACAACCATCCTTACAAACCACTCTCACCCTCCTCAGATCATTCTTCCTGAACTTCAAAGCCCTTCCAGAATGAATAACATAAGTTCTAATGGCTTCTTGAAAGTCTTGTTTAGACAGAAAATAAGTGTCTACCTCCCACTTATAGTCAACCATTCAGGTAGCTTAAATGTAGAGAATTTAGTCTTAGGTCTCTCATCCCCATCTTCCTCTTCACTTTCACATCCACTTTCTAAAACATCACTGTCATAATCATCACTTTCAGATTTGGATTCTCTTTGATCCTGGTATGCAGCTTAGGTCCCAACCATTTAGAATTCAGCATCTTAACCTTGTACTCCCTACTACAATTATGTTTACCTACCTTCCTCAATTGCCAAGTTTCTTCATTTGGGATTTTTGCACAATAAGCCTCCCACTTACAACCATCCTTACAAACCACTCTCACCCTCCTCAGATCATTCTTCCTGAACTTCAAAGCCCTTCCAGAATGAATAACATAAGTTCTAATGGCTTCTTGAAAGTCTTGTTTAGACAGAAAATAAGTGTCTACCTCCCACTTATAGTCAACCATTCAGGTAGCTTAAATGTAGAGAATTTAGTCTTAGGTCTCTCATCCCCATCTTCCTCTTCACTTTCACATCCACTTTCTAAAACATCACTGTCATAATCCTCATCATCACTCAGTCCTCTATCCCTGCCTATACCAGATTGAGATTGACCATTGTTAATCTGCTCAAGCAAAACCTTATTCTCAAACACAGCTTCATTCATAACTTTTCTTTGCTTTGAAGGTCTTCCTATCTTCCTCTTTGGCTTAGAATCAGTAGGCATTTCCCTTGCTCTTTGACTCAGCCTGATCTTTTTCCTTATCCTTACTTTTCTCTCTTTCTTTACTCTGCACTGGTTTAGTTAAAACCTCAGCATTTGTTTCATTAGCAGCCTCACCATAAACCCCATCTTCACCGTGAATATGTGTTTCTTCACCTACTTCAAAACCAAAATTACCAAAGTTGTCTTCCAACCCTATCTCTTCCTCTGAATCCTCAAAGTTGATGTCAAGTGCATTGTCCTCTTTCTCCTCACCTTCACAGTCTGACCCATCATCAAGCCCAGTCCTAAAATCTTCCTCTAGTCCAGCATGTCCAGAGGGTCCAATTATATCTTCCTCTTCCCTTGACCCATTCCTATTAACTACATTAATTGGCCCATTCAGATCTATGACAAAGCTTAAACCAGTGGGGCCCTCATTAATTCCTTCATTGCTTGCGATCAATGGGCCCCTCAACAACTATTTCATCCCTCTCAGTGGTCCCCACATCAATATTTTCATTTTCCCCCATTCCAACACCTATTTCAGTGTCCCCGCCATCCACCTCAACCTCTTCCACCTCAGGTCCCATATTATCCACCTCAGCAACTCCATCTACCACATTAGGCCCCACATTCTCCACCTCAACTACCTCCACCTCCACATCAGCTGCTACATGAGGATCCACATGTCCTAAAGGGTTCTCAATCAAGGGATTCAAGTTGCCTAAATTAGGTTGACATATTGGGCGTTCTACATATAAGTGAACCCTACCATACATTTCAGTTATTGCTTTCATCCTTCTACAACCTAGGTCATCCCTCAAACAAATCAGCCAATCAGGTCATCGACTAGGTTAGGGTCATGGTACCAAAGAGCAGTAATCAGGGTGTATCCTAAACGCTTTATGGTTGAGATGATAGAGAAGTATGCCCAGTAATCAGGTTCACACTCCAATATGGTTTCAATACCATTGTAGTCAGCATGGTTAAACTCAACACCCCCCCCATGGTGGAGCACAAGAACAAATCAACCTTCCTCAGCCTACAAAATAGATACATAAAACCCTAAACCACAAACCAAACCACAAATATGCAGAACTCAAAAAACTTGTTTTAAACCCCCATGAAAAAGATACGAAAATGAAAATTTGTTGGAACAAATTGTTTTAAAAGATTGATTTTTAGCAAAACCTTAAACCACAAATCAAACACAGTATACAAAGGCCAAAACCAGGAAAAACCCTAAACCAGAAAATGAGAAAAAAAAACCCTAAACCAGAAATGGTGAAGATTTCTAACCTCGACAAAAGCATCAACATCAAAATCGTTGTCTTCAGCCATTTTTGTCTTCTTCGTCCTCAGATTCGTAGCTTCGTCGCTTCCTCTTCTTCATTTCGTCTTCTTCGTTCTCAGTCTTTCTCTCTTCTTTCCTTTCGTTTCCTTTCTCTAAACGTTTCTAATACAGCTTCCCTCTCTCTAGACTTGAAACCGTCCTTTTATATGTGCCACGTGGGATTGGCCACGTGTGCACTCACTAACGGGAGAAACACAAAATTGACAGAAATGATGTTTTTGACTAACGGAGGTATATTTGAGGGACCAAACGGGAAAAATTTAGAGTTATGAGACCAAAATGAAAACAACAAATAAGTCAGGGGACCAAAGGTTCAATTAAGTCAAAAGAAAAGGTGCTTCAAATTTTTTGGGAATGAGTATCTGATCGATTGGTAGATTTTATAGCCAACATCTATTCACCTCAAAAAAAAATATCTATGGAATTTTTTAGGGGATGATGTGTTTAAGGTAGAAAAGATGTTATGATTTTTTTTTTTTGAATAAAAAAGATGTTATGATTAAAAGACCACTTATAAAAGAATTTATATTTCTTGTCAAAAAAAAAAAAAGAATTTATATTTACCAATCTTCAAGGTACTAGCAAGGTTCGAATTCATAATCTTTGAATTTAAAGTCTCTCATTTTACCATTAACCAAACTGAGTTTTATTTTATTTAGCTATCGATTGATTCAACGCGGCTAATGTCAAAAGTATTGTAGTGTTATCAATGTTTTTTTTTTCTTTCAAAATTCCTCAATGAATTTAATTTTGATAGATCACTATTAAGAAAAATGCTATATGTAGTGCTTTAAAAGATGGGTTAAATAAGTAAATAGTCCCCATAAATATACCAACATTTGACTTTAGTCCTCCTAAAATATTCCTTAAGCTTTTGGTCCCTTCAAAAATTTTCATCTATGAAATTAGTCTCTTCTCTACATTGAGAAAAAGGACTAATTTCATGGATGACAAATTTTGGAGGGACCAAAAGCCTAAAAATATTTTAGGGGGACTAAAATCAAATATTAATATATTTAGAGGGACCATTTACTTATTTAACCCTTAAAAGATTAGTTTCGTTCCACAATATATATCATTCTAACAAATAAAATATATAATTTAGTTTATATTTATTTTTACAATATTAATAAAGTTGATGTAAGTGGACTAAATATATACATCAACTTTTCAATTACATTTTTTTGTTATTATTTCATTCCAGATAGAGTATAGAATATTAAATTTAATACAAACAAAAATTGTATTTTGAATGGTTTATAAACCCCCTTCTTTATCTTAAATCTTAAGTTTGGGTTTTTTTAGTGGGTCGGGTATATCTTGTATCTTTTCTAAGTTGTGAGTTATGTATTCTTTGTTCTTTTCTCATTTATTCAATAAATTTTTCATGTTAAAAACACAAAAAAATTTGATGGTTAGTTATATTTATTGAATATAATAAGGTGTTACAACTTATCATCATCCAACTAACACACTTAGTCAAAATTTTGAGTATTATTAGCCGCGATTTAAAGGTGTATATTTGAACGCAAATTGTAGTTAATAGATATCGTGTATATTTAAAAACTTAAAAATCATATATATTTTAACATTTAAAAATTATGGTTAATAATGTTCAAAATTGACGTTAATTATGTTTAGTGTATAGTTAACGAGGCGTGAGGTCTTGTAATTGTCAATAACCATGAATGACATTAACTAGTCAAATTATGTTGGGTTCCACTATTGGAAGAGTCAAAATTGTCTCTTGATTAGAATTGATTTTGACATGTTTGGTTCTTATAGAGTAGAATTGATTATGCCTCTAAAATTGATTCTACTTGAAGTTAAAAATTATATAAATGTTTTTTACGCTCAAATTTACCTTTCAACTCGATTTTAGACAAAGTCAATTCTACAAAATCATTTCACTTAAATCAATTTTTGTCCGCAGAACCAAACAAATACTTCATTGTGGTTGATTTTTGCCGTCAAATTTGTGTGTCAAACATATTTTTCTTTCTGATAAGGATGTTTGTACAAGAGGTTGAAAAACTTTTGGCCTATAGAATATATCAATTACCGAAAGTTATAAATATTTTGATTTCTTATACCCAGTAAAGGTGGGCAAGCATGGGAACAAAGCCCCACCCTCTCTGTATGACTGTTCTTATACAGTCTCATATTGACTTTCACATTAAATAAATGGCTCCCACACATTAATCAACCTCAGCTCTAACAGAATACTGGACTACCATTAGCCTCAACCATTTACCTTGACAATTTTCTGATTCTACATCACACAACAATTTACAATTTTTCAATTTGCTAACAATTACCAGTTTGGTATCAAACATAGAAATGAAAGAGTGAAAAGAGTCCTCCACAAGCAATGAGTGGTGTCACTTAATTTAACGAGATGGTGTTCCTTGAAACCACGGTGAATTGGACAAAATCACGGTAAAACCATAATATTGTAGAAACATCAAAGTGTGATTATTGCGAAATCACGATAACTCGTCGTGATTTTATCAACATCACCAGAAATCCAAACATACACTTAAGCGTCAAAAACATATGACCTTTGTTTTTGCATGGATTCTTGTTAGTTTTGAGGAAAAAATATTTCCAATTACTCAAAAAAGAAAAGGAGAAAAAAAAAGAAGCAAACAGGACCCAAAAAAAATTATGAATGTAGGAAGCTTCATATGTCAAATATAAGGTTTTTTATGATAATATATCAAATTCAATCTTAATTTCTTGTGTATGCACCGTGTTAGAGTAATATAGATTTACTTGTAGTATATAACTCAAAGGAATTTGCAAAATTAATCATGAGACTATTTTTTATAGAAGAAAACTATATATCACACTTAAACAAAAGACTAATACTAGAACTTTAAGGGAAGAAAATCAATGTAACAAAACTTGTCACACCTATCTATTCTAAGATCTTAACCCCTAATTACCACGGCATAACTTTACACTTCTGTTTATCATCATTTTTTTTTCATCACATTTATACAATCTTCCCCAAAATCGTTGCTTGCTATCTCTATTGGTGAAACCATGTGCTTAACAACAAACAGATATGTTGAACGTCTAAACTTATCCCAAAACAAAAGATTTTCTGTGAAAATTGTAAAAGGATTTACTAGTAGTAACAGCTTTAGTGCACAACAGTGTCACAAAAATATTATGTTAAAGGAATTGAAAGCAAACTTATGCAGTATGATAGAATATTATGGCGTAATTTGATCCATGTAGTCGACCCCACTAAACGGGAAAAGGCTTGTTTGTTGTTGTTGTTTGAGTTAAATCTAACTTCTAGAAATTCTCGAGCACTAAATTTTGATATTGAAATATTTTGGGTCAAAGTCATGCAAACGTACGTATCCATCTTCTCCTCCACTTGAAAAACTACAAAACAAAAAGATTGTGTAAGACCAACGAATAAAGAAAAACAATTCAACAGCTAACTTTTATTCAAGACTCTGTATAGTGAGACGTCTCATAAATCAAATGTAGTACTATGGTATTAGCTCACAACAACATATGATTTGAAACCATAATTTAATCACAATAAGTGTGCCATTTTACTGTATTGATCATCTTCAATATTAACATAATGTTGGAATATCTTCAAAGTTGTCTCTTCACACTCCTTTCCATGATAATTACATAATACATTAAGCTATTGTCTAAAGTAAATTATTAATGATCCATCTAATTTGAAGGTTAAATGGTGACATCAAACAAGTAAACACTAACAATTTCGCCTGTTTATGATTAACTGGTAAACTAGAACCAGACTATATTCCAATTATTGATCAATTCCTCCTATATCCTTTGGAAATATTTCAAGGTTTCCATGGCTTTTACTTTTATGGTGAGCAGAAGGGCCCAAAAACTACGGCAAAATCGTATTTTGAAAAGAAATAGAAGTGAGGAAGGATTTTTTAATAAATGTGATCTAAAGAAAATTTTGAACATGGTTGGCCAACCAATCTGCAGCCTGTTTATATTTTTATGCAATATGCCTATTAGACAATCATATTAGTAAATAGTATAAGGCGGAATATTAAAATTTCAAACAATTATGCGAATTAATGGTGCATAAGTTCTACATAGTAAAAGGTTTAACATAATCATAGTAGCCCATTTTTCCAATTCATTGGTGAATTGAAGATTTCCAATAGTAAAAACATGAGATGCTGCAACACAGAAAGAGGTGAAGGTGAAAAACAAAGGATGTACCTTTTTCCATCAGGGTTGAAGGCCAGTGCATTAATCGGTCCAAAATGACCTTTCACACCCCCAATTTCTTCTTGAAGAATCTAAGCAAAAACAAATAACAAATATGAAAATTAAAGCCTTAAAGAACTCAAAATGGCATTGAAAGGAAAAACCAAATCTACCTTGTCGTAGAACTTGCCTTCAAATTTGCTAGCACGATGATCAGTAGTTGTAACAGATGATGCATCCTGACCACCTCCAAGTACCACCTACAAAAAAACACTTGGGACCAGAATAATACACGTCCCAAATAACTGAAGTATATATATGATTTTCATGCAGAACTAATAGGAAGGAGCTATTTAGAGGTGCATTTCTTGCATGAACTAGTAAACAACTGGGTTATGTGAAAAAGTATTTTTTTAGTTTATGGACAATAAATTCACACCAAGAAAGAAATGAGTTGGGGTATTATGTAAACTTTTAACCAGCTTCCTAAAAAAATTGGACACCTTTATGCAGAAGGAAAACATTCATCGATCAAATAAAGGTGAAACAATTCTATTTGCATAGATTGGCATAATTATTAATAAGAATATCATGACATGTTGACAATACACAAATACATACATGATCAAGAAGAGGTGACATTGCAACCGCATTGACAGGGCGTTCTGTAACATATGTCTTGATTAGAGACAATGTTCTGCTGTCCCAAATCTAGTTAATAGCCAGAAGACATTCATTAATATCGCAAGAAAGAAACGAAACTGGTCAGGTGAACTGCAATAATATGGTATGTTCAAGAAGATAAAAAAAAGAAGCTAAAATGACAATGATGATACCTTAGCAGACTTATCAAGGGAGCCAGTCAGGAAATGTGAACCATCAGCAGATTTGGCAAGTGATGTTATAGTCTTTTTTGTGGCCAGATTCCTTGTCCGACTCCTTAAGTAGTTTTCCGGTCTGCAAGCAAGTGAAACTGAATGAAGTAATTGTAGTTGGTGGCGATAGTATTAGAGTGTTTGCAAAATAAATATAGGAAATAAGAAGGCAGACCTCAGAATCACAAATACGAATGACAGAATCTTCTCTGGCACTGATAATGGTTCTGTTGAGGGGTCCCCAAATGGGATGACAAGCAAAGATTCCACAGTCTCTGAATAGAACAAAGAAGCATTGGTATTAGCATTGGTCGTCAGCAAATTTTGAGAGAGATAAATAAAGAGGTTGCTTACGGTCTGCGGGATCTTTAGCAATGTGTTTGACATGGATTGCTGAAGTCAGTTCCATGAATGGGTCTGTAATATCCCGCCTAAGATTCGAATATTTATTAATATTGAGACGATGTGTCAGAAATGTTTGAGCAAAGGACAATTTGGTAAATTGTCAGTTAATGGGCTTATTTATATGGTAAGCGTGATATCCCGCTTATAAGTATCGATTATTAGTGTTAGAAACTTATGAAGCAAACATGGCATTTTAGTAAATAAGTGGAATGGCAAATGTGTAAATATTTTAAAAGGAAGGAATTATAAGAAAAGAGAGGTAAGATATGTCTTACCATTTTCTCTCATGTTCTACACACTTCCACACTCCTCCAAAAACCAGCCCTCTCCCTCCCTCTTCTCTCTACTCTCACGCCTCCTCTCCCTCTCCAACCATCCATCAACTCTTAATCCAAACTCTTGTAAGAAGGTATTGCAAGCAAGCTTGATTTCAAAGCTAGAACAAGAGAAGGTTAAAGAAAGAAAAGGTAAGAATCACTTTAATCTCCCTTTCTCACTTCAATTTTCGTGCCTATTGTTTGAGCCTAAACCTCTATTTTATCTTGCATGATGATTCCTGAAGAAGAAGAAGTTATGGGTAGAGTTTTGGAGTTGAATTGGAGAAACCCGTATTTGGGACAGGGCTCTATTGAAATGGTCAGAACTCTCTCCATGTAACTCCGATTTCAGTGGTTTTTGATGCTATGGAAAGCTAACAAAATTATCTACGTTTTGGTACCAGTTTCGTGAAGTTTGGCTGAGTATTGAAGTCTGGGGACGAGTTTGAAGTCAGGGGTCCGAAACTGCAAATCTGCAGAAATTTGGAACAAGAAAGTTAAAGGAAAAGCAAGGGATAGAACAAGGGGTCAAGTGAAGGATAAGCTAGGGCTGAAGTTAAAGGATTAGCTAGCAACAAACCAAGTCTAAGGTGAGCTCACTTCAGATTCTAGAACTCATTTAGAGTGTTTTTGATAGGTTTTTACAAGTTGTTAAAAGATTAGAGTTTACCCTAATTTCCTAGTTTGTTTGATCTTTGCTCATAAGTGTTTATAATTGCTAATTTATGAAGGAAAATCATTTTTATCATGTTTAGGAAGCCTGGGTATTATTGGATGGGCAAAAATGGTGAAAATCTCATTTTTATACATGTTTATACTGATATGGTCGCTGTAGCGACGGGCTGTCGCTTGTAGCGACCAGACTGGGTTTTTCCCTGCCTAGCCGCGCTTGTAGCGACCACGCTGGCGCTTGTAGCGACCAGTGGCGCTTGTAGCGAGGAACTGGGCGCTTGTAGCGACCAGGTTCTGTCTACTGGCGCTTGTAGCGACCAGAAGGGCGCTGTAGCGACCAGCCCTGGACAGTCCAACTTAGTTGAGCTGTCCTGGGGGTCCTGGTGCGCGCAGGCATGGCTTTTTGGCAACTGATTTCTTATAATATATTTAGAAACATAAACCACCATTTTAGTTCATTCCAAAGGCTTCCAAAGGTTGAGAAATTACTTGAGCAAAGATTATGCAAAGCTTGGGAAATTCATGAATTAAGGTTTAATGGTTAAGTAAGCCTTAAGAACGACATATGAGAACGATATGTCTAGAACCTTGAATAGGTTAACAGGAATAGAATTACTTTCAGGTATGTTAAGGGTAGTTTATCAGGGTTCCCTTAGTCAGGCAGATTATAATGTACCTTAGTCAGTGGTACTTAGTTCCCTCAGATCAGGCACAGTTACAGGTATATCAGGACGTGCCTCAGTTGTTCACGTCAGAGTGACACTGGGGGGTACACGTATCAGTTTTATCAGGATATGAATATTTATATAACAGGAATAATAATTAATAATCAGGACAAACTTTGTGTCTTCTGTTCTCTCGACCAGTTAGAGAGAACAGGGGTTTCAGCATTGCTGAAACGGGCAGGAACTTTCCGTGAGGATAACCACACAGAGTTACAGTGTGTCTCCTGTGCTCTCGACCAGTTAGAGAGGACGGGGGGTTCCAGATGGAACGGGCAGGAATCTTCCGCGAGGATAACCACACACTTAGGCAAGAGGAGTCCGGTGTTAGCCTGATATGATAGGATTTTCACCGGTTATCAGGGGAATGTGCTTCGGGGTTACTCCACCCGGGGGCATTCCGTAAAATGAACCCAGATAATATTGTTTGTTCAACGCTAACAGCTAACATAAAGACATTTATCAGTTAATTATATTATTATGTTATCAGGCAGAGAATAGTTATCAGACAGGTATCAGTTTCAGGTATCAGTTATCAGGCGGTGATCCTAGGATTCCCCTCGATCACCCAGTTATCAGGACATAGTCTAGATCTCATGACTATTCAGTATCAGACTCAGATAGTGATCCTAGGTTTTCCCCTTGATCACTAGTTCAGCAGAATGTAGTCCAGTTTATGACTACACAGTTTAGCAGGACAGTCAGGTAGCCCTCTATGGGTAAGGTTAAGACTTGGCGATCATAGGTATCCCCAAGATTGCCGAGGTAGGCACGGCGACCCTAGGTTCCATGTGGTTGCCAACAGTAGGTAGGGTAGGAGCTCACTGAGACATTATGTCTCATCCCTATCCTTCTGGTGCAGGTTTTCAGGTAGCCAGTAGTTTGCAGATGAAGATCTTCAGGAAGATGCTGGATGGAGTGCAGTTGCTCGTCAAGGACACGCTCAGGAGGCTGACAGATGGTATATATGTATATAGAAGTGTATGTTATGAATTTGGATAATTGTATAACGAGCCAACTTGTACTCATTCAGTTGTATGTATTATTGTTATTATTATTGAAAATTTTAATGTACCCAGTATCAGATTAATACACATGCTAAATATTCTAGATAATTTAGTATGGGTGTTACAATTGGTATCAGAGCAGGTCGATTCAGACCGTGCCTTGGGTCATTAGAGTTTCAATAAAAGTAGTGGAACCATTGGGTTCCGGATGTTGTTCTAAATGTCACATCTAGTTGAGCCTGATCAACTCAATCTAGTATATGACAGTTAGGATAAATGTCTGAGAGCTGAATGTGACCAAGGAGGAATGAAGTGTGTGAAGGGTGAAGATTAAGGTGATAGAATTTTAAGACGGAGTTGGCGAAGAAGTATTCAACGCCAAATGGTGGCCATCAAACCGTAAAGTGACTAAGCCTATTTATGGCAGAGTTTAGGAATGTCAGAAATATTTAAGGATAAGGTGAAGCACCTCAACCCAGTTGGACACGTCGTTGGACGATACCTCGTCTGCGGAAGACATACGGATTAAGAAATTATGGAATACTCTAAGGAGTGACGTGGAACCTTAACGGGAACCGCAGTTCGAGAAGTTAAAGTGAAGAGAGGAATTATCGGTCGGTTTTTGAAACCTTTAGACTCCCAGCAAGGATAGAGTGTGTAAGAATCGGAGGACTCGCACACTCGAACCGGATAAGATTTTAGCCCAAACAGTTAAGAGATTTAGAATGGTACTCATCATGTACTAAGCACAAGAATGAAACTAACCACTCAAGGGTGGTCTTTGAGCATGACTTGCAAGTAAGTTTAACCCCATCAGATCAGCCGCACCTCCCGAACCATAAATGCTAGATTTGGGAATTAAGAAAGGAAGTTGGTATGCAACCTAAGAACTAAGATGGATGAATAAGTGTCGATAATAAGACCCGTTGCATATCGAGGCGTGAATCAGATATTCATATGTGTTCTATTAGTAAGAAGATTGGAAATAAGCTAAGCTTAACTGAAATTTTATTCGACGAAAGGTGTATATTAAATGGTCAGTCATCGGGATTTAGTGAACTGATGGACGAATAAAGTTGAATTTCCTTGATTGGGTGAAGAAGGCAAGTTCAAGATGACACAAGATTATAGTAGACCAGTTTTCAACTGATGAGTTTTCTTCCACAGTTATTCTAGAAGCTTAAAGAGGTCACCTCGTGTTGATAAGTTCCGAGGGCGGTAATAAGGTATAGATTTCGGATTGTTCAACTATATGCAGAATTATTCAAGTGCTAAGATCAAGATTTGAATTGTGAATGCAATAACGAGTTGTTGAATGGAACAAAAGGTAATGATGAGGTTTTGAAGCTCAAGATCAGTTAACTGGAGGGATTCGAAGGTAACCTAAGAGGTATGGTAAAACCATAGAGACCATAATTGTCTCGGAAGAATTATGGGTATGAAATCCTTATGGATGGAGATAGAACGATTAGTAATGGGACTCAAACCCTTAGTAGATTCAGTATATGTAAAAGATGTGAACCTCCAGGAGCCATAGGTCGTTTTAGAAGTTGACACAAGTGTTTGTGTGTGTGAATTTAAGTTGTCTCAAGCAAGCTTTCAGTCGGGTTGCGCAATGTTTTAATGATTATACATAAAGAGCTGGCCAAGAGATGGTTACGGAATTCAGGATATGGAAAGTAAAGTTAGAACCAGAGTATAAACTATTTGATAGGAACATTGTTGAACTCTTGACAGTCGTTGGAAACTGTTTACAAGTTCTGACGTTTTATCGTGAAAGTAAGTGAGTATATGGTTCATGTCAGAAAAGGAAGTACAGTGTCAGATGACGATCAATCAGTAAGTTAAACAGGTAGTTTAAGCCACAAGAGAATCAACGAACGTAAGATGAATCTGCTGTGATAGCTACAAGTTGTTAAGGAACAAATCAGCCAGAGAATTTAATAATGGTGTATTACTCGTACTCCAAAGTGTTTTGTTAGACCAGAGTTGCGCAGCGGAAAAGTAATTCCAGGATGAGTTAACAAACAAATTCTAAACTGAAGCTTAGAGAACAAGGATGCTTGTGTAGTCCTTGTCAGGTGAACCACAGAATATCAGTGAGCAGTGACGACTCGAACTTGTTATAAGTTCTAGAAGGAAATTTTAAAAGTAAAGCCGAGGGATATTTCAAACCTCGAGACTCGAGAGAAATGGAAATGGAAGCAGTTTAAGATTCTATGATAAGTGTAGTACCCTAATTTTGTCCTAAGCATTTTAAAACAAAAAATCAAAAAAAATCAAAGAGGGGAAAAAGTCAAAAAGTCAACAAAAGTCAACAGAAAAGTCAACATTTCAAAATGATGACTTCGCACTGCGAAGCTCCCTTCGCACTGCGAAGTCTGCGATTTTTCTGCAGATTTTTGGTTTCTTTGATTTAATTCCAGAATTTGTTGCATATCATTTCCATAATTATTTTAAGTAGCATTCATGGCTAATTGGGCCAAGCAAAACCAGAATTGAAGGACTTGCCATTAATGCCAAGGTTGGAAGCTTTTTCTTCCAACCTAGCATGTGACAAGCAAGTGGGCTTGCCCTTGGGCAGCTCTAGTCCCTCCCATGTGACCTGCTAACCACCACAAGGTTGCCAGCCACCTGCTTGAGGACTTTCCTCCTGCTTGCTCCCCCCAAAACCAGTCAAACCAGCTGGATTTTTCACTTGAAAAGCCATGAGTGCCTACTCTGTTTTTGCAGCAGCTTTTCACCCTCTCACACCAGCCAATAGTAGCCTTTTTCATCCCTCAATCTCTGCACATTACAGTGCGTTTTCATTGATCAACCATTGAGATTGCAAGGATTGATCCCCAAGCATTAGCCAATTGCAATTCAGCTTTGTTCTTCATCATTACCTTCTAGAATTGGTTGAATTTGTGGCTGAAATCAGGCTGAGTCTTGCCCCTTGGTACAAGGCAAGGTTGCCTCTATCCATTAGCATTTAATGCAAAAGGATCCAGCTTGATCTTAGCCACAAATCAGCTGAATTTTAGGATTTTGCAATGATGAAAAAGATTTGGTTTTGGCCTATAAATAGAAGGCAATGCCCAAGGTTTCAAACACAATTAACACAGCATTTCAAGAGCAGAAACTCTACTCATTTTAGCCTACAAACCCTCACAAACAACCAGAAAAAACCAATCCAACACAAAGCTTTCCAAAGTTCCAAAACCATCACCAATATCAAAAACCTTTGTGAAAGCCTTCAACCAAATCAAATCAAGTGCAGCTGGAGCTTTGCTAAGGAGTTCTGTAAGTTTCTAAGGCTTTATCTTGCATTTACAATTGTGTTTGCATAGCTATTTTGGTTCAAAACCATTTGATTCTAAAAAACCCCTTTTGAATTTCAAAGAAATCCCAAGGTTTTCAAAACATCAAAACTGGTTTGTCCAGCCTTTTTCACCCCAAAAACTCAAAGTTTTTCACCCACCTATAAGGTCCTGAGTGTGTTCAGAAGTTGTTTCTGAACAAAAGTTCAGAAACAGCTTCTGAACCCAAAATTTCGCATGCTTCGCAGTGCGAAGTCATGGTCGCAGTGCGACCATGACAGAACTCAGAATCTGAGTTTTTGTGTCAAAATGACCAATTTTTGAGGTTCTAGCCCCAGAGATCAGAACCTAAGAGTTTTTAAACCCATGTCTTTCAAACCATAACAAGGATTTTGCATAATTTTGACAAAATCACAAGTTCGTATGACCATTTTGCGGATAACTTGCAAAACAAGTTATGTTCTCAAACTTTCAAAACCACATGAACAAACAAGCTATGTTCATCATTTCAATCAAAACTTGAACAATAAATATTGTTCATGATTTTCAAAACTCAAACATGAACATACGCCGAATACGTTCGCATTTTCGCAAAATGAGACGAACTTGCGCGTTTTCTAGCAAAATTGCTAAACCTTCCCATTTTGGGTTTTCAAACCAAATGTTTTGACATACCTTGGGATTTCTAAAGGATTCAACCCAAAAACATGAATGAAAAAGGGATGGTGTGACGTATGTCTCTCCATCGCCCCGATTGTACAAATGTGTGACGTATGTCTCGTCGCTCGGACAATCGTCATTCCTTTTTTTCAATATGTACTGAAGTAGATAATATAGTCACAAGAAAGGGGGGGTTTGAATTGTGACCCTTTTTAAAATCAAATCCTGTACTTAAAAAATTACTTCTCAAGTTGTTTCTTGGAAGAACAAAATTAAACAGACTTCAGAACGTTCTGAAGTGTCAGTTGCAGAATAAGATATTTAAATTCAGTGTTGTGTGTGTGATGTGTATGCAGTAATATAAAGAGTATAGGGAGAGAAGAAAGACACACAGAATTTTATAGTGGTTCACCCAATGTGGGTTAGTCCACTCCTCACAATCTTGTGAGAGTTTTCCACTATGATGCTTGAGATACCCTCTCAAATCCTGCACCTTACAATCTTGTCCACTTGGAACGGTTACAACCTGTATTCTCTAAGCCTCAGCAGGCTCTCAACCTTCTGTACTAAGTCACACCAGACTTTGTACAATGATACTCAACCTAGACTTTAATACCCTTAAAACTAGATGAGATTTGCTTTTTACAATTGATTGGAGAATTTAAGAAGTGAGATTAAGAAGAGGACTTTCAGAAGAGGAGGGGGAGAGTTTATCTTTGACAAGATAAAGAGAATTGATTTACACTTAGAGTGATGATCAATTTGAGATGCTAAAGCTTCAAACACTTTGTAAATGTTTTCTTGTATGCTTTGCAATTGTGTGTATAATGCTGAGCCTTTCACTTCTATTTATAGAGTTGTTGGTCTCTTGTAACCGTTGGAGGGTGGCCAATGGTCTTGTGCCATGTGTCCTGGGCCCCACTGACTTTTACTTAAAAATCTGGGTGAACATTCTGACTTTCAGAATGTTGTTCTGTTCTTGAGAGTACTTCAGAATGTTGTTGCATTCTTGATGATATTCATCTGGGTTCATCATGTATGAATGAACATATGAATTTCTGGATTGCTGATGAACTCTTGTTTATGCGTGCAGTTCATCAGAATGTTGCTGTGCCAAGAGCTTTGCAAATCAGTCTTGGATTGTGTGCAGGAGAGAGGAAAGTGGAACCATCACTTCATGCCCATGCTTTAGGGGATTTTGCTGATCTGTAACAGTACCAACCCCTTAGGTGTCAAGATCTCATGGATTCTGACTTTGAGATTGTGATTTGGCTTTTTGCTTAACTTTTCCAACTGCTTTACTGTAGCTTGTCAGAATTGAAGCATGTGCTGTATTGAACATTCTGAACTTCAGAATATCCTTTTTGTTTCACTTAGGATGACTTGTAAGACTACCATTTGATGTAATCAAATCCTAATAGTGAAACATAAATGAAGTGAGGTAGTTTGATTATCTAGGATGATATTCCCTTTTGGAATATTCTTGTTAATTCAATGTTCATAGTCTTAAATGAACATTGAATATCCTTTTTTGACATTCATTTTGTAGATGCCTTTATTGCTTGATAGATCCATGCAATTTTGTTTTTCTTGGACATTTATTTATGTCACGTGTGGTATGCATGTTCTTGAATTTCTGGGTTGGTGTATGAGCAGCTTTATTGCAAGGTTTCAGAACTTGTAAACAACCTTCTGAACTGCATATCAGCTTCTGAACTATGTTCAGCTTCTGATCAACATTTCTGCATCTGAACAGGATTTCACCTTCTGAACTGTGTTTCAGCTTCTGATCTTCATTTTGGCTTCTGAACTATGTTCAGCTTCTGAACTTCATTTTAGCTTCTGAACTGAGTCCAACATTCTGAACTGTGTTCAGCTTCTGAGCTGAGTCCAACATTCTGAACTGTGTTCAGCTTCTGAGCTGAGTCCAACATTCTGAACTGTGTTCAGCTTCTGAACTGAGTTCAACTTTCTGAACTATGACAAAGTTCTTTCTTTGATTCCTTGTATCTTGGTATGGTTTATCTCTTGTTCCTGTCTTAATTAAACACTCAAGAGCACAAGTTAAATACCAAGAAACTAATCAAAGTCCATTAATCCTTTAATCATTTAGGGTTTGTTATCTTTAAAATTAATTAGGGATTTTGCCTCAACAATCTCCCCCTTTTTGATGATGACAAACCTATGATTTAGGATTATGGATTTTGATTAAAAATAAGAGAGGTTTAAGAGCTGAAATTTATTTTTATGCTCCCCCTCATTTTTATAATTCATGACATTGAGTTTTTAATAATTTTTAAAAGCTCCCCCTTATTTTTATAATTCATGGCATTATTGAGAGATGCAGATTTTTGAACCAAATGCATTTTTTCATTAATTAATCATGCTCATTACATCATATATGGTTCAAAAGCAAAAACTTAGCAAACAGAGGTGATCAAGCAAAAGTTGAAGTTTTAAGAACTCCAATAACTATTGATCACTGACCTACTTGGGCCTTAAACATAAAAACTTAAAGATTTAAATCCTAAAGCTTCTCCCCCTTTTGTCAACAGCAAGAAAGGTAGGGAGGGATAAGTGGAGGACACTCAGGGAGTTGAGTCTCCAGAATCTGAGGAAGGCTCAGAATCAAAGACAGATGGATCTTCAAATACTGGAGGATTCATAGCCAATCCAGGAGCAGCAACTTCAGAAGTCCATTTTGCTAGGACACATGCAATCTTATGGGTTTTAGTTGCAACCCTAAGAGAACGTCTAGCAATTTTTTCAGCTTTGGATATTTGTGATGTGGGAGCGGAAGTGGGGGCATCCAAGTTTGTTTTTGAGTGACCTTCTTTTGAGACAAAGGTTTCAAGTGAAGCAAACAAAGTAGGAATATCAGGTAGTTGAGTGGTTGTTTTAAGTGTGGCTGGAGTAGGGGAGATATTTTGCGAAGTGTGAGGAGGGGATATCAGAAATTTGCTGCAAATGGCTTCTGACTCCATGGTGGAAGTAGACTGATTTAGGAGTGGTGGTGGTGGTTGGTTAGCCAGAGGTTGAATTTGTTCAATAGGCAGAGATCCTGAAGCTATAGGAGCAGGATCTGCAGAGACTTCGCAGATGGAGGGAGTGGTATGATCAGGGAGAATGTTTCCTTCAACATTCTGTACTTCAGTTTCAGGCATTGTTTCAGGATTTTCTTTCTGAGAGTCCTCAAAAACACCATCTTCTGAGTTGATCCCTTCCATATTGAGATCAAATCCAGCTTGATTTCCATCTGATTGTTCAATACCAGTTTCTGGCTGGTCAGCATTGTCACTAAACATGTGGGTGACTAGGATTTCAGCTACATCATTCAGGTCCTGATCCTCAGCAGTCTGTTGTGCTCCTTCTTCCAGCTGAGCTCCTTCTTCAGCATTTCCTTCAATGTCTTGCTGAAATTGTTCTTCAGCAACTGTGGCTGGCTCAGCATTCTTTTTGAGAAGTGATTCATTATCCTGCTGACTTTCCTCCTCAGCCATTTCTTGAGATTCTTCAATATGCTGATCTTCAGCAACATTCTGATCTTCTGCAACATTCTGATCTTCTGCAACTTCCTGAGTTGCTTCTTTGGCAGGATCATCACTCTCTTGGAATGTTTCTTCAGCAGAAGATTCATCTTCCTTTTGATGTTCTGTGGGATTTTCATCCATTGGCTCCTCTTGAACCACAC